>CM022705.1:11369432-11766097 GCA_012295165.1 Asparagus setaceus
TCATGAACTATCTAACCCATAATTTTTGTCTACTTTTAGTTGTGTCAACCCATTGGCAAATATTTTTCCCGAGGCTAAAATTCATGATTTCTTGAGCTATTACCCAAAATTTTTAGCCATTTTTATTTATTTTGACCTGTTGTCCAATAGTTTCGCGATAGTCAAAATTTACAATATCATGAGCAATAACCCACGACTTTTGGTCATTTTTAGTCATTTCAATCATTATCAAATAATTTCACGTTAGCAAAAATCCAAAATTTCTTGAGCTATAACCCATGATTTTTGGCTATCTTTAGTCATTTCAACCCATTAGCAAATAATTCCACGGAGCCTAGAATTCTCTATTCAATGAGCTACAACTCACGATTTTTGGCCATTTTTAGTCGTTTCGACCCGTTCGCAAATAATTTCATGAAGGCAATAATTCATGATTTCATGAGTTATAACCCATAGTTATTGGATATTTTTAGTTGTTTTGAACCACTTGTAAATAATTTCACTGAAGCAAAAATTCACGATTTTATGAGCTATAATCCAAAAGTTTTGGTCATTTAAAGTCATTTTGACCTTTGGCAAAAAATTTCACAGAGGCAAAATCTCACAATTTCATGAGCTATTACCCATTATTTCCGGATATTTTAGTTGTTTCAACCTATTGCCAAATAATTTCACAGAGGCAAAAATACATTATTTTCATGTGCTATTATCCATGATTTTTGGCCATTTTTCGATGTTTCAACCCGTTGGCAAATAATTTCCTGGAGGCCAAAATTCATGATTTCATGAAATATTACCCATAAATTTGTGTCATTTTTAGTCATTTTGACCTGTTTTCCAATAGTTTCGTGATGGTCAAAATTCACGATTTTGTTAGCTATAACCCACAATTTTGGGCCATTTTTAGTCATTTTGACCCATTGTCAAATAATTTCATGTTGGCCAAAATTCATAATTTCACGGACCATGACCTAAGATTTTTAGCCATTTTTATTCATTTCGATCCATTGGCAAATAATTTAGTGGAGTCCAAACTTCACAAATTCATGAGCTATAACCTATGATTTTTGGCCATTTTTAATGATTTTGACCCGTTGGCAAGTAATTTCATGGAGGGCAAAATTCATGATTCATGAGCTATAACTCGCGATTTCTGACCATTTTTAGTCATTTTGACCCGTTGGCAAATAATTTCATGAAGGCAAAAGTTCATGTTTCATGAGCTATAACCCGCAGCTATTAGATATTTTTGTTCTTTTTAAACCATTAGTAAATAATTTCATGGAGACCAAAATTCACGATTTTATGACCTATAACCCACGATTTTTGGCAATTTTATTCTTTTCGACCTGTTGAAAAATAATTTTGTAGAGGCCAAATTTCACATTTTCATAAGCTATTACCCATAATTTTTGGCCATTTTAGCTATTTCGACCCTTGCCAAATAATTTCACAGAGGCCAAAATTCACAATGTCATGAGCTATAACCGACGATTTTTGGTCATTTTTAGTTATTTCAACCTATTGGCAAATAATTTTCTGGAGGCCAAAATTCATAATTTCATGAGCTATTACCCATAATTTTTGGCCATTTTTAGTTGTTTTGACCCTCATCCAATAGTTTTGCAATGGCCAAAATTCACAATTTCGTAAGCTATAACACATAATTTTGG
This sequence comes from Asparagus setaceus, assembly GCA_012295165.1. Taxonomy (NCBI): domain Eukaryota; kingdom Viridiplantae; phylum Streptophyta; class Magnoliopsida; order Asparagales; family Asparagaceae; genus Asparagus; species Asparagus setaceus. Next base: position 11,371,106 of record CM022705.1, read on the forward strand.
GCCATTTTAGTCATTTTGACCTATTGTCTAATAATTTTGTGATGGCTAAAATTCACGATTTCATACCCATGATTTTTTTACCATTTTTAATCATTTTGACCCATTGGCAAATAATTTTGTGAAATCCAAACTTCGTGATATTATGAGCCATAACCCATGATTTTGGTCATTTTTAGTCTTTTCGACCTGTTGGCAAGTAATTTTACAGAGACCAAAATTCATAATTTCATGAAGGCAAAAATTCATGATTCATGAGCTATAACCCATGATTTTTCGCCATTTTAGTCATTTTGGCCCATTGGCAAATAATTTCGTGAAGGTAAAAATTAATGGTTCAATGAGCTATAACCCACTACTTTTTGGCCATTCTTAGTCATTTTGACCTGTTGGTAAATAACTTCGCGGAGGCAAAAATTCATGATTTCAAGAGCTAGAACCCACAATTTATGGCCTTATTAGTCATTTTGACCCGTTGGCCCCAAAATTCACGATTTAATGAACTATAACCCATTGTTATTGGATATTAACCATTAGTAAATAATTTCATAGAGGCAAGAATTCATGATATCATGAGCTTTAACCCATAATTTTTGGCCATTTTAGTCATTTTGACCCATTGGCAAATAATTTAGTGGAGTCCAAACTTCACAATTTCATGAGCTATAACTCACGATTTTTGGCCATTTTAGTCATTTTGACCCATTGTTAAATAATTTCGTGTTGGCCAAAATTCATAATTTCATGAGCTATAACCTATGATTTTTGGCCATTTTAATCATTTTGATCCATTGGCAAATAATTTAGTGGAGTCCAAACTTCACAAATTCATGAGCTATAACCTATGATTTTTGGCCATTTTTAATCATTTTGACCCGTTGGCAAATAATTTCATGGAGGACAAAATTCATGATTCATGAGCTATAACTCACGATTTCTGACCATTTTTAGTCGTTTCGACCCGTTGGCAAATAATTTCATGAAGGCAAAAATTCATGATTTCATGAGCTATAACCCGCATCTATTAGATATTTTTGTTCTTTTAAATCATTAGTACATAATTTCACGGAGGAAAAAATTCACGATTTTATGAGCTATAACCCATGATTTTTAGCAATTTTATTCTTTTCGACCTGTTGGAAAATAGTTTTGTAGAGGCCAAATTTCACGTTTTCATGAGCTATTACCCATAATTTTTAGCCAATTTTAGCTGTTTCGACCCATTGCCAAATAATTTTATAGAGACCAAAATTCATAATGTCATGAGCTATAACCGATAATTTTTGGCCATTTTTAGTTATTTCAACTTATTGGCAAATAATTTTCTGGAGGCCAAAATTCATAATTTCATGAGCTATTACCCATAATTTTTGGCCATTTTTAGTTGTTTTGACCCCTCATCCAATAGTTTTGCAATGGCCCAAATTCACAATTTCGCAAGCTATAACCCATAATTTCGGGCCATTTTTAGTCATTTTGACCTATTGTCTAATAGTTTTGTGATGGCTAAAATTCACGATTTCATGCCCATAATTTTTTGCCATTTTTAATCATTTTGATCCATTGGCAAATAATTTTGTGAAATCCAAACTTCATGATTTTATGTGCCATAACCCATGATTTTGGCCATTTTTAGTCTTTTAGACCCGTTGGCAAGTAATTTTACGAAAGCTAAAATTCATGATTCAATGGGCTATAATCCATGATTTTTTACCATTTTTAGTCATTTTGGCCCGTTGGCAAATAATTTCGTGAATGTAAAAATTAACGGTTCAATGAGCTATAACCCACTATATTTTGCCATTCTACGTCATTTCGACCCGTTGGTAAATAACTTCACGGAGGCAAAAATTCATGATTTCATGAGCTAGAACCCACGATTTATGGCCTTATTAGTCATTTTGACCCGTTGGCCCCAAAATTCATGATTTAATGAGCTATAACCCATGGTTATAGGATATTAACCATTAGTAAATAATTTCATAGAGGCAAGAATTCATGATATCATGAGCTTTCACCCATAATTTTTGGCCAATTTTTGTCAATTCGACCTTCAGCAAATAATTTTGCGAATGCCAAAATTAAAATTTTCATGAGCTATTAATCACTATTTTTTGCCATTTTTAGTCGTTTTGACCAGTTGCCAAATAATTCACAGAGGCAAAATTCACGATTAAGTGAGCTACAACTCACTATTTTTGACCTTTTTTATTCATTTTAACTCATTAGCAAATAATTTTGCGGAGGCTAAAAGTTATAATTTCATGAGCTAAATAACTTATAATTGTTAGCCATTTTTATTCGTTTTGACCCGTTAGCAAATAAGTTAGCAATGGCCAAAATTCACAATTTCGTGAGCTATTACCAATGATTTTAGGCCATATTTAGTCATTTCGACCCGTTGTCAAATAATTTTATGGAGGCCAAAATTCACAATTTCATGAGCTATACAACCCATGATTTTGGCCATTTTAATCATTTCAACCCATTGGCAAATAATTTTGTAGTGTCCAAACTTCATGATTTTATGAGCTATAACCTATGATTTTCAAGTATTTTTAGTTGTTTCAACATGTTGGTAAATAATTTCATGGAGGACAAAATTCACAATTCAATAAGCTATTACCCACGATTTTCGGCCATTGTCAAGTAAATTTGTGGTGGCCAAAATTCATGATTTCATGGGCTACAACCCATGATTTTTGGCCATTTTTAATCATTTTGATCCATTAGCAAACAATCTTATGGAGTCCAAACTTCACAATTTCATGAGTTATAACCAATCATTTTTAGCCATTTTTAATCATTTTGACCCGTTGGCAAGTAATCTCATGGAGGACAAAATTCATAATTCATGACCTATAACCCATGATTTTTGGCTATTATTAGTCATTTCCACCCGATGGCAAATAATTTCATAGAGACAAAAATTCATGAGCTATAACCCGCAATTAATAGGTATTCTTAGTCTTTTTGAACCATTATAAATAATTTCACAGAGGTAAAAATTCACGATTTTATAAGTTATAACCCATGAGTTTTGGTAATTTTAGTCGTTTTGACCCCTTGGATAATAATTTTGTCGAGGCCAAAATTCATGTTTTCATGAGCTATTATCCATAATGTTTAGCCAATTTTAGTTGTTTCGACCCGTTGCCAAATAATTTCACAGAGGTCAAAATTCACGATTTCATGAGCTATAACCGACGATTTTGGCCATTTTTAGTTGTTTCAACATGTTGGCAAATAATTTCTGGAGGCCAAAATTCATAATTTCATGAGCTATTACCCATAATTTTAGCCATTTTTAGTTATTTTGACCCCTGGTCCAATAGTTTCACGCTGCCCAAAATTCATGATTTTGCTGAGGCAAAAATTCATGATTTTGTTGAGGCAAAAATTCATGATTTCATGAGCTAGAACCCGTGATTTATGGCTTTATTAGTCATTTTGACCCATTGACAAATAATTTTGTGGAGGCCAAAATTCAAGATTGAATGAGCTATAACCCATGGTTATTGGATATTTTAGTCTTTTTGAACCATTAGTAAATAATTTCACAGAGGAAAGAATTCACGATGTCATGAGCTTTAACACACAATTTTTGGCTATTTTTTGTCATTTCAACCCTTTGGCAAATAATTTTATGGAGGCTAAAATTCACAATTTCCTAAGCTATTAACCATTATTTTTTTGCCATTTTTAGTCATTTCAACCCATTGCAAAATAATTCACGGAGGCCGAAATTCACGATTAAGTGAGCTACACCCCATTATTTTTTGCCATTTTTATCATTTCAACCCATTAGTAAATAATTTTGTGGAGGCTAAAAGTCATGACTTCATGAGCTATATAACCCATGATTTTTAGCCATTTTAGTCGTTTTGACCCGTTGGTAAATAATTTAGCGATAGCCAAAATTCATGATTTTGTGAGCTATTACCAATGATTTTAGACCATTTTTAGTCATTTTGACCCATTGGTAAATAATTTAGCGATAGCCAAAATTCACAATTTCATGAGCTATAACCCATTATTTTTGCCATTTTTATCATTTTGACCCATTGGCAAATAATTTTGTGGTGTCCAAACTTCATGATTTCATGAGCTATAACCTATGATTTTAAGTATTTTTAGTTGTTTCAACATGTTGGTAAATAATTTCATGGAGACCAAAATTCACAATTTCATGAGTTATAACCTACCATTTTTAGTCATTTCAACCCATTGGCAAATAATTTTGTGGTGGCCAAAATTCATGATTTCATGGGCTACAACCCATGATTTTGGCCATTTTAATCATTTCAATCCATTGGCAAATAATTTTATGGAGGCCAAAATTCACGATTTCATGAGCTATAACCCATTATTTTTGCCATTTTTAGTCATTTTAATCATTTTGACCCATTGGCAAGTAATCTCATGGAGGACAAAATTCATAGTTCATGACCTATAACCCATAATTTTTGGCTATTATTAGTCATTTTGACCCGTTGGCAAATAATTTCATGGAGGCAAAATTCATGAATTTATGAGCTATAACCCGCAATTAATAGGTATTCTTAGGCTTTTTGAACAATTATAAATAATTTACAGAGGCAAAAATTCACGGTTTTATGAGTTATAACCCATGATTTTTGGTGATTTTAGTCATTTTGACCCCTTGGATAATAATTTTGTCGAGGCCAAAAGTCATGTTTTCATGAGCTATTATCCACAATTTTTAGCCAATTTTAGTTGTTTCGACCCATTGCCAAATAATTTCACAGAGGTCAAAATTCACGATTTCATGAGCTATAACCGACGATTTTTGGCCATTTTTAGTTGTTTCAACATGTTGGCAAATAATTTCTGAAGGCCAAAATTCATAATTTCATGAGCTATTACCCATAATTTTAGCCATTTTTAGTTATTTTGACCCATTGCCAAATAATTCACAGAGGCCAAAATTCATGATTTTGCTGAGGCAAAAATTCATGATTTTGTTGAGGTAAAATTCATGATTTTGCTGAGGCAAAAATTCATGATTTCATGAGCTAGAACCCGTGATTTATGGCCTTATTAGTCATTTTGACCCATTGGTAAATAATTTTGTGGTGGCCAAAATTCAAAATTGCATGAGCTATAACCCCTGGTTATTGGATATTTTTAGTCTTTTTGAACCATTAGTAAATAATTTCACAGAGGAAAGAATTCACGATTTCATGAGCTATAACCCACAATTTTTGGCCATTTTTAGTCATTTTGACCCGTTGGCAAATAATTTTATGGAGGCCAAAATTCACAATTTCCTAAGCTATTAACGATAATTTTTTGCCATTTTTAGTCCTTTCAACCCATTGCAAAATAATTCACGGAGGCCGAAATTCTCGATTAAGTGAGCTACAACCCACTATTTTTTGCCATTTTTATCATTTTGACCCATTAGTAAATAATTTTGGGAGGCTAAAAGTCATGATTTCATGAGCTATACAACCCATGATTTTTTGGCATTTTTAGTCATTTTGACCCGTTGGCAAATAATTTAGCGATAGCCAAAATTCATGATTTTGTGAGCTATTACCAATGATTTTAGACCATTTTTAGTCATTTCGACCCGTTGTTAAAAAATTTCACGTTAGTCAAAATTCACAATTTCATGAGCTATAGCCAATGATTTTTTATTATTTTTAATCATTCTGACCCATTGGCAAATAATTTTATAGAGCCCAAACTTTACGATTTCATGAGCTATAACCCAAACTTTACAATTTTCGGCCATTTTAGTCATTTCAACGCGTTGGCAAATAATTTCATGATGGCCAAAGTTCATGATTCAATAAGCTATTATCCAAGATTTTCGAACATTGTTAAATAATTTCCTGTTGGCCAAAATCCACGATTTCATGGGCTATAACCCAAGATTTTTGCCATTTTTAATCATTTCGATACATTAGCAAATAATTTTGTGGAGTCCAAACTTCACAATTTCTCGAGCTATAACCTACTATTTTAGCCAATTTTATTTGTTTTGACCCGTTAGCAAGTAATTTCATGAAGGATAAAATTCATGATTCATAAGCTATAACACATTATTTTTTGCCATTTTTAGTCGTTTCGACCCGTTAGCAAATAATTTCACGAAGGCAAAATTTTATAATTTCATGAGCTATAACTCACAATTATTAGATATTTTTAGAATTTTTGAACCATTACTAAATAATTTCACAGAGGCAAATATTCACGATTTTATGAGCTATAGCCCATAATTTTTGGCAATTTTAGTCATTTCGACCCGTTGGAAAATAATTTTACAAAGGCCAAAATTCATGTTTTCATAAGCTATTACCCACAATTTTTAGCCAATTTTAGCTGTTTCGACCTGTTGCCAAATAATTTCACGGAGGCCAAAATTCACGATTTCATGAGTTATTACCGATAAGTTTTTACCATTTTTAGTTGTTTAGATTCCCAACGGCCAAAATTCATGATTTCGTAAGCTATAACCCACGATTTTGGGCCATTTTTAGTCATTTTGACCCATTTTTAAATAATTTCGCGATGGCTAAAATACACAATTTCATGAGTTATAACCTATGATTTTTGGCCATTTTTAATTATTTCGACCCATTGGCAAATAATTTTGTGGAGTCCAAGCTTCTTGATTTCATGAGCCATAACCCATGATTTTGGCTATTTTTAATCTTTTTGACCCATTGGTAAGTAATTTTACGAAAGCCAAAATTCACGATTCAATGAGCTATCACGATTTTCTATCATTTTTAGTCATTTCAACCCGTTGGCAAATAATTTCATGGAGGTAAAAATCCATGATTCAATGAGATATAACCCACTATATTTGGCCATTCTTAGTCATTTCGACCCATTGGCAAATAACTTCGCGGAGGCAAACATTTACGATTTCATGAGCTAGAACCCACGATTTATGGCCTTATTAGTCGTTTTGACCCATTGGCAAATAATTTTGCGGACCCCAAAATTCACTATTTCAGAGCTATTACCCATGGTTAGTGGATATTTTTAGTCTATTTGAACCATAAGTAAATAATTTCAAAGAGGCAAGAATTCATGATATCATGAGCTTTAACCCACGATTTTTAACTATTTTTAGCCATTTCGACCCGCTGCTAAATAATTCACGATGCCCAAAATTCACAATTAACAGAGCTACAACCCACTATTTTTGATCATTTTTATTCATTTTGACCCATTAGCAAATAATTTTATGGAGACTAAAAGTCGCAATTTCATGAGCTATATAACACATGATTTTTGGCTATTTTTTGTCATTTTAACCCATTGGCAAATAATTTCATAGCAAAAATTCACGATTTCATGAGCTATTACCAATGATTTTAGGCCATTTTGAGTCATTTCGATCTGTTATCAAAAAAGTTTCATGTTACCCAAAATTCACAATTTCATGAGCTATAGCCAATGATTTTTGGATATTTTTAATCATTTCAACCCATTAGCAAATAATTTTGTGAAGTGCAAACCTTACCATGTCATGAGCTATAACCTACGATTTTCAACCATTTTTAGTCATTTCAACCCGTTGACAGATAATTTTATGGGGGCCAAAGTTCATGATTAAATAAGCTATTACCCATAATTTTTGCCATTTTTAGTCATTTACACCATCAGCAAATAATTTCGTGAAGCCCAAAATTTATGATTTCATAAGCTATAACCCATGATTATTAGATATTTTTAATCTATTTGAACCATTAGTAAATAATTTCGCGGAGGAAAAAATTCACGATTTCATGAGTTATAACCCACGATTTTTGTCATATTTAGTCATTTCAACCAGTTGACAAATAATTTCGCAGAGGCTAAAATTCACGATTTCATCAGCTATTACCCATAGTTTTTGGTCAATTTCAGTTATTTTGACCCATTACCAAATAATTTTACAGTGGCTAAAGATCATGATTTTCGAGATCTATAACCCGCGATTTTGGGCCATTTTTAGTCATTTTGGCCCACTGTCAAAAGCTTTCGTGTTGGCCAAAATTCACATTTTTATGAGCTATTATCCACGATTTTTGTCCATTCTTAATCGTTTGACCCACGGGCAAATGATTTTGTGGAGTCCAAACTTCACAATGTCATCAGCAATAATCCATATTTTTTGCCATTTTTAGCCATTTCGTTCCTTTGGCAAGTACTTTCATTGACTGAGGCCAAAATTCATGATTCAACGAGCTGTAACCCATGAGTTTTTGCCATTGTAGTTGTTTCTACTTGGTTGCAAATAATTTCGTGGAGATAAAAATTCATGATTCAGTGAGCTATAACCCGCTATTTTTAGCTATTTTTAGTTATTCCGACCCATTAGCAAATAATTTCGTGGAGCCCAAAATTCTCTATTCAATGGGCTACAACCCATGATTTTTACCATTTTTAGTCATTTTGACCCGTTGGCAAATAATTTCGTGGAGGCAAAATTCATGATTCAATGAGCTATAACCCACGATTTTTGTCCATTCTTAGTCATTTCACCCATTGGCAAATAACTTCGTGGAGGCAAAATTCATGATTTCATGAGCTAGAACCCATGATTTTTGGCCATTTTAGTCATTTTGACCCATTGGCAAATAACTTCGTGGAGGCAAAATTCATGATTTCATGAGCTATTACCCATGGTTAGTGGATATTTTTAGTCTTTTGAACCATTAGTAAATAATTTCATGGAGGCAAAATTCATGATTTCATGAGCTATAACCCATAATTTTTGGCCATTTTAGTCATTTCGACCCATTGGCAAATAATTTCGTGGAGGCAAAATTTATAATTTCATGAGCTATTACCCATAATTTTTGCCATTTTTAGTCATTTTGACCCGTTGCTAAATAATTCACGATGGCCAAAATTCACGATTCAATGAGCTATAACCCATGATTTTTGGCCATTTTAATCATTTTAACCCATTAGCAAATAATTTTATGGAGGCCAAAATTCATAATTTCATGAGCTATAACCTATGATTTTTGGCCATTTTAGTCGTTTTGACCCATTAGCAAATAATTTTATGGAGGCCAAAATTCACAATTTCATGAGCTATTACCAATGATTTTAGGCCATTTTGAGTCATTTCGACTGTTATCAAAAAATTTCATGTTACCCAAAATTCACAATTTCATGAGCTATAGCCAATGATTTTGGATATTTTTAATCATTTCAACCCATTAGCAAATAATTTTGTGAAGTGCAAACCTTACCATGTCATGAGCTATAACCTATGATTTTCAACCATTTTTAGTCATTTCAACCCGTTGGCAAATAATTTTATGGGGCCAAAGTTCATGATTAAATAAGCTATTACCCATAATTTTTGCCATTTTTAGTCATTTTACCCATTGGCAAATAATTTCGTGAAGCCCAAAATTTATGATTTCATAAGCTATAACCCATGATTATTAGATATTTTTAATCTATTTGAACCATTAGTAAATAATTTCGTGGAGGCAAAATTCATGATTTCATGAGTTATAACCCACGATTTTTGTCATATTTAGTCATTTCAACCCGTTGGCAAATAATTTTATGGAGGCCAAAATTCACAATTTCATGAGCTATAACCCATAATTTTTGCCATTTTTAGTCGTTTTGACCCATTGGCAAATAATTTTGTGGAGTCCAAACTTCATGATTTCATGAGCTATAACCTATGATTTTCAACCATTTTTAGTCATTTCAACCCGTTGGCAAATAATTTCATGGAGGCCAAAATTCACGATTCAATGAGCTATTTTGGCTATTTTTAGTCATTTCACCCATTGGCAAATAATTTCGTGAAGCCCAAAATTCATGATTTCATGGGCTACAACCCATTATTTTTGGCCATTTTAATCATTTCAATTCATTGGCAAACAATCTTATAGAGTCCAAACTTCACTATTTCATGAGTTATAACCTACCATTTTTAGTCATTTTAATCATTTTGACCCATTGGCAAGTAATCTCATGGAGGACAAAATTCATAGTTCATGACCTATAACCCATAATTTTTGGCTATTATTAGTTATTTCTACTCGATGGCAATTAATTTCATGGAGGCAAAATTCATGAATTTATGAGCTATAACCCTTAATTAATAGGTATTCTTAGGCTTTTGAACAATTATAAATAATTACAGGCAAAATTCGGTTTTATGAGTTATAACCCATGATTTTTGGTGATTTTAGTCATTTTGACCCTTGGATAATAATTTTGTCGAGGCCAAAAGTCATGTTTTCATGAGCTATTATCCACAATTTTAGCCAATTTTAGTTGTTTAGACCCATTGCCAAATAATTTCCGAGAGGTCAAAATTCACGATTTCATGAGCTATAGCAAACCGATTTTTGGCCATTTTAGTTGTTTCAACATGTTGGCAAATAATTTCTGAAGGCCAAAATTCATAATTTCATGAGCTATTACCCATAATTTTAGCCATTTTAGTTATTTTGACCCTGGTCCAATAGTTCATAATGCCCAAAATTCATGATTGGGTGAGGCAAAATTCATGATTTTGTTGAGGTAAAATTCATGATTTTCTTGAGGCAAAATTCATGATTTCATGAGCTAGAACCCGTGATTTATGGCCTTATTAGTCATTTTGACCCATTGGTAAATAATTTTGTGGTGGCCAAAATTCAAAATTGCATGAGCTATAACCCACAGTTATTGGATATTTTTAGTCTTTTGAACCATTAGTAAATAATTTCACGGAGAATTCACGATATCATGAGCTTTAGCGCACAATTTTGGCCATTTTTGTCGATTGACCCTTTGTCAAGTAATTTTATGGAGGCCAAAATTCACAATTTCCTAAGCTATTGCGATAATTTTTGCCATTTTTAGTCCTTTCAACCCATTGCAAAATAATTCCGCGGTAGAAATTCTCGATTAAGTGAGCTACAACCCACTATTTTTGCCATTTTATCATTTTGACCCATTAGTAAATAATTTTGGGAGACTAAAAGTCATGATTTCATGAGCTATACAACCCATGATTTTTGGCATTTTTAGTCATTTTGACCCGTTGGCAAATAATTTAGCGATAGCCAAAATTCATGATTTTGTGAGCTATTACCAATGATTTTAGACCATTTTTAGTCATTTTGACCCGTTGTTAAAAATTTCCGTTAGTCAAAATTCACAATTTCATGAGCTATAGCCAATATTTTTTATTTTTAATCATTCGACCCATTGGCAAATAATTTTATAGAGCCCAAACTTTACGATTTCATGAGCTATAACCCAAACTTTACAATTTTTAGTCATTTCAACGTGTTGGCAAATAATTTCATGAAGGCCAAAGTTCATGATTCAATAAGCTATTATCCAAGATTTTCGGCCATTGTTAAATAATTTCCTATTGGCCAAAATCCACGATTTCATGGGCTATAACCCAAGATTTTTTGCCATTTTTAATCATTTCGATACATTAGCAAATAATTTTGTGGAGTCCAAACTTCACAATTTATCGAGCTATAACCTACAATTTTAGCCAATTTTAATTGTTTTGACTCGTTAGCAAGTAATTTCATGGAGAACAAAATTCACGATTCATAAGCTATAACAAATTATTTTTTGCCATTTTTAGTCGTTTCCACCCGTTAGCAAATAATTTCACGAAGGTAAAAATTCATAATTTCATGAACTATAACCCGCAATTATTAGATATTTTTAGAATTTTTGAACCATTACTAAATAATTTCACAGAGGCAAAAATTCTTGATTTTATGAGCTATAGCCCATGATTTTTGGCAATTTTAGTCATTTCGATCCGTTAGAAAATAATTTTACAGAGGCCAAAATTCATGTTTTCATAAGCTATTACCCACAATTTTTAGCCAATTTTAGTTGTTTCGATCCGTTGCCAAATAATTTCACGAAGGTTAAAATTTACGATTTCATGAGCTATAACCGATAATTTTTTGCCATGTTTAGTTATTTTGACCCCTTGTCCAATAGTTTGCCAACGGCCAAAATTCACGATTTCGTAAGCTATAACCCATGATTTTGGGCCATTTTTACTCATTTTGACCCATTTTTTAAATAATTTCGCGATGGCTAAGATTCACAATTTCATGAGTTATAACCTATGATTTTTGGCCATTTTTAATCGTTTCGACCCATTGGCAAATAATTTTGGGGAGTCCAAGCTTCGTGATTTCATGAGCCATAACCCATGATTTTGGCTATTTTTAATCTTTTTCACCCATTGGTAAGTAATTTTACGAAAGCCAAAATTCACGATTCAATGAGCTATCACGATTTTCTGTCATTTTTAGTCACTTCAACCCGTTGGCAAATAATTTCATGGAGGTAAAAATCCATGATTCAATGAGCTATAACCCACTATATTTGTCCATTCTTAGTCATTTCGACCCATTGGCAAATAACTTCGTGGAGGCAAAAATTTATAATTTCATGAGCTAGAACCCATGATTTATGGCCTTATTAGTCGTTTTGACCCATTGGCAAATAATTTTGTGGATCCCAAAATTCACTATTTCGATCTATTACCCATGGTTAGTGGATATTTTTAGTCTTTTGAACCATTAGTAAATAATTTCCGAGACAAGAATTCATGATATCATGAACTTTAACCCACAATTTTGGCCATTTTGGGTCATTTTGACCGTTGCTAAACAATTCACGATGGCCAAAATTCACGATTATTAAAGCTACAACCCACTATTTTTGGTCAATTTTAGTCATTTTGACCCATTAGCAAATAATTTTGCGGAGACTAAAACTCACAATTTCATGAGCTATATAACCCTTGATTTTTGGCTATTTGTAGTCATTTTTACCCATTGGCAAATAATTCAGCGATGGCAAAAATTCACAATTTCATGAGCTATTACCAATGATATTAGGCCATTTTGAGTCATTTACGCTTTATCAAAAAATTTCATGTTACCCAACATTCACAATTCATGAGCTATAGCCAATGATTTTTGGATATTTTTAATCATTTTAACCCATTAGCAAATAATTTTGTGAAGTCCAAACCTTACCATGTCATGAGCTATAACCTATGATTTTCAACCATTTTTAGTCATTTCAACCTGTTGACAGATAATTTTATGGAGGCCAAAGTTCATGATTCAATAAGCTATTACCCATAATTTTTTGCCGTTTTTAGTCATTTACACCATCAGCAAATAATTTCGTGAAGCCCAAAATTTATGATTTCATAAGCTATAACCCATGATTATTAGATATTTTTAGTCTATTTGAACCATTAGTAAATAATTTTGTGGAGGAAAAAATTCCGCGATTTCATGAGTTATAACCCGATTTTTGTCATATTTGTCATTTCAACTAGTTGACAAATAATTTCATGAGGTTAAAATTCACGATTTCATCGGCTATTACCCATAGTTTTTGGTCAATTTCAGTTATTTTGACCCATTACCAAATAATTTTATGGTGGCTAAAGATCATGATTTTCGAGAGCTATAACCCGCGATTTTGGGCCATTTTTAGTCATTTTGGCCCACTGTAAAAAACTTTCGTGTTGGCCAAAATTCATATTTTTATGAGCTATTATCCACGATTTTTGTCCATTCTTAATTGTTTGACCCATGGGCAAATGATTTTGTGGAGTCAAACTTCACAATGTCATCGTAATAATCCATATTTTTTGTCATTTTAGTCATTTCGACCGGTTGGCAAGTAATTTCAGCGGTGAGGCCAAAATTGTGATTCAACGAGCTGTAACCCATGATTTTTTACCATTTTAGTTGTTTCTACTCGGTTGCAAATAATTTCGCGGAGGTAAAAATTCACGATTCAATGAGCTATTTTTGGCTATTTTTAGTCATTTCGACCCATTAGCAAATAATTCCGTGGAGCCCAAAATTCTCTATTCAATGGGCTACAACCCATGATTTTTGGTCATTTTTAGTCGTTTCAACCCATTCCCAAATAATTTCCGCGTGATAAAAATTCATGATTTCATGAGTTATAATCCTCGGTTATTGGATATTTTTAGCCCTTTTGAACCATTTGAAATAATTTCATAGAACAAAAAATTCATGATTTCATGAGCTCTAAAACCCACGATTTTTGGCAATCTTTAGTCATTTCGACCTTTGGGAAAAATTTTCACGGAGGCAAAATCTCACAATTTCATGAGCTATAACACACATTATTTTTGGCCATTTTCAATTGTTTCGAGCCATTGGCAAATAAGTTCAATGAGCTATAACCCACGAATTTTTGCCATTTTAGTTGTTTTGACCCGCTTACAAATAATCTCGCGGAGGTAAAAAATTCCTGATTCAATGAGCTATAAGCCATAATTTTCGGCCATTTTTAGTCGTTTTGACCCATTAGCAAATAATTTCAAGGAGGCCAAAATTCATGATTCAGTTATAACCCATGATTTTTGGACATTTTTAATTGTTTCGACCCGTTGGCAAATATTTTCGTGGAGGTAAAAAATCACAATTTTTGTGAGCTAGAAAACACAATTGTTGGCCATTTTCAGTCATTTCGACCTGTTTGTAAAAACTTTTGCGGAGGATAAAATTCACGATTTTATGAACTCTCTAACCCACAATTTTTGGGCATATTTAGTTGTTTTAACCCGTTGGCAAATAATTTGCAAAGGCTGAAAGTCATGATTTCATGAGTGTAGGCAATAAAAATTGCCTTAATCCCTGCACATCAACTCGGGACAAGCAAAAGAGCCTAAGGGTTCATCTGAGTGAAGTCAGGCCCACCTGAGGGTTAAGTTCACCTGAATGCTTGACTTTACAAAATAGACAAAAGTCTTGATATCTCAAGGAAGGAATTGGGCAAAATGACCGGAGCAAAACCAACCGGGTAGGTTTGTTTAGCTCCGTCTCGTCGAGATAGTCGATTTTCATATATAATTCGTCCAATTCCGATGCGGTTTGAAAGTTACGACCGTTCTTAGTAGCATAAGAATTGCATGCAGCGGCGAGGCTCGACATTCAGCAGGTTAGCCAAATAGAAGCCCTCCATTTAGACGAGGTTAAGCCAAGCAGCTCTTCCTTGACGAGGTTAAGGCCGGCGACTCTTCATTGAGCGAGGTTGCGCCCGAGCTCTTCATTGCGTTAGCGTGGCTCTTCACTCGGCAGAGTTAGCCAGGCGGAGCTCTTCCTTCTGAGCGAGGTTAAGCCAGCGTGCTCTTCATGACGAGGTTAGCCCGAGGCGTGGCTCTTCATTGACGAGGTTCGCCAATGTGGCTCTTCACTTTCGGCAGGTTAAGCCGGCGAAGCTCTTCCTTGAGCGAGGTTAGCCAGCGGCGAGCTCTTCATTGAGCGAGGTTAGCCAGCGGCGAAGCTCTTCACTCGAGAGGTTCGCAAGCGTGAAGCTCTTCATTGACGAGGTTCGCCAGGCGGTGAATCTCGACATTGCGAGAGTTACGTGGCGTGAGCTCTTCACTCGGCGAGGTTAAGCGTGGCTCTTCATCGACGAGGTTCGCCCGAGCGTAGCTCTTCACTCGAGCGAGGTTACGCCTAAAGCGGTGAATCTTGACATTGAGGCGAGGTTCGCCAGCGTGGCTCTTCATTCGAGCGGGTTTAGCTATAGCGGTGAACCTCGACATTCAAGAGGTTCGCTACGGTGAACCTCGACATTCAACCGAGGTTCACCTACGGCGGTGAATCTCGACATTCAACCGAGCTAGACCGATTACGCAGCTTCAAAATGAGACATGCTCAAGCCAGAACTCCGATATATGAGGTTAGCCGTGGAGCGGAGTTCGATCTTTACATGAGCATCAAAGTGTGACAAGGCTTCGCCTGGCGTCGATGGCTTTGACGAGGTTCGCCAACAACGGTGATTTACGCTTTCATCGAGGTTAGCCCATTTAGCGAAGCTCGACTCTCATAAGAGGTTAGCATAGCGGAAGCTCACCATCAACAAGACCGCCCACTTGGCATGGGAGATGTCACATCCTAGTAGTCCGTCGGGGGCATGGCTCTCCTCATGAGCATGGCCATATCCCACAAATCAAGGAAGTGGCCATGCCTCTCCTTGCCTATTTATAAGCCACCATCTCCACATGAGGAGGGGCTTTTTGGAGCTTTTGGAATTTGGGGAGCTCAACACTTGGCATAGGAGAGATCGGAACCTCTCCAACAACCTCTTGATCACCGCGGCCTTGAGTGCGATGGCAACCTCACTTCGAGCATCAAGTGAAGCATCCTCTGCCACCAGAACCCATACAAAGAGTCAAATCAACTTCCTCTTCCTCACATGTCGAGAGAATTTGATTGTAATACATTCATTCAATCAATAAACATTTTTTCGACCCTACAATGAGTTGGATAACCCATGATTTGTGGCCATTTTGAGTCGTTTTGATCCATTAGCTAATAATTTAGCGATGGTCAAAATTCATGATTTTGTGAGCTATTGCCATTGATTTTAGGCTATTTTTAGTCATTTCAATCCATTGTCAAATAATTTCATGTTGTCCAAAATTCACAATTTAATGAGCTATAACCCACGATTTCGGCCCATTTTAGTCATTTCGACCCATTGGCAAATAATTTTGTAGAGTCCAAACTTCACAATTTCATAAGCTATAACTCATGATTTTTGGCCATTTTTAGTTATTTCGACCCATTAGCAAATAATTTCATGGAGGCCAAAATTCACAATTCAATAAGCTATTACCCATGATTTTTCCACTTTTAGTCGTTCGATCCGGTTGTAAAATAATTTTGTTGAGGTAAAATTAACTATTGAATGGGCAAACTACCCCATGATTTTCGGTCATTTTTAGTCATTTCTACCCTTGGAAAATAATTTTGGGGCCAAAATTCATGATTAAATGAGTTATAACCCGATTTTTGGCCATTTTAGTTGTTTCAACTCGTTGTCAAATATTTTCTCGAGAGGCAAAATCGCATTTAGTGAGCTAGAGCACATGACTTTTGGCCATTTTAATTGTTTGACCCGTTGGTGATAATTCGTTGAGGACGTAATTCACTATTTCATGAGTTATAACCAATTATTTTGGCCATTTTAATTATTTTGACGTGGAAAATAATTTCTCGAGTCTAAAATTCATGATTTCATGAGCTAATACCCATAATTTTTGGCTATTTTAGTCATTTCGACTCATTGTCAAATAATTTCGTGATGGTCAAATTTCACGATTTTGTGAGCTATAATCCATGATTTTGGACCATTTTAGTCATTTCGACCTGTTGTCAAATAATTTCCAATTGTCCAAAATTCACAATTTTGTGAGCTATAACCCACAATATTTGGCCATTTTTAATCGTTTTGATCCATTGGCAAGTAATTTTGTGGTGTCCAAACTTCGTGATTTCATGAGCTATAATTCGTGATTTTTAGTTATTTTTACCCATTAGCAAATAGTTTTACGGAGGCCAAAATTCACGATTCAATGACCTCTAACCCATGATTTTTGGCAATTTTTAGTCGTTTCGGTCCACTGGCAAATAATTTTACAGAGGTAAAAATTCATAATTTCATGAGCTATAAGCGATGGTTATTGGATGTTTTTAGTCTTTTTGAATCATTGCTAAATATTTTCATGGAGGCAAAAATTAATAATTTCATGTGCTATAACCCACGATTTTTAGCCATTTTTAGTCGTTGCGGCTCATTGGCAAATAATTTCACGGGGCCAAAATTCATGATTTCATGAGCTATTACCCATAATATTTGACCAATTTTAGTTGTTTTGCCCCGTTGCCAAATAAATTCAGGAAAAATTCCGCGATTTCAAAAGCAATAAACCATGATTTTTGGCCATTTTTAATTGTTTCAACCCATTGGAAAATAATTTCTCAGAGGTAAAAATTCATGATTTAATGAGCTATTACCCATAATTTTTCCAATTTTTAGTCATTTTGACCCATTGACAAATAGTTTTGCGCTGGCTAAAATTCACGATTTCATGAGCTATAACCACGATTTTGGGCCATTTTCAGTCATTTTGACCCGCTGTCAAATAATTTTGCATTGACCAAAATTCATGATTTTATGACTCATGATTAAATGAGTTATAACCCACGATTTTTGGCCATTTTTAAACATTTAACCCATTGGCAAATATTTTTGTCAAGTCCAAACTTCACGATACAATGAGCTATAACCCACGATTTTTGAAAATTTTTAGTCGTTTCGACAAGTTGCCAAATAATTTCGTATATGGTCAAAATTCATGATTCAATGAGCTATAATCCATGAGTTTCGGTCATTTTTTGTTGTTTCGACCTGTTGAAAAATAATTTCACAGAGGTAAAAATTCATAATTTCGAGAGCTAGAACCCACGATTTTCAGCCATTTTTAGTCATTTTGACCCGTTGTCAAATAATTTTTGGAGGCAAAATTTATGATTTCATGAGTTATATAACCCAAGATTTTTACCTATTTTAGTCATTTCACCCATTGGCAAATAATTTCGTGGGTAGAAAGTCGATTTTTGGTCATTTTAGTTATTTTAACCCATTGAAAAATGAGGCTCGACATTCGATGAGGCTCGCCAAACAGCGAGGCTCGACATTCGATGAGGCTCGCCAAACAGCGAGGCTCGACATTCGATGAGGCTCGCCAAACAGCGAGGCTCGACATTCGATGAGGCTCGCCAAACAGCGAGGCTCGACATTCGATGAGGCTCGCCAAACAGCGAGGCTCGACATTCGATGAGGTTCGCCAAATAGGCTCGACATTCGATGAGGCTCGCCAAACAGCGAGGCTCGACATTCGATGAGGCTCGCCAAACAGCGAGGCTCGACATTCGATGAGGCTCGCCAAACAGCGAGGCTCGACATTCGATGAGGCTCGCCAAACAGCGAGGCTCGACATTCGATGAGGCTCGCCAAACAGCGAGGCTCGACATTCGATGAGGCTCGCCAAACAGCGAGGCTCGACATTCGATGAGGCTCGCCAAACAGCGAGGCTCGACATTCGATGAGGCTCGCCAAACAGCGAGGCTCGACATTCAACCGAGGTTCACCTACAGCGGTGAATCTCGACATTCAACCGAGGTTCGCCACAAAGAAGGAACCTCGACATTCAACCGAGGTTCGCCACAAAGAAGGAACCTCGACATTCAACCGAGGTTCGCTTATAGCGGTGAACCTCGACATTCAACCGAGGTTCACCTACAGCGGTGAATCTCGACATTCAACCGAGGTTCACCTACAGCGGTGAATCTCGACATTCAACCGAAGGACCGCACGCTTCAAAATGAGACATGCTCAAGAGGCGAGGCTCGACCTCAATATGAGGTTCGCGACGCGGAGCGGAGTTCGATCTTTACATGAGCATCAAAGTGTGACAAGGCTCGCCTGCAGCCACAAGTGCCGGACGAGGTTCGCCAACAACAGCGATTTCGCCATCC
Organism: Asparagus setaceus; assembly: GCA_012295165.1. Lineage (NCBI taxonomy): Eukaryota > Viridiplantae > Streptophyta > Magnoliopsida > Asparagales > Asparagaceae > Asparagus > Asparagus setaceus. The sequence continues at coordinate 11,390,467 of CM022705.1, forward strand.
GAGGTTCGCATTTACCAAGCTCGACTATAAGAGGTTCGCTTATAGCGCAGCTCACCATCCAACCAAGACCGCCCACTTGAAGCATGGGAGATGTCACATCCCATAGTGGTCACGCCCCACGTGGGGCATGGCTCTCCTCAACTGAGCATGGCCATATCCCACAAATCAAGGAAGTGGCCATGCCTCTCCTTGCCTATTTATAAGCCACCATCTCCACATGAGGAGGGGCTTTTTTTTTTGGAGCTTTTGGAATTTGGGGAGCTCAACACTCAGCGCATAGGAGAGATCAGAACCTCTCCAACAACCTCTTGATCACCCGCACCTTTGGTCCGACGGCCACTGAAGCAACCTCACTCGAGCATCAAGTGAAGCATCCTCTCGCCACCAAGAACCCATACAAAAGAGGAGTCAAATCAACTTCCTCTTCCTCTGTAATCGAGAGAATTTGATTGTAATACATTCATTCAATCAATAAACATTTTTTTCGACCCTACAATGAGTTGGATAACCCATGATTTGTGGCCATTTTGAGTCGTTTTGATCCATTAGCTAATAATTTAGCGATGGTCAAAATTCATGATTTTGTGAGCTATTGCCATTGATTTTAGGCTATTTTTAGTCATTTCAATCCATTGTCAAATAATTTCATGTTGTCCAAAATTCACAATTTCATGAGTTATATAACCCAAGATTTTTACCTATTTTAGTCATTTCACCCATTGGCAAATAATTTTGTAGAGTCCAAACTTCACAATTTCATAAGCTATAACTCATGATTTTTGGCCATTTTAGTTATTTCGACCCATTAGCAAATAATTTCATGGAGGCCAAAATTCACAATTTAATGAGCTATAACCCATGATTTTTTTGCCATTTTTAGTCATTTTGACCCGTTGTCAAATAATTTCCAATTGTCCAAAATTCACAATTTAATGAGCTATAACCCATGATTTTTTTGCCATTTTTAGTCATTTCTACCCTTTGGAAAATAATTTTGGGGGCCAAAATTCATGATTAAATGAGTTATAACCCACGATTTTTGGCCATTTTAGTTATTTCGACCCATTAGCAAATAGTTTTACGGAGGCCAAAATTCACAATTTTGTGAGCTATAACCCATGATTTTTGGCCATTTTAGTTATTTCGACCCATTAGCAAATAATTTCATGGAGGCCAAAATTCATGATTTCATGAGTTATAACCAATTATTTTGGCCATTTTAATTATTTTGACCCGTGGAAAATAATTTCTCAGAGTCTAAAATTCATGATTTCATGAGCTAATACCCATAATTTTTGGCTATTTTTAGTCATTTCACTCATTGTCAAATAATTTCGTGATGGTCAAATTTCACGATTTTGTGAGCTATAATCCATGATTTTGGACCATTTTAGTCATTTCGACCTGTTGTCAAATAATTTCCAATTGTCCAAAATTCACAATTTTGTGAGCTATAACCCACAATATTTGGCCATTTTTAATCGTTTTGATCCATTGGCAAGTAATTTTGTGGTGTCCAAACTTCGTGATTTCATGAGCTATAATCCGTGATTTTTAGCTATTTTTAATTATTTTTACCCGTTAGCAAATAGTTTTATGGAGGCCAAAATTCACGATTCAATGAGCTCTAACCCATGATTTTTGGCCATTTTTAGTCGTTTCGGTCCCCTGGCAAATAATTTTACAGAGGTAAAAATTCATAATTTCATGAGCTATAACCGATGGTTATTGGATGTTTTTAGTCTTTTGGAACCATTACTAAATATTTTCATAGAGGCAAAAATTAATAATTTCATGAGCTATAACCCATAATTTTTAGTCATTTTTAGTCATTGCGGCTCATTGGCAAATAATTTTGCGGAGGCCAAAATTCATGATTTCATGAGCTATTACCCATAATATTTGGGCAATTTTAGTTGTTTTGCCCCGTTGCCAAATAAATTCAAGGAGCCCAAAATTCACTATTTCAAGAGCTATAAACCATGATTTTTGGCCATTTTAATTATTTTGACCCGTTGCAAAATAGTTTCACAGAGGCCAAAATTCACAATTTAATGAGCTATAACCCATGATTTTTTGCCATTTTTAGTCATTTTGACCCATTAGCAAATAGTTTTATGGAGGCCAAAATTCACGATTTCATGAGCTATAACCACGATTTTGGGCCATTTTTAGTCATTTCGACTCATTGTCAAATAATTTTGCATTGACCAAAATTCATGATTTTATGACTCATGATTAAATGAGTTATAACCCACGATTTTTGGCCATTTTAAACATTTAACCCATTGGCAAATATTTTTGTCAAGTCCAAACTTCACGATACAATGAGCTATAACCCACGATTTTTGAAAATTTTTAGTCATTTCGACAAGTTGCCAAATAATTTCGTATATGGTCAAAATTCATGATTCAATGAGCTATAACCCATGATTTTTTTGCCATTTTAGTCGTTTTGACCCTTTGGAGAATAATTACAGGAGGCAAAATTCATAATTTCATGAGCTATAACCCACGATTTTAGCTATTTTAGTCATTTTGACCCGTTGTCAAATAATTTTTGGAGGGCAAAATTTATGATTTCATGAGTTATATAACCCAAGATTTTTACCTATTTTAGTCATTTCACCCATTGGCAAATAATTTCGTGGAGGCCGAAAGTCACGATTTTTGGTCATTTTAGTTATTTTAACCCATTGAAAAATAATTATGAGCTATAATGTATGATTTTTGACCATTTTCAATTATTTGACCCATTAGGTAATAATTTCATGGAGGCTAAAATTCAAGATTTCGTGAGCTATATAACCCATGATTTTTGGCCATTTTAAGTCAATTCAACTCGTTGGCAAATAATTTTATGGAGGTAAAATATCACAATTTAATGAGCTATAACCCACGATTGCCCATTTTTAGTCATTTCGACCCATTGGCAAATAATTTTGTAGAGTCCAAACTTCACAATTTCATAAGCTATAACTCATGATTTTTGGCCATTTTTAGTTATTTCGACCCATTAGCAAATAATTTCATGGAGGCCAAAATTCACAATTCAATAAGCTATTACCCATGATTTTTTTCCACTTTTAGTCGTTTCGATCCGGTTGTAAATAATTTCGCGGAGGTAAAAATTAACTATTGAATGGGCCCGGCTACCCCATGATTTTCGGTCATTTTAGTCATTTCTACCCACTGGAAAATAATTTTGGGGGGGCCAAAATTCATGATTAAATGAGTTATAACCCACGATTTTTGGCCATTTTTAGTTGTTTCAACCTGTTGTCAAATATTTTCTCAGAGGCAAAAATCGCAATTTCGTGAGCTAGAGCACATGACTTTTGGCCATTTTTAATTGTTTTGACCCGCTATTAATAATTTCGTTGAGGTCAGAATTCACTATTTCATGAGTTATAACCAATTATTTTGGCCATTTTAATTATTTTGACCGTGGAAAATAATTTCGTAGTCTAAAATTCATGATTTCATGAGCTAATACCCATAATTTTTGGCTATTTTTAGTCATTTCGACTCATTGTCAAATAATTTCGGATGGTCAAATTTCACGATTTTGTGAGCTATAATCCATGATTTTGGACCATTTTAGTCATTTCGACTGTTGTCAAATAATTTCCAATTGTCCAAAATTCACAATTTTGTGAGCTATAACCCACAATATTTGGCCATTTTAATCGCTTTTGATCCATTGGCGTAATTTTGTGGTGTCCAAACTTCGGATTTCATGAGCTATAATTTGATTTTAGTTATTTTACCCATTAGCAAATAGTTTTACGGAGGCCAAAATTCACGATTCAATGACCTCTAACCCATGATTTTTGGCAATTTTTAGTCGTTTCGGTCCACTGGCAAATAATTTTACAGAGGTAAAATTCATAATTTCATGAGCTATTTATGGTTATTGGATGTTTTAGTCTTTTGAATCATTGCTAAATATTTTCATGGAGGCAAAATTAATAATTTCATGTGCTATAACCCACGATTTTTAGCCATTTTAGTCTATGCTCATTGGCAAATAATTTCACGGGCCAAAATTCATGATTTCATGAGCTATTACCCATAATATTTGACCAATTTTAGTTGTTTTGCCCCGTTGCCAAATAAATTCAAGGAGGCCAAAATTCACGATTTCAAAAGCAATAAACCATGATTTTTGGCCATTTTTAATTGTTTCAACCCATTGGAAAATAATTTCTCAGAGGTAAAAATTCATGATTTAATGAGCTATTACCCATAATTTTTCCAATTTTAGTCATTTTGACCCATTGACAAATAGTTTTATACTGCTAAAATTCACGATTTCATGAGCTATAACCACGATTTTGGCCATTTTAGTATTTTGACCCATTGTCAAATAATTTTGCATTGACCAAAATTCATGATTTTATGACTCATGATTAAATGAGTTATAACCCACGATTTTGGCCATTTTTAAACATTTAACCCATTGGCAAATATTTTTGTCAAGTCCAAACTTCACGATACAATGAGCTATAACCCACGATTTTTGAAAATTTTTAGTCATTTCGACAAGTTGCCAAATAATTTCGTATATGGTCAAAATTCATGATTCAATGAGCTATAATCCATGAGTTTCGGTCATTTTTTGTTGTTTCGACCTGTGGAAAATAATTTCGCGGAGGCAAAAATTCATAATTTCGAGAGCTAGAACCCACGATTTTTAGCTATTTTTAGTCATTTTGACCCGTTGTCAAATAATTTTTTGGAGGGCAAAATTTATGATTTCATGAGTTATATAACCCAAGATTTTTTACCTATTTTAGTCATTTCACCCCATTGGCAAATAATTTCGTGGAGGCCGAAAGTCACGATTTTTTGGTCATTTTTAGTTATTTTAACCCATTGAAAAATAATTATGAGCTATAATGTATGATTTTTGACCATTTTCAATTATTTCGACCCATTAGGTAATAATTTCATGGAGGCTAAAATTCAAGATTTCGTGAGCTATATAACCCATGATTTTTGGCCATTTTAAGTCAATTCAACTCGTTGGCAAATAATTTTATGGAGGTAAAATATAATAATTTTATTACCTATAACCCACAATTATTGCACATTTTTAGTCATTTTGAACTATTGGTAAATAATTTTGCGAAGTCCAATAGTAGCTTAATTTAGGCTTGCATGTAGGATTTCGGTTCATGCATGTCAATAAACAAGAATAAAAATATGATTTTTGTGCTTAAGAACATGTAAAGTATGGTCATTTCTTTTTTTTTAGTCTCCCTATGTTCAAATTATGGTGGATATGCTCTGGTTTGGTGATTGTATAACTTGCACGTCGAGATTCGAATCACAATCTCGTACTAGAAAATTTCCTTCAGGATACCCTGTTAGTAGTTTAGTCATAACTTTCTCTATGAATGTTATTTTCAAGTGAAATTTCTATTTTCAAATCTGTACTTGTGCACCTTTCTATTGAACCTAGTTTAGCCAAATTTGAATATCATTTGCTATCTCGAATGTTTAGTAGAAGTGGATGCATGTGTCTAAAACAAACTGCTTGAGACATATTCACTATAGAGTGCATAACTCTCAATATATATCTTGCATGCATTAAATTCTTATTATTCCTAAAACTAGACTCATGTGAATGTATTTTGATATTAGTTTGGCTCATTTTTTCTGTCATTTGCTATCTCTAATTCCTTATCGAATCTATTTTATGTGCACTGGAATCTGTGTGATAGTGCTCTGTGACACCCATGCACTATCTTATCCATATCTTTGTGATTATTAGTCATAATTTTAATTTAATTGGATATTATGAAACTATACTTCCATATTTTTCATTTGAATCTAATTTTATCTAATTATGAGATCATTTACTAGTCCGAACTTAAGATTTAATTCAATACATGTTCAAAGAATATGTAGTCTGCCATTATTGGATGTTTTGCATGTTTCTCAATTTCTTAATGTGTTTGAGTAAAGAAAATTCTATAATTTGAAACTATGTTTTTAATTTGCCTACATCATAATTATTCTTCCATTTTTAATTATAACTTATACCTGAAAGAGTTAGAAAGTTGAGAGGGTATTTTCTGTTCTGGCACAAGCCTGAAATTCCAACCCTTATGCATTGTACAAAGTATAACTTTTTCTAAAAGGTTTGCATGCAAGAAATTCCTCTTGTTTTCAAAACTAAACTCATATAGGAGAAAATTAAACTTTGTTTCACTAATTGTGGATATTATTTGACCACTCAATCATGCACTTGAATCTGCTAAATGGTCTACAGTTACAGTTTGTGCATGTCCTGCATATCTGTGAATAACCTGAGATATGTGTATTAATTTGGCAAACCACCTATTTTCCTGAAAACTAGACACATGTAGAAATTATGTGACACTAGTTTCATAATTTTTGGACATCAGTTGCTTTCCCATCCATCCATCTCAATCCGCTATATGTACACTACATTCGCTGTTTGTGCATATCATAAGTATCGAGCATTATCTTCTCAAGCATAGCATGTAGTTATAAGACTAGAAAAATAACCAAGATTTAGTTGATTAGAATCTTATATGGGTGTACATGTATGTGTATATAGGAGCAAGACCTTTGGATTTGTTCGTCGATACCGAGGAACCCGGCACGAACGGTAGTTAACCTTTTATTGTTTCCTCTCAATTCTTTGAGAGTTCAATTGATTCCTTTCTTGAAATTCCTGTGAGTTGGTTTCCAATGCTCTGTTGTATATCTTATCGCTTTCATAATATCCCTATTTGAATTACTTCATGCATGGGCTCTTTGTTGATTGCTTAACCATTGCTATCCCATTGTTGTTTATTTCAGTATTATATCATTGATATTCTCTGAATAATTATATTGTGGCATTTCGACTTGCTTCGATGATTCCGTTATTGAGAATGATAGTATTCTTTTAGTTTTTTGTTATTGATACTCTATATTCACGGATTATGCTATGTGAAGTAAGCTTCACCGTTGGTGGTAATGGAAATGGGTCCCGTGGGGACAATGCCATGTGTGAGGATGCTCACCGGTGGGTGTATAAAGACATGTGGTTTATTCATTCTTCCATAATTGGGAAAGTTTGGAATCCTGAATATTAGAGCTTGATTGGTCATATTGGCATCTGTTATTTTATTTCGATCAATGATCATGATATGAGTATTGGTAGCTTATTGTTGAGATCCATTCGCTCAATTTCAAATGTCAATGTATATTCCTTTCATTTATCCCTTATGTTGTAATTAGATTTTATGGTTGCCTATTGGGCCTTAGGCTCACCCCTATTATTTCTCCATCCTTCGCGAGTCATCAGCTTAGCAAGGGATCATGAGACCGGCATAGAAGATTAGCTCTAGTGAAAATCATAGTAGGAGTTATTTAGTATTCACTTTTGTAGTACTTTTGATTTATCGACATGTACTAATGTGTATTGTAGTTATTATCGACTTGTACTATATTATTGTTCCCTTTAGCATTTTGCTATTCGGTATTATGTGGACTCTTTGTCTACTTTGTGCCATCCTCATATGTTCTTGAATGGTTTAGACCTTCTCTGTCATCTCTTGGATTCGTCGATGCAGTAGGCGGCGGTCACGGTCTCTTTCAACAGACGGGGGATGCATAGCCTCCCATATAGGGCTTCATCACGATTGCCTTGCCATCTTTGGAATGAAATTTGTTGTAGGTGAACTCTATCGACAACAAGTGTGTGCCATTGCCTCCAAAATCTAGCGTGCAAGCTCTTAGCATGTCCTCTAGGTCTGTATTGTTCTCTCGGATTGTCCATCAATCGAGGATGTCTTAAGTCTTGAACTTCAGTCCAGTCCCTAAAGCTATGTAGGCTCTTCGAGAATCTTGAGGTGAAATGGGGTCTCGATCCGTAATAAAAATTAGGTATGACCCATCCAGTAATAAGGTAGTCGACACGCTCAATTTTACATACACTCTATACATATACAATCTTGAAGCGAAATTACAACAGCAAAAATATATACAACACCGGAATCACAAGGTTGGCCGAGTCCACATAATACCGAATAGCAAAATGCTAAAGGAACAATAATATAGTACAAGTCGATAATAACTACAATACACATTAGTACATATGCGATAAATCAAAAGTACTACAAAGTGAATCTGAAATTACTCCTACTATGATTTTCACTAGAGCTAATCTTCTATGCGAGTCTGTGATCCCTTGCTGCTGTATGACACTGAAAGGATGGAGAAATAATAGGGGTGAGCCTAAGGCCCAATAGGCAACCATAAAATCTCGGGTACAACATAAGGGGATAAATGAAAGGAATATACATTGACATTTGAAATTGAGCGAATGGATCTCAACAATAAGCTACCAATACTCATATCATGATCATTGATCGAAATAAAATAACAGATGCCAATATGACCAATCAAGCTCTAATATTCGATTCCAAACTTTCCCAATTATGGAATAATGAATAAACCATATGTCTTTATACACCCACCGGTGAGCATCCTCACACATGGCATTGTCCCCAGGACCCATTTCCATTACCACCAACCGTGAAGCTTACTTCACACATAGCATAATCCGTGAATATAGAGTATCAATAACAAAAACTAAAAGAATACTATCATTCTCAATAGCGGAATCATCGAAGCAAATTGAAATGCCACAATATAATTATTCAGAGAATATCAATGATATATCTTGAAATAAACAACAATGGGATAGCAATGGTTAAGCAATCAACAAAGAGCCCATGCATGAAGTAATTCAAATAGGGATATTATGAAGCGATAAGATATACAAGAGCATTGGAAACCAACTCACAGGAATTTCAAGAAAGGAATCAATTGAACTCTCAAAGAATTGAGAGAAACAATAAGGTTAACTACGTTAGTGCGGGTTCGGTATCGACGAACAAATCAAAGGTCTTGCTCCTATATACATACATGTACACCCATATAAGATTCTAATCAACTAAATCTTGGTTATTTTCTAGTCTTATAACTACATGCTATGCTTGAGAAGATAATGCTCGATACTTATGATATGCACAAACAGCGAATGTAGTGTACATATAGCGGATTGAGATGGATGGATGGGAAAGCAACTGATGTCCAAAATTATGAAACTAGTGTCACATAATTTCTACATGTGTTTTTCAGGAAAATAGGTGGTTTGCCAAATTAATACACATATCTCAGGTTATTCACAGATATGCAGGACATGCACAAACTGTAACTGTAGACCATTTAGCAGATTCAAGTGCATGATTGAGTGGTCAAATAATATCCACAATTAGTGAAACAAAGTTTAATTTTCTCCTATATGAGTTTAGTTTTGAAAACAAGAGGAATTTCTTTCATGCAAACCTTTTAGAAAAAGTTATACTTTGTACAATGCATAAGGGTTAAATTTGAGCTTGTGCCGAGCGAGAAAATACCCTCTCAACTTTCTAACTCTTTCAGGTATAAGTTATAATTAAAAATGGAAGAATAATTATGATGTAGGCAAATTAAAACATAGTTTCAAATTATAGAATTTTCTTTACTCAAACACATTAAGAAATTGAAAACATGCAAAACATCCAATGGCGGACTACATATTCTTTGAACATGTATTGAATTAAATCTTAAGTTCGGACTAGTAAATGATCTCATAATTAGATAAAATTAGATTCAAATGAAAAATATGGAAGTATAGTTTCATAATATCCAATTAAATTAAAATTATGACTAATAATCACAAAGATATGGATAAGATAGTGCATGGGTGTCCTGAGCACTATCACCTGCAGTTCAGTGCACATAAAATAGATTCGATAAGAATTAGAGATAGCAAATGACAGAAAAAATGAGCCAAACTAATATCAAAATACATTCACATGAGTCTAGTTTTAGGAATAATAAGAATTTAATGCATGCAAGATATATATTGAGAGTTATGCACTCTATAGTGAATATGTCTCAAGCAGTTTGTTTAGACACATGCATCCACTTCTACTAAACATTCGAGATAGCAAATGATATTCAAATTTGGCTAAACTAGGTTCAATAGAAAGGTGCACAAGTACAGATTTGAAAATAGAAATTTCACTTGAAAATAACATTCATAGAAAGTTATGACTAAACTACTAACAGGGGTATCACGAAGGAAATTTTCTAGTGCGAGATTGTGATTCGAATCTCGGCGTGCAAGTTATACAATCACCAAACCAGAGCATATCCACCATAATTTTAACATAGGGAGACTAAAAAAAAAGAAATGACCATACTTTACATGTTCTTAAGCACAAAAATCATATTTTATTCTTGTTTATTGACATGCATGAGCGAAATCCTACATGCAAGCCTAAATTAAGCTACTATTGGACTTCGCAAAATTATTTACCAATAGTTCAAAATGACTAAAAATGTGCAATAATTGTGGGTTATAGGTAATAAAATTATTATATTTTACCTCCATAAAATTATTTGCCAGCGAGTTGAATTGACTTAAAATAGCCAAAAATCATGGGTTATATAGCTCATGAAATCTTGAATTTTAGCCTCCATGAAATTATTACCTAATGGGTGAAATAATTGAAAATGGTCAAAAATCATACATTATAGCTCATAATTATTTTCAATGGGTTAAAATAACTAAAATGACCAAAAATGTGACTTTCGGCCTCCACGAAATTATTTGCCAATGGGGTGAAATGACTAAAATAGGTAAAAAATCTTGGGTTATATAACTCATGAAATCATAAATTTTGCCCTCCAAAAAATTATTTGACAACGGGTCAAAATGACTAAAATAGCTAAAAATCGTGGGTTCTAGCTCTGAAATTATGAATTTTGCCTCCAGTGAATATTTTTCAGGTCGAAACAACAAAAATGGCAGAAACTCATGGATTATAGCTCATTGAATCATGAATTTTGACCATATCTGAAATTATTTGGCAACTTGTCGAAATGACTAAAATTTTCAAAAATCGTGGGTTATAGCTCATTGTATCGTTGAAGTTTGGACTTGACAAAATATTTGCCAATGGGTTAAATGTTTAAAATGGCCAAAATCGTGGGTTATAACTCATTTAATCATGAGTCATAAAATCATGAATTTTGGTCAATGCAAAATTATTTAATGAGTCAAAATGGGAAAATGGCCAAAATCGTGGTTATAGCTCATGAAATCGTGAATTTTAGCGTATAAAACTATTTGTCAATGGGTCAAAATGACTAAAATGGAAAAAATTATGGGTAATAGCTCATTAAATCATGAATTTTACCTCTGAGAAATTTTTCCAATGGGTTGAAACAATTAAAATGGCCAAAAATCATGGTTTATTGCTTTTGAAATGTGAATTTTGGCCTCCTTGAATTTATTGGCAGCGGGGCAAAACAACTAAAATTGGTCAAATATTATGGGTAATAGCTCATGAAATCATGAATTTGGCCCATGAAATTATTTGAATGAGCATAGCGACTAAAAATGGCTAAAATGTGGGTTATAGCACATGAAATTATTAATTTTGCCTCCATGAAAATATTGCAATGATTCAAAAGACTAAAACATCCAATAACCATAAACTTATAGCTCATGAAATTATGAATTTTACCTCTGTAAATTATTTGCGGTGGACGAAAGCGACTAAAATTGCCAAAAATCATGGGTTAGAGGTCATTGAATCGTGAATTTTGGCCTCAGTAAAACTATTTGCTAATGGGTAAAATAACTAAAATCACAATTATAGCTCATGAAATCCGAAGTTTGGACACCACAATTACTTGCCAATGGATCAAAGCGATTAAAATGGCCAAATATTGTGGTTATAGCTCACAAAATTGTGAATTTTGGACAATTGGAAATTATTTGACAACAGTCGAAATGACTAAAATGGTCCAAAATCATGGATTATAGCTCACAAAATCGTGAAATTTGACCATCACGAAATTATTTGACAATGAGTGAAATGACTAAAAATAAAAAAATTATGGGTATTAGCTCATGAAATCATGAATTTTAGACTCGAGAAATTATTTTCCGGGTCAAAATAATTAAAATGGCCAAAATAATTGGTTATAACTCATGAAATAGTGAATTCTGACCTCATGAAATATTTGGGTCAAAACAATTAAAATGGCCAAAGTCATGTGCTCGCTCACGAAATTGCGATTTTGCCTACGAAATATTTGACAATGAGGTTGAAACAACTAAAATGGCCAAAATGCGTGGGTTATAACTCATTTAATCATGAATTTTGGCCCCAAAATTATTTTCGATGGGTAGAAATGACTAAAAATGGCAGAAAATCATGGGTTAGTAGGGCCCATTCAATAGTTAATTTTCAAAATTATTTACAACGGATCAGCGACTAAAAGTGGAAAAAAATCATGGGTAATAGCTTATTGAATTGTGAATTTTGGCCTCCATGAAATTATTTGCTAATGGGTCGAAATAACTAAAAATGGCCAAAAATCATGAGTTATAGCTTATGAAATTGTGAAGTTTGGACTCTACAAAATTATTTGCCAATGGGTGAAATGACTAAAATGGTAGAAATGGTGGGTTATAGCTCATTAAATTGTGAATTTTGGACAACATGAAATTATTTGACAATGGATTGAAATGACTAAAATAGCCTAAAATCAATGGCAATAGCTCACAAAATCATGAATTTTGACCATCGCTAAATTATTAGCTAATGGATCAAAAGCGACTCAAAATGGCCACAAATCATGGGTTATCCAACTCATTGTAGATTGAAAAAAATGTTTATTGATTGAATGAATGTATTACAATCAAATTCTCTCGATTACAGAGGAAGAGGAAGTTGATTTGACTCCTCTTTTGTATGGGTTCTTGGTGGCGAGAGGATGCTTCACTTGATGCTCAGTGAGGTTGCTTCAGTGGCCGTCGGACCAAAGGTGCGGGTGATCAAGAGGTTGTTGGAGAGGTTCTGATCTCTCCTATGCGCCTAAGTGTTGGCTCCCCAAATTCCAAAGCTCAAAAAAGCCCCTCCTCATGTGGAGATGGTGGCTTATAAATAGGCAAGGAGGCATGGCCACTTCCTTGATTTGTGGGATATGGCCATGCTTTCGGTTGAGGAGAGCCATGCCCCACGTGGGGCGTGACCACTATGGGATGTGACATCTCCCATGCTTCAAGTGGGCGGTCTTGGTTGGATGGTGAGCTGCGCTATAAGCGAACCTCTTATAGTCGAGCTTGGTAAATGCGAACCTCGGATGGCGAAATCGCTGTTGTTGGCGAACCTCGTCCGGCACTTGTGGCTGCAGGCGAGCCTTGTCACACTTTGATGCTCATGTAAAGATCGAACTCCGCTCCCGTGCGAACCTCATATTGAGGTCGAGCCTGCGCCTCTTGAGCATGTCTCATTTTGGCGTGCGGTCTGCTTCGGTTGAATGTCGAGATTCGCTGGCGTAGGTGAACCTCGGTTGAATGTCGAGGTTCCCTGCTGTAAAGCGAACCTGGTTGAATGTCGAGGTTCCGCTATATAGAACCTCGCGTGAATGAAGCTTATTTGCTTGGCGAACCTCATGCGAATGTCAAGATTCCTTTGCTTTGGCGAACCTCGTCAGGTGAAGAGCTTATTACTGGCGAACCTGTGGATGAAGAGCCACATTTGCTTGGCGAACCTTCGGTGAAGAGCCGCTGGCGAACCTCGTGCGAATGTCGATTCGCTGGCGAACCTCGTCACGAATGAAGAGCCACGCTGGCGAACCTCGGTCAGTGAAGAGCCGGCGCTTGGCGAACCTCGTCACGAATGAGCCATTTGCTTGGCGAACCTCGTCGGAAGGAAGAGCCCGGCGAACCTCGGTCAGTGAAGAGGCTGATTGGCGAACCTCGTCGAATGAAGGCCATTTGCACGAACCTCGTCACGAATGAAGAGCTCGGCTTGGCGAACCTCGTCGAAGGAAGAGCTTCTTTGCTTGGCGAACCTCGGTCAGTGAAGAGCCATTTGCTTGGCGAACCTATCGGATGAAGAGCTTCGCCGCTGGCGAACCTCGTCACGAATGAAGAGCTTAGCGGCAGCGAACTCGTCGAAGGAAGAGCTTATTTGCTTGGCGAACCTCGTCTAAATGGAGGGCTTAGCTATTTGAAGCGAACCTGGTTGAATGTCGAGCCTGGCTGAGGCGACCCTCCTCTTATGCTCACGAAGAGCGGTGCGTAACTTTCAAACCGTCGTCGAATTGGACCGAATTATATATAATCGACTATCTCGGCAGGGCGAACCAAACTACCAGAAGGGTTCGGTTCTCGGTCATTTGCCCAATTCCTTGGGTTTGAGAGATATCGGCACTTTGTCTATTTTGTAAAGTCAAGCATTGGTGAACTTAACCCTCGAGGTGGGCTGACTTCTTTCAGATGAACCCTTAGGCTCTTTGCTTGTCAGGAGTTGATGTCGGGGATTAAGGCAATTTTATTGCCTACACTCATGAAATCATGACTTCCATTTGCAAATTATTTGCCAGGGTTAAAACTACTAAATTTGCCCAAAAATTGTGGGTTAGAGAGTTCATGAAATCATGAATTTTATCCTTCGCAAAAGTTTTTACAAAAAAGTCGAAATGTCTGAAAATGGCCAAAAATTGTGTATTCTAGCTCACGAAAATTGTGATTTTTAGCCTCCGCCGAAACAACTAAAAATGTCCAAAAATCATGGCTTATAACTGAATCATGAATTTTGGCCTCCCTGAAATTATTTACTAATGGGTCAAAACGACTAAAAATGGCCAAAAATTATGGGTTATAGCTCATTGAATCAGGAATTTTTTGCCTCAACGAAATTATTTGCAAGCGGGTCAAAACAACTAAAATGGCTAAAATTCGTGGGTTATAGCTCATTGAACTTATTTGCCAATGGCTCGAAACAATTTAAAATGGCTAAAAATAATGTGTTATAGCTCATGAAATTGTGAGATTTTGCCTCCGTGAAAATTTTTCCCAAAGGTCGAAATGACTAAAGATGGCCAAAAATCGTGGGTTTCAGAGCTCATGAAATCATGAATTTTTGATTCTATGAAATTATTACAAATGGTTCAAAAGGGCTAAAAATATCCAATAACCGAGGATTATAACTCATGAAATCATGAATTTTTACTGCCGTGAAATTATTTGGGAATGGGTTGAAACGACTAAAAATGACCAAAAATCATGGGTTGTAGCCCATTGAATAGAGAATTTTGGGCTCCACGGAATTATTTGCTAATGGGTCGAAATGACTAAAAATAGCCAAAAATAGCTCATTGAATCGTGAATTTTTACCTCCGCGAAATTATTTGCAACCGAGTAGAAACAACTAAAATGGTAAAAAATCATGGGTTACAGCTCGTTGAATCACGAATTTTGGCCTCAGTCAGTGAAATTACTTGCCAACGGGTCGAAATGACTAAAAATGACAAAAAAATATGGATTATTGCTGATGACATTGTGAAGTTTGGACTCCACAAAATCATTTGCCCATGGGTCAAACAATTAAGAATGGACAAAAATCGTGGATAATAGCTCATAAAAATATGAATTTTGGCCAACACGAAAGTTTTTTACAGTGGGCCAAAATGACTAAAATGGCCAAAATCGGGTTATAGCTCTCGAAAATCATGATCTTTAGCCACCATAAAATTATTTGGTAATGGGTCAAAATAACTGAAATTGACCAAAAACTATGGGTAATAGCTGATGAAATCGTGAATTTTAACCTCTGCGAAATTATTTGTCAACTAGTTGAAATGACAAATATGACAAAAATCGTGGGTTATAACTCATGAAATCGTGAATTTTTCCTCATGAAATTATTTACTAATGGTTCAAATAGACTAAAATATCTAATAATCATGGGTTATAGCTTATGAAATCATAAATTTTGGGCTTCAAATTATTTCTTGATGGTGTAAATGACTAAAAACGGCAAAAAATTATGGGTAATAGCTTATTGAATCATGAACTTTGGCCTCCATAAAATTATCATCAACGAGTTGAAATGACTAAAAATGGTTGAAAATCATAGGTTATAGCTCATGACATGGTAAGGTTTGGACTTCACAAAATTATTTGCTAATGGGTTAAAATGATTAAAATATCCAAAATCATTGGCTATAGCTCATGAATTGTGAATGTTGGGTAACATGAAATTTTTTGATATGAGGCGAAATGACTCAAAATGGCCTAATATCATTGGTAATAGCTCATGAAATTGTGAATTTTGCCATCGTGAATTATTTGCCAATGGGTAAAATGACTAAAAAGCCAAAAATCAAGGGTTATATAGCTCATGAAATTGTGAGTTTAGTCTCCATAAAATTATTTGCTAATGGGTCAAAATGAATAAAATTGACCAAAATAGTGGGTTGTAGCTTTGTTAATCGTGAATTTTGGCCATCGTGAATGTTTTAAGCGGTCAAAATGACTAAAATAGTAAATTGTGGGTTAAAGTTCATGATATCATGAATTCTTGTCTGTGAAATTATTTACTAATGGTTCAAAAGACTAAAATATCCACTAACCATGGGTAATAGATCAGAAATCGTGAATTTTGGCCTCCATAAAATTATTTGCCAATGGGTCAAAGCGACTAATAAGGCCATAAATCGTGGGTTCTAGCTCATGAAATTATAAATTTTGCCTCCACGAAGTTATTTGCCAATGGGTTGAAATGACTAAGAATGGACAAATATAGTGGGTTATAGCTCATTGAATCATGGATTTTACCTCCATGAAATTATTTATAGCGGGTTGAAGTGACTAAAATATGAGAAAATCGTGATAGCTCATTGAATCGTGAATTTTGGCTTTAAAATTACTTACCAATGGGTGAAAAATTAAAATAGCCAAAATCATGGGTTATGGCTCATGAAATCAAAGCTTGGACTCCCAAAATTATTTGCCAATGGGTGAAAGCGATTAAAATGGCCAAAAATCATAGGTTATAACTCATGAAATTGTGAATCTTAGCCATCGCGAAATTATTTAAAAAATGGGTCAAAATGAGTAAAAATGGCCCAAAATCATGGGTTATAGCTTACGAAATCGTGAATTTTGGCCGTTGGCAAACTATTGGACAAGGGGTCAAAATAACTAAACATGGCAAAAATTATGGGTTATAGCTCATGAAATCGTAAATTTAACCTTGTGAAATTATTTGGCAACGGATCGAAACAACTAAAATTGGCTAAAAATTGTGGGTAATAGCTTATGAAAACATGAATTTTGGCCTCTGTAAAATTATTTTCTAACGGATCGAAATGACTAAAATTGCCAAAAATCATGGGCTATAGCTCATAAAATCAAAATTTTGCCTCGTGAAATTATTTAGTAATGGTTCAAAATTCTAAAATATCTAATAATTGAGGTTATAGTTCATGAAATTATAATTACCTTATGAAATTATTTGCTAGCAATTGGAAAGCGACTAAAAATGGCAAAAATAATTTGTTATAGCTTATGAATCATGAATTTTGTTCTCCATGAAATTACTTGCTAACGGGTCAAAACAAATAAAATTGGCTAAAATAATAGGTTATAGCTCATGAAATTGTGAAGTTTGGACTCCACAAAATTAATTGCTAATAGATCGAAATGATTAAAAATAGCAAACAATCGTGGGTTATAGCCCATGAAATCGTGGATTTTGGCCAACAGGAAATTATTTAACAATGTCCGAAAATCTTGGATAATAGCTTATTGAATCATGAACTTTGGCCATCATGAAATTATTTGCCAACGCGTTGAAATGACTAAAAATTGTAAAGTTTGGGTTATAGCTCATGAAATCGTAAAGTTTGGGCTCTATAAAATTATTTGCCAATGGGTCAGAATGATTAAAAATAGCAAAAAATTATTGGCTATAGCTCATGAAATTGTGAATTTTGACTAACGTGAAATTTTTTAACAACGAGGTGAAATGACTAAAATGGTCTAAAATCATTGGTAATAGCTCACAAAATCATGAATTTTGGCTATCGCTAAATTATTTGCAATGGTCAAAATGACTAAAATGCCAAAAATCATGGGTTGTATAGCTCATGAAATCATGACTTTTAGTCTCATAAAATTATTTACTAATGGGTCAAATGATAAAAATGGCAAAAATAATGGGTTGTAGCTCACTTTGAAAATTTGACCTCAGTGTGATTATTTTGCAATGGGTTGAAAGGACTAAAAATGGCAAAAAATTATCGTTAATAGCTTAGGAAATTGTGAATTTTGGCCTCCATAAAATTACTTGACAAAGGGTCGAATCGACAAAAAATGGCCAAAAATTGTGCGTTAAAGCTCATGATATCGTGAATTCTTTCCTCTGTGAAATTATTTACTAATGGTTCAAAAAGACTAAAAATATCCAATAACCAGGGGTTATAGCTCATGCAATTTTGAATTTTGGCCACCACAAAATTATTTACCAATGGGTCAAAATGACTAATAAGGCCATAAATCACGGGTTCTAGCTCATGAAATCATGAATTTTTGCCTCAGCAAAATCATGAATTTTACCTCAACAAAATCATGAATTTTTGCCTCAGCCCAATCATGAATTTTGGGCATTGCGAAACTATTGGACCAGGGGTCAAAATAACTAAAAATGGCTAAAATTATGGGTAATAGCTCATGAAATTATGAATTTTGGCCTTGAAATTATTTGCCAACATGTTGAAACAACTAAAATGGCCAAAATAAATTGGTTATAGCTCATGAAATATTGAATTTTGACCTCTGTGAAATTATTTGATGGGTTGAAACAACTAAAATTGGCTAAAAATTGTGGATAATAGCTCATGAAAACATGACTTTTGGCCTCGACAAAATTATTATCAAGGGTCAAAATGACTAAAATCACCAAAAATCATGGGTTATAACTCATAAAATGTGAATTTTGCCTCATGAAATTATTTATAATTGTTCAAAAAGCCTAAGAATACCTATTAATTGCGGGTTATAGCTCATAAATTCATGAATTTTGCCTCCATGAAATTAATTGCCATCGGTAAATAACTAATAATAGCCAAAATTATGGGTTATAGGTCATGAACTATGAATTTTGTCCTCCATGAGATTACTCCATGGGTCAAAATGATTAAAAATGACTAAAAATGGTAGGTTATAACTCATGAAATAGTGAAGTTTGGACTCTATAAGATTGTTTGCCAATGGATTGAAATGATTAAAATGGCCAAAATAATGGGTTGTAGCCCATGAAATCATGAATTTTGGGCAACAATTTATTTGACAATAGCTTATTGAATTGTGAATTTTGGTCTCCATGAAATTATTTACCAACATGTTGAAACAACTAAAATACTTAAAAATCATAGGTTATAGCTCATGAAATCATGAAGTTTGGACTACAAAATTATTTGCCAATGGGTGAGCGATAAAAAATAGAAAAAAAATCATGGCTATAGCTAATGATATTGTGGTGCAGCTAGCAAATGTTTTGACAACGGGTCAAAATGACTAAATATGGCCTAAAATCATTGGTAAGCTCACGAAATTGTGAATTTTGGCCATTAACTATTGCTATGGTCAAAAGCGAATAAAATGGCTAACAATTATAAGTTATTTAGCTCATGAAATTATAACTTTTAGCCTCATAAATTATTTGCTAATGAGTTAAAATGAATAAGGTCAAAATAGTGAGTTGTAGCTCACTTAATGCGTGAATTTTTGCCTCTGTGAATTATTTGACGGTCAAAATGACTAAAATGGAAAAAAATAGTGATTAATAGCTCATTTTTAATTTTGGCATTCATAAAATTATTTCTTTGAAGGTCGAATTGACAAAAATTGGCCAAAATTATGGGTGAAAGCTCATGATATCATGAATTCTTGCCTCTATGAAATTATTTACTAATGGTTAATATCCAAAAATCATGGGTTATAGCTCATGAAATCATGAATTTTGAGACCCAGCGGGTCAAAATGACTAAAATGGCCAAAAATCATGGGTTATAGCTCATGAAATCATGAATTTTGGCCTCCATGAAATTATTTACCAATGGGTTGAAATGACTAAGAATGGCCAAAAAGTAGTGGGTTATAGCTCATTGAACCGTTAATTTTTACCTTCACGAAATTATTTGCCAATGGGCCAAAATGACTAAAATGGCAAAAAATCATGGGTTATAGCTCATTGAATCATGAATTTTGGCCTCCATGAAATTATTTGCCAACGGGTCAAAATGACTAAAATGGCCAAAAATCATGGGTTATAGCTCATGAAATCGTGAATTTTGGCCTCCATGAAATTATTTGCCAACGGGTCAAAATGATTAAAATGGCCAAAAATTATGGGTAATAGCTCATGAAATCATGAATTTTGGCCTCCATGAAATTATTTGCCAACGGGTCAAAATGACTAAAATGGCCAAAAATCATGGGTTATAGCTCATGAAATTGTGAATTTTGGCCTCCATGAAATTATTTGCCAACGGGTCAAAATGACTAAAATGGCCAAAATTATGGGTAATAGCTCATGAAATTATGAATTTTGGCCTCCATGAAATTATTTGCCAACGGGTCAAAATGACTAAAATGGCCAAAAATCATGGGTTATAGCTCATGAAATTATGAATTTTGGTCTCTATAAAATTATTTGCCAACGGGTCAAAATGACTAAAATGGCCAAAATTATGGGTAATAGCTCATGAAATTGTGAATTTTGGCCTCCGTGAAATTATTTTCCAACGGGTCAAAATGACTAAAATGGCCAAAAATCGTGGGTTATAGCTCATTAAATCGTGAATTTTGGCCTCCATGAAATTATTTGCCAACGGGTCAAAATGATTAAAATGGCCAAAAATCATGGGTTATAGCTCATGAAATCATGAATTTTGGCCTCCATGAAATTATTTGCCAACGGGTCAAAATGACTAAAATGGCCAAAAATCATGGGTTATAGCTCATGAAATCATGAATTTTGGCCTCCATGAAATTATTTGCTAATGGGTCAAAATGATTAAAATGGCCAAAAATCATAGGTTATAGCTCATGAAATTGTGAAGTTTGGACTCCACAAAATTATTTGCTAATGGGTCAAAATGATTAAAATGGCCAAAAATCATGGGTTATAGCTCATGAAATTGTGAATTTTGGCCTCCATGAAATTATTTGCTAATGGGTCAAAATGACTAAAATGGCCCAAAATCGTGGGTTATAGCTCATAAAATCATGAATTTTGACCATTCTGAAACTATTGGAAAACAGGTCAAAATGACTAAAATGGCCAAAATTATGGGTAATAGCTCATGAAATCATGAATTTTGGCCTCCATGAAATTATTTGCCAATGGATTGAAATGACTAAAATGGCCAAAATTATGGGTAATAGCTCATGAAATCATGAATTTTGGCCTCCATGAAATTATTTGGCAATAGGTTGAAACAACTAAAATGGCCAAAAATCATGGGTTATAGCTCATGAAATTGTGAATTTTGGCCTCCATGAAATTATTTGCTAATGGGTCAAAATGATTAAAATGGCCAAAAATCATGGGTTATAGCTCATAAAATCGTGAATTTTGGCCTCCATGAAATTATTTGCTAATGGGTCAAAATGACTAAAATGGCCAAAAATCATGGGTTATAGCTCATGAAATCATGAATTTTGGCCTCCATGAAATTATTTGCCAACGGGTCAAAATGACTAAAATGGCCAAAAATCATGGGTTATAGCTCATTGAATCGTGAATTTTGGCCTCCATGAAATTATTTGCTAACAGGTTGAAATGACTAAAATGGCCAAAAATCATGGGTTATAGCTCATGAAATTGTGAATTTTGGCCTCCATGAAATTATTTGCCAATGGATTGAAATGACTAAAATGGCCAAAATTATGGGTTATAGCTCATGAAATTGTGAATTTTGGCCTCCATGAAATTATTTGCTAATGGGTCAAAATGATTAAAATGGCCAAAATTATGGGTAATAGCTCATGAAATCATGAATTTTACCTCGGGGAAAAAATATTTGCCAATGGATTGAAATGACTAAAATAGACAAAAATTATGGGTTATAGCTCATGAAATCATGAATTTTGGCCTCCATGAAATTATTTGGCGGTGGCTCAAAATTATTTGATAGCGGCTTGAAATGACTAAAATGGCCAAAAATCATGGGTTATAGCTCATGAAATCATGAATTTTGGCCTCCATGAAATTATTTGCCAATGGGTGAAATGACTAAAATGGCCAAAAATCATGGGTTATAGCTCATGAAATCATGAATTTTGGCCTCCATGAAATTATTTGCCAACAGTCAAAATGACTAAAATGGCCAAAATCATGGGTTATAGCTCATGAAATCGTGAATTTTGGTCACCACAAAAATATTTGTAGGCGGATCAAAATGACTAAAATGGCCAAAAATCATGGGTTATAGCTCATGAAATTGTGAATTTTGGCCTCCATGAAATTATTTGCCAATGGATTGAAATGACTAAAATGGCCAAAAATCATGGGTTATAGCTCATGAAATCATGAATTTTGGCCTCCATGAAATTATTTGTGACTGACCTAAAATGACTAAAATGGCCAAAAATCATGGGTTATAGCTCATGAAATCATGAAGTTTGGACTCCACAAAATTATTTGGTAATGGGTCAAAATGATTAAAAATGGCCAAAAATCATGGGTTATAGCTCATGAAATCATGAATTTTGGCCATTTTAGTCATTTTGACCCATTGTCAAATAATTTCATGGAGGCCAAAATTCATGATTTCATGAGCTATAACCCATGATTTTTGGCCATTTTAGTCATTTCAAGCCGTTATCAAATAATTTTGAGCCATTGCAAATAATTTTATAGAGACCAAAATTCATGATTTCATGAACTATCTAGCCCAACATAATTTTGTCACTGGATTGGGTCAACCCATTGGCAAATAATTTCATGAAGGCAAAATTCATGATTTCATGAGCTATTACCCATAATTTTTGGCCATTTTAGTCATTTCGACCCGTTGGCAAATAATTTCATGAAGGCAAAATTCATAATTTCATGAGCTATAACCCATGATTTTGGCCATTTTAGTCATTTCAACCCGTTGTCAAATAATTTCATGAAGGCAAAATTCATAATTTCATGAGCTATAACCCATGATTTTTGGCTATCTTTAGTCATTTCAACTTGGTAGAAATAATTCCACGGAGCCTAAATTCTCTATTCAATGAGCTATAACCCATGATTTTTGGCCATTTTAGTCATTTCGACCCGTTGGCAAATAATTTCATGAAGGCAAAATTCATGATTTCATGAGCTATAACCCATGATTTTTGGCTATTTTTAGTCGTTTTGATCCATTGGCAAATAATTTCGAGGCCAAAATTCACGATTTTATGAGCTATAATCCATGATTTTTGGCCATTTTAGTCATTTCGACCCGTTGGCAAATAATTTCACAGAGGCAAAATCTCACAATTTCATGAGCTATAACCCATGATTTTTGGCTATTTTTAGTCGTTTCAACCCATTGACAAATAATTTCAAAGAGGCCAAAATTCATGATTTCATGAGCTATAACCCATGATTTTGGCCATTTTAGTCGTTTCAACCCATTGACAAATAATTTCAAAGAGGCCAAAATTCATGATTTCATGAGCTATTACCCATAATTTTGGCCATTTTAGTCATTTCGACCCGTTGGCAAATAATTTCGTGTTGGCCAAAATTCACGATTTCATGAGCTATAACCCACAATTTTGGGCCCTTTTAGTCATTTTGACCCATTGTTAAAATAATTTCGTGTTGGCCAAAATTCATGATTTCATGAGCTATAACCCATGATTTTTGGCCATTTTTAATCATTTTGATCCATTGGCAAATAATTTAGTGGAGTCCAAACTTCACAAATTCATGAGCTATAACCTATGATTTTTTTGGCCATTTTAGTCATTTCGACCCGTTGGCAAATAATTTCATGGAGGACAAAATTCATGATTCATGAGCTATAACCCATGATTTTGGCCATTTTAGTCATTTCGACCCGTTGGCAAATAATTTCATGAAGGCAAAATTCATGATTTCATGACTATAACCATCTATTAGATATTTTGTTCTTTTAAATCATTAGTACATAATTTCCGCGGAGGAAAAAATTCACGATTTTATGAGCTATAACCCATGATTTTAGCAATTTTATTCTTTTAGACTGTTGGAAAATAGTTTTGTAGAGGCCAAATTCCGTTTATGAATACATAATTTTTAGCCAATTTTGGCTGTTTGACCCATTTGCCAAATAATTTTATAGGACCAAAATTCATAATGTCATGAGCTATAACTTGATAATTTTGGCCATTTTAGTTATTTCAACTTATTGGCAAATAATTTTAAGGCCATTCATAATTTCATGAGCTATTACCCATAATTTTTGGCCATTTTAGTTGTTTTGACCCCTCATATAGTTTTGCAATGGTTTAATTGCGGTATGACCCATACCGGACCATTTGTTTTTGACCTATGTCTAATAGTTTTGTGATGGCTAAAATTCACGATTTCATGCCAATTTTTTTGCCATTTTTAATCATTTTGATCCATTGGCAAATAATTTTGTGAAATCAAACTTCATGATTTAATGCCATAAGCATGATTGGCCATTTTTAGTCTTTTAGACGTTGGTAATTTTGCAGCTAAAATTCATGATTCAATGGGCTATAATCCATGATTTCCATTTTTGAATCATTTTGGCGTTGGATAATTTCGTGAATGTAAAATTAGCGGTTCAATGGCTATAACCCACTATATTTTGCCAAGTATTTATTAGTTGGTAAATAACTTCTGGGCAAAATTCATGATTTCATGAGCTAGAACCCATGATTTATGGCCTTATTAGTCATTTGACCGTTGGCCTTTAAATTCATGATTTAATGAGCTATAACCCATGGTTATAGGATATTAACCATTAGTAAATAATTTCATAGAGGCAAAATTCATGATATGGAGCTTTCACCCATAATTTTTGGCCAATTTTGTCAATTAGACCTTGACCAAATAATTTTGCGAATGCCAAAATTAAAATTTTCATGAGCTATTAATCACTATTTTTTTCCATTTTTAGTCGTTTTGACCAGTTGCCAAATAATTCACTGAGGCAAAATTCACGATTAAGTGAGCTACAACTCACTATTTTTTTTTTATTCATTTTAACTCATTAGCAAATAATTACTGAGGAAAAGTTATAATTTCATGAGCTAAATAACTTATAATTGTTAGCCATTTTTTGACCGTTAGCAAATAAGTTAGCAATGGCCAAAATTCACAATTTCGTGAGCTATTACCAATGATTTTAGGCCATATTTAGTCATTTCGACCCGTTGTCAAAACATTTTGCGTTAGCCAAAATTCACAATATCATTAGCTATAGCCAATGATTTTTTTCTATTTTTTATCGCTTCGACCCATTGGCAAATAATTTTGTGGTGTCCAAACTTCATGATTTCATGAGCTATAACCTATGATTTTTAAGTATTTTTAGTTGTTTCAACATGTTGGTAAATAATTTCATGGAGACCAAAATTCACAATTCAATAAGCTATTGTCAAATAAATTCGTGTTGCCCAAAATTCATGATTTCATGGGCTACAACCCATTATTTTTGGCCATTTTTAATCATTTCAATTCATTGGCAAACAATCTTATAGAGTCCAAACTTCACTATTTCATGAGTTATAACCTACCATTTTTAGTCATTTTAATCATTTTGACCCATTGGCAAGTAATCTCATGGAGGACAAAATTCATAGTTCATGACCTATAACCCATAATTTTGGCTATTATTAGTTATTTCTACTTTCGATGGCAATTAATTTCATGGAGGCAAAATTCATGAATTTATGAGCTATAACCATGAATTAATAGGTATTCTTAGGCTTTTTGAACAATTATAAATAATTCTGAGAGGCAAAATTCACGGTTTTATGAGTTATAACCCATGATTTTTGGTGATTTTAGTCATTGACCCCTTGGATAATAATTTTGTCGAGGCCAAAAGTCATGTTTTCATGAGCTATTATCCACAATTTTGTAATTTTAGTTGTTTAGACCCATTGCCAAATAATTTCCGAGAGGTCAAAATTCACGATTTCATGAGGCTATAACAGGCGATTTTGGCCATTTTAGTTGTTTCAACATGTTGGCAAATAATTTACGGCCAAAATTCATAATTTCATGAGCTATTACCCATAATTTTAGCCATTTTTAGTTATTTTGACCCCTGGTCCAATAGTTTCGCAATGCCCAAAATTCATGATTGAGGCAAAATTCATGATTTTGTTGAGGTAAAATTCATGATTTCTTTGAGGCAAAATTCATGATTTCATGAGCTAGAACCGTGATTTATGGCCTTATTAGTCATTTTGACCCATTGGTAAATAATTTTGTGGTGGCCAAAATTCAAAATTGCATGAGCTATAACCCACAGTTTATTGGATATTTTTAGTCTTTTGAACCATTAGTAAATAATTTCCCGGAGGAAAAATTCCGCGATATCATGAGCTTTAGCACAATTTTTGGCCATTTTTGTCGATTGACCCTTTGTCAAGTAATTTTATGGAGGCCAAAATTCACAATTTCCTAAGCTATTAACGATAATTTTTTGCCATTTTTAGTCCTTTCAACCCATTGCAAAATAATTCACGGAGGCCGAAATTCTCGATTAAGTGAGCTACAACCCACTATTTTTTGCCATTTTTATCATTTTGACCCATTAGTAAATAATTTTGAGACTAAAAGTCATGATTTCATGAGCTATACAACCCATGATTTTTGGCATTTTTAGTCATTTTGACCGTTGGCAAATAATTTAGCGATAGCCAAAATTCATGATTTTGTGAGCTATTACCAATGATTTTAGACCATTTTTAGTCATTTCGACCGTTGTTAAAAATTTCACGTTAGTCAAAATTCACAATTTCATGAGCTATAGCCAATAATTTTTTATTATTTTAATCATTAGACCCATTGGCAAATAATTTTATAGAGCCCAAACTACGATTTCATGAGCTATAACCCAAACTTTACAATTTTTAGTCATTTCAGCGTGTTGGCAAATAATTTCATGAAGGCCAAAGTTCATGATTCAATAAGCTATTATCAAGATTTGGCCATTGTTAAATAATTTCCTATTGGCCAAAATCCGATTTCATGGGCTATAACCCAAGATTTTTGCCATTTTTAATCATTTCGATACATTAGCAAATAATTTTGTGGAGTCCAAACTTCACAATTTATCGACTATAACCTACAATTTTAGCCAATTTTAATTGTTTTGACTAGTTAGGTAATTTCATGGAGAACAAAATTCACGATTCATAAGCTATAACAAATTATTTTTGCCATTTTAGTACGTTTCCACCGTTAGCAAATAATTTCCACGAAGGTAAAATTCATAATTTCATGAACTATAACCATAATTATTAGATATTTTAGAATTTTGAACCATTACTAAATAATTTCCACAGGCAAAATTCTTGATTTTATGAGCTATAGCCCATGATTTTTGGCAATTTTAGTCATTTCGATCCGTTAGAAAATAATTTCTGAGGCCAAAATTCATGTTTTCATAGCTATTACCCACAATTTTTAGCCAATTTTAGGCTGTTTCGATCCGTTTGCCAAATAATTTCACGAAGGTTAAAATTCTGATTTCATGAGCTATAAGATAATTTTTGCCATGTTTAGTTATTTTGACCCCTTGTCCAATAGTTTGCCAATAAAATTCACGATTTAAGTAATATAACCCATGATTTTGGGCCATTTTACTCATTTTGACCCATTTTTAAATAATTTAGCGATGGCTAAGATTCACAATTTCATGAGTTATAACCTATGATTTTTGGCCATTTTTATCGTTTTGACCCATTGGCAAATAATTTTGGGGAGTCAAATGATTTCATGAGCCATAACCCATGATTTTGGCTATTTTAATCTTTTTCACCCATTGGTAAGTAATTTTACTGAAAGCCAAAATTCCGATTCAATGAGCTATCACGATTTTACGTCATTTTAGTCACTTCAACCCGTTGGCAAATAATTTCATGGAGGTAAAAATCCATGATTCAATGAGCTATAACCCACTATATTTGTCCATTCTTAGTCATTTCGACCCATTGGCAAATAACTTCGTGGAGGCAAAAATTTATAATTTCATGAGCTAGAACCCACGATTTATGGCCTTATTAGTCGTTTTGACCCATTGGCAAATAATTTTGTGGATCCCAAAATTCACTATTTCTGATCTATTACCCATGGTTAGTGGATATTTTTAGTCTTTTTGAACCATTAGTAAATAATTTCACAGAGACAAGAATTCATGATATCATGAACTTTAACCCACAATTTTTGGCCATTTTGGGTCATTTTGACCCGTTGCTAAACAATTCACGATGGCCAAAATTCACGATTAACAAAGCTACAACCCACTATTTTTGGTCAATTTTATTCATTTTGACCCATTAGCAAATAATTTTGCGGAGACTAAAACTCACAATTTCATGAGCTATATAACCCTTGATTTTTGGCTATTTGTAGTCATTTTTACCCATTGGCAAATAATTCAGCGATGGCAAAAATTCACAATTTCATGAGCTATTACCAATGATATTAGGCCATTTTGAGTCATTTCGGCCTGTTATCAAAAAAATTTCATGTTACCCAACATTCACAATTCATGAGCTATAGCCAATGATTTTTGGATATTTTTAATCATTTTAACCCATTAGCAAATAATTTTGTGAAGTCCAAACCTTACCATGTCATGAGCTATAACCTATGATTTTCAACCATTTTTAGTCATTTCAACCTGTTGACAGATAATTTTATGGAGGCCAAAGTTCATGATTCAATAAGCTATTACCCATAATTTTTAGTTTTAGTCATTTACACCATCAGCAAATAATTTCGTGAAGCCCAAAATTTATGATTTCATAAGCTATAACCCATGATTATTAGATATTTTTAGTCTATTTGAACCATTAGTAAATAATTTCGCGGAGGAAAAAATTCACGATTTCATGAGTTATAACCCACGATTTTTTGTCATATTTGTCATTTCAACTAGTTGACAAATAATTTTGTGAAGGTTAAAATTCCGATTTCATCAGCTATTACCCATAGTTTTTGGTCAATTTCAGTTATTTTGACCCATTACCAAATAATTTTATGGTGGCTAAAGATCATGATTTTAGTATAACCGATTTTGGCCATTTTAGTCATTTTATTGCTTGTAAAAACTTTCGTGTTGGCCAAAATTCATATTTTTATGAGCTATCACGATTTTTGTCCATTCTTAATTGTTTGACCCATGGGCAAATGATTTTGTGGAGTCAAACTTCACAATGTCATCGGCAATAATCCATATTTTTTGTCATTTTAGTCATTTCGACCGTTGGCAAGTAATTTCTTGGCGAGGCCAAAATTAAGTGATTCAGCGGTACGTAACCCATGATTTTTACCATTTTAGTTGTTTCTACTCGGTTGCAAATAATTTGCGAGGTAAAATTCGATTCAATGAGCTATTTTTGGCTATTTTTAGTCATTTCGACCCATTAGCAAATAATTACGTGGAGCCCAAAATTCTCTATTCAATGGGCTACAACCCATGATTTTTGGTCATTTTTAGTCGTTTCAACCCATTCCCAAATAATTTCCGCGGATTAAAAATTCATGATTTCATGAGTTATAATCCTCGGTTATTGGATATTTTTAGCCCTTTTGAACCATTTGAAATAATTTCATAGAACAAAAATTCATGATTTCATGAGCTCTAAAACCACGATTTTTGGCAATCTTTAGTCATTTTGACCTTTGGGAAAAATTTTCCGGAGGCAAAATCTCACAATTTCATGAGCTATAACACACATTATTTTTGGCCATTTTCAATTGTTTGAGCCATTGGCAAATAAGTTCAATGAGCTATAACCCGTTTTGCCATTTTAGTTGTTTTGACCGGCTTACAAATAATCTGAGGTAAAATTCACGATTCAATGAGCTATAAGCCATAATTTTTCGACCATTTTTAGTCGTTTTGACCCATTAGCAAATAATTTCAAAGGCCAAAATTCATGATTGAGTTATAACCCATGATTTTGGACATTTTTAATTGTTTCGACCGTTGGCAAATATTTTTATGGAGGTAAAAATCACAATTTTGTGAGCTAGAAAACACAATTGTTGGCCATTTTTAGGTCATTTGACTGTTTGTAAAACTTTGGGAGGATAAAATTCGATTTTATGAACTCTCTAACCCACAATTTTGGGCATATTTAGTTGTTTTAACCCGTTGGCAAATAATTTGCAAAGTGAAAGTCATGATTTCATGAGTGTAGGCAATAAAATTGCCTTAATCCTGCACATCAACTTCGGGACAAGCAAAAGAGCCTAGGGTTCATCGACGAGCCACAAAATGAACAAAATAGACGATATCTCTCAAGCGGAAGGTGGGCAAAATACCGGAGCAAACGAACCCCGGGTAGGTTTGGTTGGCTCCGTCTCGTCGAGATAGTCGATTTTCATATATAGTCGTCCAATTCCGGCGTGCGGTTTGAAAGTTCGACCGTTCTTACGTAGCATAAGAGGAATTACAGCAGCGAGGCTCGACATTCAGCGAGGTTAGCCCAAATAAAGCCCTCCATTTAGGCGAGGTTGCGGCGGTGGCTCTTCCTTGACGAGGTTAAGCCAGCGTAGCTCTTCATTGAGCGAGGTTAGCCCGGTGTAGCTCTTCATTCGAGCGGTTAAGGCAGCGAAGCTCTTCACTCGAGAGTTGCCAGCGTAGCTCTTTCCTTGAGCGAGGTTGCTGGCGGCAGCTCTTCATTGAGCGAGGTTAGCCCGGCGGCGAAGCTCTTCATTGACGAGTTGTGTCGGCGAAGCTCTTCACTCGAGAGGTTAGCAGCGTGGCTCTTCCTTCGACGAGGTTAGCCAGCGGCAGCTCTTCATTGAGCGAGGTTAAGGCGGCGAAGCTCTTCACTCGGCGAGGTTAGCCAGCGTGAAGCTCTTCATTGAGCGAGGTTGCCAGGCGGTGAATCGACATTGACGAGTTAGCCAAGCGTGAAGCTCTTCACTCGGCGAGTTAATAGCGGAAGCTCTTCATCGAGCGAGGTTAGCGGTGAAGCTCTTCACTCGAGCGAGGTTAGCCTAAGCGGTGAATCTTGACATTGAGGCGAGGTTAAGCCAGCGGCTCTTCATTGAGCGAGGTTAGCTATAGCGGTGAACCTCGACATTCTAAGAGGTTAGCCTCTGGCGGTGAACCTCGACATTCAACAGGGTTCACGGCGGTGAATCTCGACATTCAACCGAGGCTGACCGATTGCAGCTTCAAAATGAGACATGCTCGGCGGGCTCGACCTCAATATGAGGTTCGCCGTGGGCGGAGTTCGATCTTTACATGAGCATCAAAGTGTGACAAGGCTGCGCCGGCGTCGATGGCTTTGGCGAGGTTCGCCACAACGGTGATTTACGCTTTCATCAGAGTTAAGCCCATTTAGGCTCGACTCTCATAAGAGGTTAGCTATGGCGGCGAAGCTCACCATCAACAAGACCGCCCACTTGAAGCATGGGAGATGTCACATCCATAGTGGTCCGTCCGCGAGGGGCATGGCTCTCCTCAAGCGAGCATGGCCATATCCCACAAATCAAGGAAGTGGCCATGCCTCTCCTGCCTGTTATAAGCCACCATCTCCACATGAGGTTTTTTTGGAGCTTTTGGAATTTGGGGAGCTCAACACTTGTGCATAGGAGATCGAGGAACCTCTCCAACAACCTCTTGACCCTTGACCTTGGTGCGATGCGTCAGCGGAAGCAACCTCGACTTCGAGCATCAGTGAAGCATCCTCTATACCAAGAACCCATACAAAGAGAGTCAAATCAACTTCCTCTTCCTCTGTGTCGAGAGAATTTGATTGTAATACATTCATTCAATCAATAAACATTTTTTACCCTACAATGAGTTGGATAACCCATGATTTGTGGCCATTTTGAGTCGTTTTGATCCATTAGCTAATAATTTAGCGATGGTCAAAATTCATGATTTTGTGAGCTATTGCCATTGATTTTAGGCTATTTTTAGTCATTTCAATCCATTGTCAAATAATTTCATGTTGTCCAAAATTCACAATTTAATGAGCTATAACCCACGATTTCGGCCCATTTTTAGTCATTTCGACCCATTGGCAAATAATTTTGTAGAGTCCAAACTTCACAATTTCATAAGCTATAACTCATGATTTTTGGCCATTTTTAGTTATTTCGACCCATTAGCAAATAATTTCATGGAGGCCAAAATTCACAATTCAATAAGCTATTACCCATGATTTTTTTCCACTTTTAGTCGTTTCGATCCGGTTGTAAATAATTTCACGGAGGTAAAAATTAACTATTGAATGGGCCCGGCTAACCCATGATTTTCGGTCATTTTTAGTCATTTCTACCCACTGGAAAATAATTTTGGGGGGGCCAAAATTCATGATTAAATGAGTTATAACCCACGATTTTTGGCCATTTTTAGTTGTTTCAACCTGTTGTCAAATATTTTCTCAGAGGCAAAAATCGCAATTTCGTGAGCTAGAGCACATGACTTTTGGCCATTTTTAATTGTTTTGACCCGTTGGCGAATAATTTCGTTGAGGCTGTAATTCACTATTTCATGAGTTATAACCAATTATTTTTGGCCATTTTTAATTATTTTGACCCGTGGAAAATAATTTCTCAGAGTCTAAAATTCATGATTTCATGAGCTAATACCCATAATTTTTGGCTATTTTTAGTCATTTCGACTCATTGTCAAATAATTTCGTGATGGTCAAATTTCACGATTTTGTGAGCTATAATCCATGATTTTGGACCATTTTAGTCATTTCGACCTGTTGTCAAATAATTTCCAATTGTCCAAAATTCACAATTTTGTGAGCTATAACCCATATTATTTGTCGTTTTGATCCATTGGCAAGTAATTTTGTGGTGTCCAACTTATTGATTTCATGAGCTATAATTAGTGATTTTTAGTTATTTTTACCCATTAGCAAATAGTTTCAGGAGGCCAAAATTCGATTCAATGACCTCTAACCCATGATTTTTGGCAATTTTTGAGTCGTTTGGGTCAGCGGCAAATAATTTTCTGAGTAAAATTCATAATTTCATGAGCTATAGCGATGGTTATTGGATGTTTTAGTCTTTTGAATCATTGCTAAATATTTTCATGGAGGCAAAATTAATAATTTCATGTGCTATAACCCGATTTTTAGCCATTTTAGTCGTTCGGGCTCATTGGCAAATAATTTCACGGGCCAAAATTCATGATTTCATGAGCTATTACCCATAATATTTGACCAATTTTAGTTGTTTTGCCCGTTGCCAAATAAATTCAAGGAGGCCAAAATTCACGATTTCAAAAGCAATAAACCATGATTTTGGCCATTTTAATTGTTTCAACCCATTGAAAAATAATTTCTCGGTAAAAATTCATGATTTAATGAGCTATTACCCATAATTTTTAGTCATTTTGACCCATTGACAAATAGTTTTTGGCGGCTAAAATTCCGATTTCATGAGCTATAACCGCGATTTTGGGCCATTTTGGTCATTTTGACCCATTTGTCAAATAATTTTGCATTGACCAAAATTCATGATTTTATGACTCATGATTAAATGAGATTATATTACCATTTTAAACATTTAACCCATTGGCAAATATTTTGTCAAGTCCAAACTTCCGATACAATGAGCTATAACCCGATTTTTGAAAATTTTTAGTCATTTCGACAAGTTGCCAAATAATTTCGTATATGGTCAAAATTCATGATTCAATGAGCTATAATCCATGAGTTTGGTCATTTTTGTTGTTTCGACTTGTTGAAAAATAATTTTGTGGAGGCAAAAATTCATAATTTGAGAGCTAGAACACGATTTTTAGCTATTTTTAGTCATTTTGACCCGTTGTCAAATAATTTTTGGAGGGCAAAATTTATGATTTCATGAGTTATATAACCCAAGATTTTTACCTATTTTAGTCATTTCACCCCATTGGCAAATAATTTATTAGTAGAAAGTCCGCGATTTTTGGTCATTTTAGTTATTTTAACCCATTGAAAAATAATTATGAGCTATAATGTATGATTTTTGACCATTTTCAATTATTCGACCCATTAGGTAATAATTTCATGGAGGCTAAAATTCAAGATTTAAGTGAGCTATATAACCCATGATTTTGGCCATTTTAAGTCAATTCAACTCGTTGGCAAATAATTTTATGGAGGTAAAATAATAATTTTATTACCTATAACCCACAATTATTGCACATTTTAGTCATTTTGAACTATTGGTAAATAATTTTTCGAGATCCAATAGTAGCTTAATTTAGGCTTGCATGTAGGATTTGGTTCATGCATGTCAATAAACAAGAATAAAAATATGATTTTTGTGCTTAAGAACATGTAAAGTATGGTCATTTCTTTTTTAGTCTCCCTATGTTAAAATTATGGTGGATATGCTCTGGTTTGGTGATTGTATAACTTGCGTCGAGATTGAATCACAATCTCGTACTAGAAAATTTCCTTGGGATACCACATTAGTAGTTTAGTCATAACTTTCTCTATGAATGTTATTTTCAAGTGAAATTTCTATTTTCAAATCTGTACTTGTGCACCTTTCTATTGAACCTAGTTTAGCCAAATTTGAATATCATTTGCTATCTCGAATGTTTAGTAGAAGTGGATGCATGTGTCTAAAACAGACTGCTTGAGACATATTCACTATAGAGAGCATAACTCTCAACATATATCTTGCATGCATTAAATTCTTATTATTCCTAAAACTAGACTCATGTGAATGTATTTTGATATTAGTTTGGCTCATTTTTTCTGTCATTTGCTATCTCTAATTCCTTATCGAATCTATTTTATGTGCGGAATCGTGTGATAGTGCTGTGACACCATGCACTATCTTATCCATATCTTTGTGATTATTAGTCATAATTTTAATTTAATTGGATATTATGAAACTATACTTCCATATTTTTCATTTGAATCTAATTTTATCTAATTATGAGATCATTTACTAGTCCGAACTTAAGATTTAATTCAATACATGTTCAAAGAATATGTGATGCGCCATTATTGGATGTTTTGCATGTTTCTCAATTTCTTAATGTGTTTGAGTAAAGAAAATTCTATAATTTGAAACTATGTTTTTAATTTGCCTACATCATAATTATTCTTCCATTTTTAATTATAACTTATACCTGAAAGAGTTAGAAAGTCGAGAGGGTATTTTAATTCACAGCACAAGCACTGAAATTCTAACCCTTATGCATTGTACAAAGTATAACTTTTTCTAAAAGGTTTGCATGAAAGAAATTCCTCTTGTTTTCAAAACTAAACTCATATAGGAGAAAATTAAACTTTGTTTCACTAATTGTGGATATTATTTGACCACTCAATCATGCAAATCTGCTAAATGGTCTCTGAGTTACAGTTTGTGCATGTCACATATCTGTGAATAACCTGAGATATGTGTATTAATTTGGCAAACCACCTATTTTCCTGAAAACTAGACACATGTAGAAATTATGTGACACTAGTTTCATAATTTTTGGACATCAGTTGCTTTCCCATCCATCCATCTCAATCCGCTATATGTACACTACATTAGCTGTTTGTGCATATCATAAGTATCGAGCATTATCTTCTCAAGCATAGCATGTAGTTATAAGACTAGAAAAACCAAGATTTAGTTGATTAGAATCTTATATGGGTGTACATGTATGTGTATATAGGACAAGACCTTTGGATTTGTTAAAATCGATCAGGAACGACACGAGCGGTAGTTAACCTTTTATTGTTTCCTCTCAATTCTTGAGAGTTCAATTGATTCCTTTCTTGAAATTCCTGTGAGTTGGTTTCCAATGCTCTGTTGTATATCTTATCGGCTTTCATAATATCCCTATTTGAATTACTTCATGCATGGGCTCTTTGTTGATTGCTTATTGCTATCCCATTGTTGTTTATTTGATATTATATCATTGATATTCTCTGAATAATTATATTGTGGCATTTAGACTTGCTTGATGATTCCGTTATTGAGAATGATAGTATTCTTTTAGTTTTTGTTATTGATACTCTATATTCACGGATTATGCTATGTGTGAAGTAAGCTTCACGGTTGGTGGTAATGGAAATGGGTCCCGGTGGGGACAATGCCATGTGTGAGGATGCTCACGGTGGGTGTATAAAGACATCGTGGTTTATTCATTATTCCATAATTGGGAAAGTTTGGAATCTGAATATTAGAGCTTGATTGGTCATATTGGCATCTGTTATTTTATTTCGATCAATGATCATGATATGAGTATTGGTAGCTTATTGTTGAGATCCATTAGTTCAATTTCAAATGTCAATGTATATTCCTTTCATTTATCCTTATGTTGTACACGAGATTTTTATGGTTGCCTATTGGGCCTTAGGCTCACCCCTATTATTTCTCCATCCTTCCTTGGTCATCTGAGTTAGAAGGGATCCTGAGACCGACATAGAAGATTAGCTCTAGTGAAAATCATAGTAGGAGTAATTTAGTATTCACTTTTGTAGTACTTTTGATTTATCGGACATGTACTAATGTGTATTGTAGTTATTATCGGACTTGTACTATATTATTGTTCCTTTAGCATTTTAACGGTATGTGGACTCTGGCGTCAACCTTGTGATTAGGTTGTTGTATATATTTTTTCTGTTGTAATTTGCTCTTGATTATTATTGTATGTGGAGTGTATGTAAAATTGGCGAATTGACTCACCTTATTACGGATGGGTCATACCTAATTTTTATTACGGATCGAGACCCCATTTCACCTCAAGATTAGGAAGAGCCTACATAGAGCTTTAGGAATTTGGTGAAGTTGACACTTCAGCACATCCTCAGTTGATGGACAATCCGAGAGAACAATCTGAGACCCTAGAGGACATGCTAAGAGCTTGCAGCTAGATTTTGGAGGCAATTGGGCTACACACTTGTTGGCGATAGAGTTCACCTACAACAAGCTTTCATTCCGGCATTGGCAAGGCACCGTGAAGCCTATATGGGGCGTCATGAGATCCCATGCGTTGGAAAGAGACCGGTGGCTCGTCTTTCGGTGGCGTAATCCAAGATGGCAGAGAAGGTCTAAACCATTCGACAACATATGAGGATGGCACAAAGTAGACAAAAGAGCTATGCGGTCGATGGCGAGGATCTAGAATTTTAAGTCGCAATCATGTGTTTACGAAGACTACACCAATGAAAAGCATATCAAGGGTGTGGTGAAAAACTCCGTCAAGATACCTTGGGCCATTCGAGATTTTGTAGAGGATCGGACCTGTGGCGTATCGATTAGCCTTGTCCCCAAAATTGGAGAAGATTCATAATGTGTTCCACATCTCCAACCTGAAGAAGTATCTACCAAACCCAGGATACGTCATTTCACATCACCCACAGGGAGGATCTATCTTACGAAGAATGACTAGTTCGAGTGCTAGACTTCAAGGAGAAGCAGCTGAGAAACAAGCCCATATTGCTAGTTAAAGTGTTATGGAACAATCAAGGGGTTGAGGAGGCAACATGGGAATCAGAATCGAGATGAAAAATGCATATCATCTATTTTGAGGTTATGTAAAATTTAGGGCCAAATTTCCTTAAGGGGAAGTATGTAGATAATTTTTTTCCTTCGGTGATCGAATCTGGATTCGACACGGTCCATGAATCGATATTTCCTTTTCTTCCTTTTATTTCATATAATCTGCACAAGGATACTAACAGCTAATTTCTCATTTATAATAGAGTTAACTAAGTTTTAGCATGCATATTAACCTAGCATGAGAATCTAACCAACCATATTTTAGACCTTGATTAAAATTAATCCAATTTGATAAATACCTATTTTAAAACTCTCTAAATAACATATTTTAAAATTTTGGTCAGCCAGAATAGTGAGAGTATTTTGTACAAAAACCCCTCATTTTGGCCATAATTGGAGATTCCACTCCACGTGGGTTATGGGTATATATACACTCAACCTCCCCTCTCTTATTTTCTCATTCCAGAGAAAATCCCCAAAACTCCCTCTCTCCCTCCTCCCTCCTCTGGCTGACAAGAAACCATGCCCCAACCCTCACAAAATTTCACCATTTTCCCTCCTCTCAAGTCTCCTAACTCCCAAGGCAAGAAAGATCAAGATTCTTGTGAAGCTAGGAAGGAGTTTTGGGAGAGTTCTTGCATACAATCTCTCTTTTAGGTATCAAATCCAACCAAAACTTCTCATTTATATTTATTTTGGGTTCAGATCTGTTGTTACATAAATATAAGTCAAATTCATAGACATACATGAGTTATTTTTAGAAGAACAAGGCTTGCATGAAAGGTGGAAGGTGATTTGTGAGCATACAACCCTTCTTTGCTAGTAAAGTCACTATCTTGATGCATTTAAAGCATAAAAATATAATTTTCTTCTGTGATTACTCTTGCATGTTATTGATTGAGGTTTTATAGGTCTGGTTATGCTTAAAAATCTGTTCTTGCATGTATACATGGCTTGCATATCGATGTTTGAACCTCAATCTCGTGCAGAGGGTTTTCTGCAGGACACCCTGTTAGTATTTTAGCCATAACTTTCTCTATGAACATCCTTTTCAAGTTAAGTTTTCTATTTTGAAATTAGTACTCATTCACCTTTCTGTGGAACTTATCATGGTCAAATTTGGATATCATTTTCTATCTCTAATTCTTAGTAGAAGTGGATGCATGTGTATGAAACAGACTGCTTAAGACATGTTCACTACAAAGAGCATAACTCTCAATGTATATATTGCATGCATTAAATTCTTTTTAATCTAGAAACTAGACTCATGTGAATTTCTTTTGAAATTAGTTTGGTTCATTTTTGATATCTTTTGCTATCTCTAATTCATGATCAAATCTATCTTAGGTGCACTGGAATCTGTGTGATAGTGCTCTGTGTCACCCGTGCACTATCTTAACCATATTTCCATGAATGTTAGTCATAACTGCAATCTAATCAGATATTCCAAAACTATACATCCATATCTTTCATTTGAGCTAATTTTATCCAATTCTGAGATCATTTACTGGTCGAACGTATGATTTAATTCAATATATGTGCACAGAATATGTAGTCTGCCATTCTTGGATGTTTTGCATTTATCTCGATTTCTGATTATGTTTGAGTGAAGAAAATTTTATAATTTCAAACTAGATTTGTTAATTTATCTATATCATAATTATGGTTATATTTTGATTCTGAATTAAACCTGAAAGAGTTAGTAAGATGAGGAGTAATTTCTGTTCTCGGCACGAGTCTGAAATCCTGACCCCTTCATGTTTTAAAGAGTATAACTCTCTCTAGGAAGCTTGCATGCACAAATTTCTTTTGTCCCAAAAATTATACTTGTATAGAAGTAATTTTAAATTTTTTACTAATTTTGGATATCGTTTAACCCATGATTATTGACATTTTAGTCATTTTGACCCATTGGCAAATAATTTCATGAAGAATAAAATTCACTATTTAGTGAGTTATAACCAACAATTTTGGCCATTTTAATCATTTCAACCCATTGGCAAGTAATTTCTCAAGGTCAAAATTCACAATTTTATGAGCTATAACCCACGATTCTTGGATATTTTAGTCATTTTGATTCATTGGTAAATAATTTCATGAAGGTAACATTTACAATTTCATGAGCTATGGCCCACTATTTTTAGTCATTTCAACCCATTGGCAAGTAATTCTCAAGGTCAAAATTCACAATTTCGTGAAATAGAACCCTTGGCAAATAATTTCGAGAGGCAAAAATTCACGTTTTCATGAGTTATAACTCTCGATTTTTGGCCATTTTAGTCGCTCGACCCATTGGCAAATAATTTTATGAGTCCAAGCATCCCGATTTCATGAGCTATTACCCATAATTTTTACCATTTTTAGTCATTTTGACCCTTTGCAAATAATTTTATGAGTCTAACTTCATGATTTCATGAGTTATAACTCGATTTTTGGCCATTTTAATCTTTTCAACACATTGGAAAATAATTTCACGGAGGCTAAAATTCATGATTTCATGAGCTATGCGATGGTTTTAGTTGGCTGTTGGCAAATAATTTTGTGGATGGCTAAAATTCATGATTTCATGAGCTCTAATCCATGATTTTTGGCTATTTTTAGTCATTTGAACCATTAGTAAATAATTTCGTGGAGACCAAAATTCATGATTTTATGAGCTATAAGCCATGGTTTTAGTTAGCCTGTCAAATAATTTCATGAAGGTAACATTTACAATTTCATGAGCTATAATGCACGATTTTAACCATTTTTAGTCATTTTGACCGTTAGCAAATAGTTTTATGGAGGTCAAAATTCACGATTTCATGATCTCGCCATTTTAGTCATTTGAACCATTAGTAAATAATTTCGTGGAGACCAAAATTCACAATTTCGTGAAATAGAACCCTTGGTAAATAATTTCGTGGAGACCAAAATTCATGATTTCGTAAGCTATAATCCATGAGTTTATGCTATTTTTGTTGTTTTGACTGTTGTCAAATAATTTCATGAAGGTAACAATTCACGATTTCATGAGTCAGTAATCCATGATTTTTAACCATTTTTAGTCATTTTGACTCATTTGCTAATAATTTCACAGAGGTCAAATCCATAATTTCATGAGCTATAACCTACAATTTTGGCCATTTTAGTCATTTGAACCATTAGTAAATAATTTAACAGAGATAAAAATTCCGATTTCATGAGTTATAACCCATGATTTTGGTCATTTTAGTCATTTCAATCATTAATAAATAATTTTGTGGATAGCTAAAATTCATGATTTTATGAGCTATAACCCATAGTTCTTGGATATTTTAGTCATTTTAAATCATTTCGACCCATTGGCAAATAATTTCGTGGAAAAAATTCACAATTTTATGAGCTATAAGCCATGGTTTTAGTTAGCCCGTTGTCAAATAATTTCGGAGGCTAAAATTCACGTTTTCATGAGCTATAACCCACGATTCTTGGATATTTTAGTCATTTTGACGGTTGGCAAATAATTTCAGAGTCTAAACTTCATGATTTTGTCACTATAACCCATGATATTTGGTCAGATTTAGTCATTTTGATCCGTTGAAAAATAATTTCACTGAACCAAAATTCATGATTTCATGAG
The DNA here is from genome assembly GCA_012295165.1 of Asparagus setaceus. Lineage (NCBI taxonomy): Eukaryota > Viridiplantae > Streptophyta > Magnoliopsida > Asparagales > Asparagaceae > Asparagus > Asparagus setaceus. Next base: position 11,431,660 of record CM022705.1, read on the forward strand.
CAATAACCATAAATTTTGGCCATTTTAGTCATTTCGAATCATTAATAAATAATTTTATGGATGCCAAAATTTACGATTTCATGAGCTATAACTCATGATCTTTGGTCATTTTAGTTATTTCATCCATTAGCAAATAATTCTACTGAGGTTAAATTCACGATTTCATGAGTCAGATAACCCATGATTTTATGCCATTTTTAGTCATTTTGACCGATGGTAAATAATTTCGTGGAGCACAAAAGTCATAATTTCATGAGCTATAACCTACAATTTTGGCCATTTTAATCTTTTCAACACAATGGAAAATAATTTTGCGAGGTCAAAGTTCATGATTTCATGAGCTATAAACCATGGTTATTGGATATTTTAGTCATGTTGACCCTTTGCAAATAATTTTATGAGGTCAAAATTCACGATTTCATGAGCTATAAGCCATGGTTTTAGTTAGCCTGTCAAATAATTTCATGAAGGTAACAATTCACGATTTCATGAGCAATAACCAATAAATTTTGGCCATTTTAATCATTTCAACCCATTGGCAAATAATTTCACTGAACCAAAATTCATGATTTTATGAGCTATAACCCATGATATTTGGCAGATTTAGTCATTTTGACCCCTTAGCAAATAATTTCATGGACACAAAATTCACGATTTCATGAGCTTTAATCCATGATTTTTAACCATTTTTCATTCAACCCATTGGCAAATAATTTCTTTGAGGCTAAAATTCATGATTTTATGAATTATAACCCATGATTATTAGCCATTTTTAGTCTTTTGAACAACTAGTAAATAATTTCACTGAACCAAAATTCATGATTTTATGAATTATAACCCATGATTTTGGTCATTTTAGTCATTTGAACCATTAGTAAATAATTTAATGAGATAAAAATTCCCAATTTCATGAGCTATAACCCACGATTCTTGGATATTTTAGTCATTTTGACCCATTGGCAAATAATTAGCGGAGGGTAAAATTCACATTTTGTGAGCTATAACCCATGATTGTTGGCCATTTTAATCTTTTCAACACATTGGAAAATAATTTCATGGAGGGAAAAATTCATGATTTTATGAGTTATAACCTAGGATTTTGGTCATTTTAATCATTCTGATCCATTGGCAAATAATTAGGAGGGTAAAATTCATGATTTTGTGAGCTATAACCCATAATTTTGGCCATTTTAGTTATTTCATCCATTAGCAAATAATTTTGTGGAGGCCAAAATTCACGATTTCATGAGCAATAACCAATAATTTTTAGCCATTTTGATTCATTAGCAAATAATTTTTAGCCATTTTTAGTCTTTTCAACCCATTGGAAAATAATTTTGTCAAGGCTAAAATTCACGATTTCATGAGTTATTTACCTTGATTCTCGCCCATTTTTAGTCATTCACCCATTGTTAAATAATTTTATGGATGCCAAAATTTACGATTTCATGAGCTATAACCCATGATATTTGGTAGTATTTAGTCATTTTGATTCATTGGTAAATAATTTTACGGAGACTAAAATTCATGATTCAATGAGATGTAATCCATGATTTTTAACCATTTTTAGTCATTTCGACCACCTAGAAAATAATTTCACGAGGCGAAATCCATAATTTCATGAGCTATAACTCACGATATTTTGCCTTTTAGTCATTTCAACCCATTGGCAAATAATTATAAAATGCCAAGATTTACGATTTCATGAGCTATAACCCACGATTCTTGGATATTTTAGTCATGTTGACCCTTTGCAAATAATTTTGCAGAGTTAAAACTTTCACAATTTTATGGGCAATAAACCATGATTTTTGGCTATTTTTATCGCTTTGACCCATTGGCAAATAATTCTGCAGAGTCTAAACTTCATGATTTCATGAGTTATAACCTAGGACTGTTGGTCATTTTAATCATTCGATCCATTGGCAAATAATTTTGTGGATAGCTAAAATTCATGATTCAATGAGATGTAATCCATGATTTTTGGCCATTTTAATCATTTCACCCATTGTTAAATAATTTTGCGGAGGCTAAAATTCGATTTCATGATCTCGCCATTTTAGTCATTTCGATCCATTGGCAAATAATTTCATGGAGTCCAAAGTTCACAATTTTGTCACTATAACCCATGATTTTTGGCCATTTTAGTCTTTTCAACACATTGAAAATAATTTTGCGAGTTCAAAATTCACGATTTCATGATCTCGCCATTTTAGTCATTTTAACTCGTTGTCAAATAATTTTGTGGAGCCTAAACTTCATGATTTTGTCGACTATAACCCATGATTATTAGACATTTTAGCCATTTTAGTCGCCGACCCATTGGCAAATAATTCGCAGAGTCTAAACTTCATGATTTCATGAGCTATAACCCATAATTTTGGCCATTTTAGTCGCTTCAACCGTTGGCAAAAACTTTGTGGAGGTGAAAATTTGCAATTCCATGCGCTACAACCCATGATTATTAGCCATTTTAGTCGCTTCACCCATTGGCAAATAATTCTGCAGAGTCTAAACTTCATGATTTCATGAGCTCTAATCCATGATTTTTGGCTATTTTTGTCATTTCCATCAGGTTGGCAAGTAATTTCATGAGGCCAAAATTCATAATTTCATGAGCTATAACCTATGATTATTGGCCATTTTAATCATTTTGACCCATTGGCAAATATTTTTGTGGAGGTCTAAATTCACGATTTCATGAGCAGTAACTAATAATTTTTGACCATATTTAATCATTTCAACCCGTTGGCAAATAATTTTGTGAGTCATTACCCACAATTTTTACCATTTTTAATCATTTCACATGTTGGCAAATAATTTCATGGAGTCCAAAGTTCACAATTTCAAGAGCTATAATCATTTCAACCCATTGGAAAATAATTTCATGGACACAAAATTCACAATTTTATGATCTCGCCATTTTAGTCATTTTGACCGTTAGCAAATAATTTTTAGCCATTTTTAGTCTTTTCAACCCATTGGAAAATAATTTTATGAGTCCAAGCATCCCGATTTCATGAGCAATAACTAATAATTTTGGCCATTTTAGTCATTTCGATCCATTGGCAAATAATTTTAAGTAGGCCAAAATTCATGATTTCATGAGCTATAACCTACAATTACTTAAGATTTTTAGCCTTTTAGAGCCTTTGTTAAATAATTTTATGGAGTCCAAGCATCCCGATTTCATGAGTCATAACTCGATTTTTGGCCATTTTAGTCATTTTGACGGTTGGCAAATAATTTCATGAGGGTAAAATTCATGATTTCATGAGCTATGGCCCACTATTTTTAGTCATTTGAACCATTAGTAAATAATTTCGTGGAGCACAAAAGTCATAATTTCATGAGCTATAACCCATGATTATTGACATTTTAGTCATTTTGAATCATTAATAAATAATTTTGTGGAGTCTAAACATCCCGATTTCATGAGCTATAACCCATGATTTTTATCATTTTTAATCATTCGATCCATTGGCAAATAATTATAAAATGCCAAGATTCACGATTTCATGAGCAATAACTAATAATTTTTACCATATTTAATCATTTCAACCCATTGGCAAATAATTTTGTGGAGTCCAAACTTTACGATTTCTTAAGCTATAACCCACGATTTTGGCCATTTTAGTCGCTCACCCATTGGCAAATAATGTCACGGAGACCAAAATTCACATTTTCATGAGCTATTACCCAATTTTTGCCATAATTTTCATTTTGTCACATTGATAAATAATTTCGTGGAGACCAAAATTCATGATTTCATGAGAAATAACTAATAATTTTTGACCATATTTAATCATTTCAACCCATTGGCAAATAATTCGCAGAGTCTAAACTTCACGATTTAATTAGTTATAACTGAATATTTTTACCATTTTTAATCATTTCACCCATTGGCAAATAATTTCACGAAGGTAACAATTCACGATTTCATGAGCAATAACCAACAATTTTGGCCATTTTAATCATTTCGACCCATTGGCAAATAATTCGGAGGGTAAAATTCATGATTTCATGAGTTATAAGCCTATAACTCATGGTACTTGGATATTTTAGTCTTTTCAACACATTGGAAAATAATTTCATGGAGTCCAAAGTTCACAATTTCAAGAGCTATAATCATTTCAACCCTGGCAAATAATTTCATGAAGGTAACAATTCACGATTTCATAAGTTATTTACCTTGATTCTCGCCCATTTTTAGTCATTTTGATCATTGGTAAATAATTTCATGGAGTCCAAAGTTCACAATTTTGTCGCTATAACCCATGATTATTGACATTTTAGTCATTCACCCATTGGCAAATAATTTCAGAGTCTAAACTTCATGATTTTGTCAACTATAACCCACGATTCTTGGATATTTTAGTCTTTTCAACACATTGGAAAATAATTTTGCGGAGTCCAACTTCATGATTTCATGAGAAATAACTAATAATTTTGGCCATTTTAGTTATTTCATCCATTAGCAAATAATTTTGTGGATGGCTAAAATTCATGATTCAATGAGATGTAATCTATGATTTTTAACTTTTTAGTCATTCACCCATTGTCAAATAATTTTACATTGGCTAAACTTCATGATTTCATGAGAATAACTAATAATTTTTGACCATATTTAATCATTTCAACCCGTTTTCAAATAATTTTGCATTGGCCAAACTACATGATTTCATGAGCTATAACCCATGATATTTGGCAGATTTAGTCATTTTGATTCATTGGTAAATAATTTCATGGTGGCAAAAGTTCACAATTTTGTCACTATAACCCATGATTTTTGGCCATGTTTAGTTATTTTGATCCGTTGGTAAATAATTTTATGAGGCAAAATTTACGCTTTCATGAGTTATAACCCATGATTTTTAGCAATTTTTAATCATTTTGACCCTTTGTCAAATAATTTCATGAGGGTAAAATTCATGATTTTATGAATTATAATCCATGATTTTTAACCATTTTTAGTCATTTCAACCCATTGGAAAATAATTTTATGGAGGCTAAAATTCATGATTTCATGAGTTATAACCTAGAATTTGTTGGTCATTTTAATCATTTCAACCCATTGGCAAGTAATTTCGGAGGCCAAAATTCACGATTTCATGAGCAATAACCAATAAATTTTGGCCATTTTAGTCGCTTCACCCATTGGCAAATAATTTCTTTGAGGTAAAATTCATGATTTTATGAATTATAACCCATGATTATTGGACATTTTAGTCATTTTGATCCGTTGGTAAATAATTTTACTGAGACTAAAATTCATGATTCAATGAGATGTAATCCATGATTTTTCATAGTTTTAGTCGCTTCACCCATTGGCAAAAATATCATGGAGGCAAAATTCATAATTTCATGAGCTATAATCCACTGTTATTGGATATTTTAGTCATGTTGACCCTTTGCAAATAATTTTGCAGAGTTCAAAATTCACGATTTCATGAGCAATAACCAATAATTTTTAGCCATTTTGATTCATTAGCAAATAATTTTTAGCCATTTTGATTCATTAGCAAATAATTTCATGGACACAAAATTCACAATTTCGTGAAATAGAACCCATTGGCAAATAATATCGCGGAGGCCAAAATTCATGATTCAATGAGCTAGACCCATGATTTTTAGCAATTTTTAATCATTTTGACCCTTTGCAAATAATTTTGCAGAGTTCAAAATTCACGATTTCATGAGTCAGAATCCATGATTTTTCATAGTTTTAGTCGTTTCGACCCATTAGCAAATAATTCTACTGAGTTTAAATTCACGATTTCATGAGCAATAACTAATAATTTTGGCCATTTTACGCTTCAACTAGTTGCAAATAATTTTATGAGGTCAAAGTTCATGATTTCATGAGAAATAACTAATAATTTTTGACCATATTTAATCATTTCAACCCATTGGAAAATAATTTTATGAGGCTAAAATTCACGATTTCATGAGGTATACCCCATGATTATTGGACATTTTAGTCATTTTGATTCATTGGTAAATAATTTCACGAAGGTAACAATTCACGATTTCATGAGCAATAACCAATAATTTTTAGCCATTTTAGTCATTTTGACTTATTGGAAAATAATTTTATGAGTCCAACTTCATGATTTCATGAGCTCTAATCCATGATTTTTGGCTATTTTTGTTGTTTTGACCCATTGGCAAATAATTTCACTGAACCAAAATTCATGATTTCATGAGCTATATAACCTACGATTTTTGGCTATTTTTAGTCATTTCGAATCATTAATAAATAATTTTGTGGAGTCCAAAGTTCACAATTTCAAGAGCTATAATCATTTCAACCCGTTGGCAAATAATTTTGTGGATAGCTAAAATTCATGATTTTGTGAGCTATAACCCATAATTTTTGCCATTTTTGTCATTTTGACGGTTGGCAAATAATTTTAAGTAGGCCAAAATTCATGATTTTATGAGCTATAACCCACGATTCTTGGATATTTTAGTCATTTTAAATTATTTCGACCCATTGGCAAATAATTTTAAGTAGGCCAAAATTCATAATTTCATGAGCTATAACCCATAATTTTTGCCATTTTTAGTCATTTCAACCCATTGGCAAATAATTATAAAATGCCAAGATTCACGATTTCATGAGCAGTAACTAATAATTTTGGCCATTTTACGCTTCAATTGGTTGCAAATAATTTTGGAGGCTAAAATTTACAATTTCATGAGCTATATAACCCATGATTTTTATCATTTTTAATCATTTTGACCCTTTGCAAATAATTTTGCAGAGGTCAAAGTTCATGATTTCATGAGAAATAACTAATAATTTTGGCCATTTTAGTCATTTCAACCCATTGGAAAATAATTTTGCAGAGGCTAAAATTCGGATTTTTGCCATTTTTAGTCTTTTGAACAACTAGTAAATAATTTCATGGAGACCCAAATTCATGATTTCATGAGCTTTAATCCATGATTTTTAACCATTTTTAGTCATTTTAAATTATTTCGACCCATTGTCAAATAATTTCATGAGGCTAAAATTCACATTTTCATGAGCTATAACTCATGATTATTGGACATTTTAGTCATTTTGACCGTTAGCAAATATTTTTAGCCATTTTAGTTGTTTCACCCATTGGTAAATAATTTCATGGACACAAAATTCACGATTTCATGAGTCAGATAACCCATGATTTTTGGTCATTTTAGTCATTTTAAATTATTTCGACCCATTGGCAAATAATTATAAAATGCCAAGATTTACGATTTCATGAGGTATAACTCATGATTATTGGACATTTTAGTCATTTCGCCAATTAGCAAATAAAATTTAGTCATTTTGATCATTGGTAAATAATTTTATGAGGCTAAAATTCACGATTTCATGAGGTATAACTCATGATTATTGGACATTTTAGTCATTTTGACCGTTAGCAAATAATTTTTAGCCATTTTAGTCATTTTGACGGTTGGCAAATAATTTTAAGTAGGCCAAAATTCATGATTTCATGAGCTTTAATCCATGATTTTTGGCCATTTTAATCATTTCACATGTTGGCAAATAATTTCGTGGAGACCAAAATTCACAATTTCGTGAAATAGAACCCATTGGCAAATAATTTTGTGGATAGCTAAAATTCATGATTTTGTGAGCTATAACCCATAATTTTTGCCATTTTAGTCGCTTCGACCAACTAGAAAATAATTTCACGGAGGCTAAAATTCGATTTCATGAGTTATAACCCATGATTTTTAGCAATTTTTAATCATTTTGACCCATTGGCAAATAATTTTTAGCCATTTTGATTCATTAGCAAATAATTTTGTGGAGTCTAAACATCCCGATTTCATGAGCTATAACTCATGATTATTGGACATTTTAGTCATTTTAAATTATTTCGACCCATTGTCAAATAATTTTGAGGCCAAAATTCATGATTTCATGAGTCATAACTCGATTTTTGGCCATTTTAATCTTTTCAACACATTGGAAAATAATTTCGTGGAAAAAATTCACAATTTTATGAGCTATAACCCATGATTTTAAGCAATTTTTAATCATTTTGACCCATTGGCAAGTAATTTCTCAAGGTCAAAATTCACAATTTCATGAGCTATAACTCACGATATTTTGCCATTTTTAGTCATTTTAAATTATTTCGACCCATTGGCAAATAATATCGCGGAGGCCAAAATTCATGATTTCATGAGCTATAATGCGATTTTTAACCATTTTTAGTCATTTTAAATTATTTCGACCCATTGGCAAATAATTATAAAATGCCAAGATTTACGATTTCATGAGGTATAACTCATGATTATTGGACATTTTAGTCATTTTAAATTATTTCGACCCATTGGCAAATAATTTTAAGTAGGCCAAAATTCATGATTTTATGAGTTATAACCCATGATTATTGACATTTTAGTCATTTTAAATTATTTCGACCCATTGGCAAATAATTTTAAGTAGGCCAAAATTCATGAGTTCTTGAGCTATAACCCATAATTTTGGCCATTTTAGTCTTTTCAACCCATTGAAAATAATTTTGCAGAGGTCAAAGTTCATGATTTCATGAGAAATAACTAATAATTTTGGCCATTTTAATCATTTCACATGTTGGCAAATAATTTTGAGGCCAAAATTCATGATTTCATGAGAAATAACTAATAATTTTGGCCATTTTAATCATTTCGACCCATTGTCAAATAATTTTACTTGCTAAAATTTACTATTTCGTGAGCTATAACCCACAAGCATCGGATATTTTTAGTCTATTTGAACCATTAGTAAATAATTTCGTGGAGACCAAAATTCACGATTTCATGAGGTATAACTCATGATTATTGGACATTTTAGTCATTTTAAATTATTTCGACCCATTGGCAAATAATTATAAAATGCCAAGATTTACGATTTCATGAGGTATAACTCATGATTATTGGACATTTTAGTCATTTTAAATTATTTCGACCCATTGGCAAATAATTATAAAATGCCAAGATTCACGATTTCATGAGTTATAACTCGATTTTTGGCCATTTTACGCTTCAATTGGTTGCAAATAATTTTGGAGGTCAAAGTTCATGATTTTATGAATTATAACCCATGATTATTGACATTTTAGTCATTTTGAATCATTAATAAATAATTTTGGAGGCTAAAATTCATGATTTCATGAGCAATAACCAATAAATTTTGGCCATTTTAGTCATTTTGATCATTGGTAAATAATTTTATGGATGCCAAAATTTACGATTTCATGAGCTATAACTCATGATCTTTGGTCATTTTAGTCGTTCCAACCCATTGGTAAATAATTTTATGAGGCTAAAATTCATGATTCAATGAGCTATAACCTACAATTTTGGCCATTTTAATCTTTTCAACACAATGGAAAATAATTTTATGAGGTCAAAGTTCATGATTTTATGAGTTATAACTCTCGATTTTTGGCTATTTTTAGTCATTTTGATTCATTGGTAAATAATTTCACTGAGGCTAAAATTCACGTTTTCATGAGCTATAACCCACAATTTTGGTCATTTTAGTCATTTTGACGGTTGGCAAATAATTTTGTGGAGTCCGACTTCCGATTTCATGAGCTATGGCCCACTATTTTTAGTCATTTCAACCCATTGGAAAATAATTTCATGGAGGAAAAATTCATGATTTTGTGAGCTATAACCCATGATATTTGGCAGATTTAGTCATTTTGACCCTTGGCAAATAATTTTGTGGATGGCTAAAATTCATGATTTCATGAGCTATAAGCCATGGTTTTAGTTAGCCCGTTGTCAAATAATTTCGCGGAGGCCAAAATTCATGATTTTATGAGTTATAACTCTCGATTTTTGGCCATTTTACGCTTCAATTGGTTGCAAATAATTTTATGAGTCCGACTTCCGATTTCATGAGCTATAACCTACAATTACTTAAGATTTTTAGCCTTTTCGAGCCTTTGTTAAATAATTTTATGGAGGCTAAAATTCACGATTTTGTTGGCAATAACCACGTTTTGGCCATTTTAGTCATTTCAACCCGTTGGCAAATAATTTTTAGCCATTTTAGTCATTTTGATTCATTGGTAAATAATTTCACGGAACCAAAATTCATGATTTTGTGAGTCGTTACCCATAATTTTTGCCATTTTACTCATTTTGACTCTTGGCAAATAATTTTTAGCCATTTTAGTCGCTTTTGACTCGTTGGCAAATAATGTCACGAGACCAAAATTCACAATTTCGTGAAATAGAACCCTTGGCAAATAATTTCGAGAAAAAGTTCACCATATCGTGAGTAGTAACCCATGATTTTTGGCTATTTTTAGTCATTTTGACCCCTTAGCAAATAATTTCATGAGGCTAAAATTCACATTTTCATGAGCTATATAACCCATGATTATTAGCCATTTTAGTCGCTTTGACCCGTTAGCAAATAATTTTGTCAAGGCTAAAATTCACGATTTTGTTGGCAATAACCACGCTTTTGGCCATTTTAGTCGCTTCAACCGCTGGCAAAAACTTTGTGGAGGTGAAAATTTGCAATTCCATGCTACAACCCATGATTATTAGCCATTTTAGTCGCTTCACCCATTGGCAAGTAATTCTCAAGGTCAAAATTCACAATTTCATGAGCTATAACCCACAATTTTCGGTCATTTTAGTCGCTTCACCCATTGGCAAGTAATTTCGCGGAGGCCAAAATTCATGAGTTCTTGAGCTATAACCCACAATTTTCGGTCATTTTAGTCGCTTTGACTCTGGCAAATAATGTCACGAAGACCAAAATTCACGATTTCATGAGTCATAACTCTCGATTTTTGGCCATTTTAGTCGCCGACCCATTGGCAAATAATTCCGCAGAGTCTAAACTTCATGATTTCATGAGCTATGGCCCACTATTTTTAGTCATTTCAACCCGCTGGCAAATAATTTCAGAGTCTAAACTTCATGATTTCATGAGCTATTATCCATAATTTTTGCCATTTTAGTCGCTCGACCCATTGGCAAATAATTTCACGGAGGCTAAAATTCATGATTTCATGAGCTATGCGATGGTTTTAGTTGGCCTGTTGGCAAATAATTTTTAGCCATTTTAGTCGCCGACCCATTGGCAAATAATTTCGGAGGCTAAAATTCACGATTTTGTTGGCACTAACCACGCTTTTGGCCATTTTAGTCGCTTCAACCGTTGGCAAATAATTTCTTTGAGGTAAAATTCATGATTTCATGAGCTATAACCCACGCTATCGGATATTTTTAGTCTATTTGAACCATTAGTAAATAATTTCACGAGGCGAAATCCATAATTTCATGAGCTATAACCCATGGTTTTGGTATTTTTAGTCATTTTGATCCGTTGGTAAATAATTTTGCGGAAGCCAAAGTTCCGCGGTTTCATGAGTTATAACTCGATTTTTGGCTATTTTTAGTCATTTTGACGGTTGGCAAATAATTTCATGAGTCAGATAACCCATGATTTTTGGCTATTTTTGTCATTTCCATCAGTTGGCAAGTAATTTCTCAAGGTCAAAATTCACAATTTTATGATCTTGCCATTTTTAGTCATTTTAAATCATTTCACCCATTGGCAAATAATTTCATTGAGGTCAAAATTCACAATTTCGTGAAATAGAACCCATTGGCAAATAATTTTGTGGAGTCTAAACATCCGATTTCATGAGTCATAACTCGATTTTTGGCCATTTTAGTCGCTTTGACCGTTAGCAAATAGTTTTATGGAGGCCAAAATTCATGATTTCATGAGCAATAACCAACAATTTTGGCCATTTTAGTCATTTCAATCATTAATAAATAATTTTGTGAGTCGTTACCCATAATTTTTGCCATTTTAGTCGCTCGACCCATTGACAAATAATTATAAAATGCCAAGATTCACGATTTCATGAGTTATAACCCATGATTTTTGGCCATTTTAGTCATTTTAAATTATTTCGACCCATTGGCAAAAATATCATGGAGGCAAAATTCATAATTTCATGAGCTATAACTCATGATCTTTGGTCATTTTAGTCATTTTAAATTATTTCGACCCATTGGCAAAAATATCATGGAGGCAAAATTTACGCTTTCATGAGTTATAACCCATGATTATTAGCCATTTTTAGTCTTTTCAACACATTGAAAATAATTTTGCGGAGGCCAAAATTCATGATTTCATGAGTTATAACCCATGATTATTGGACATTTTAGTCATTTTAAATTATTTCGACCCATTGGCAAATAATTTTAAGTAGGCCAAAATTCATGATTTTATGAGCTATAACCCATGATTTTTGGCCATTTTAATCATTTCACATGTTGGCAAATAATTTCGGAGGCTAAAATTCGATTTCATGAGGTATAACTCATGATTATTGGACATTTTAGTCATTTCAACCCGCTGGCAAATAATTTTGTGGATGGCTAAAATTCATGATTTCATGAGAAATAACTAATAATTTTTGACCATATTTAATCATTTCAACCCATTGGAAAATAATTTTATGAGGTCAAAATTCACAATTTTGTGAGCTATAACCCATAATTTTTGCCATTTTTAGTCATTTCAATCATTAATAAATAATTTTATGGAGGCCAAAATTCATGAGTTCTTGAGCTATAACCCGTAATTTTTAGCCATTTTGATTCATTAGCAAATAATTTTTAGCCATTTTTAGTCTTTTGAACAACTAGTAAATAATTTCATGAGGGTAAAATTCATGATTTCATGAGCAATAACTAATAATTTTGGCCATTTTAGTCGCTTCACCCATTGGCAAGTAATTCTCAAGGTCAAAATTCACAATTTCGTGAAATAGAACCCTTGGCAAATAATTTCATGGAGGTAAAATTCATGATTTTGTGAGTCATTACCCACAATTTTTACCATTTTTAATCATTTTGACCCATTGGCAAATAATTTTAAGTAGGCCAAAATTCATGATTTCATGAGAAATAACTAATAATTTTGGCCATTTTAATCATTTCAACCCATTGGCAAATAATTATAAAATGCCAAGATTCACGATTTCATGAGCTATAACTCATGATCTTTGGTCATTTTAGTCATTTCAACCCATTGGAAAATAATTTTATGAGGTCAAAATTCACAATTTCGTGAAATAGAACCCTTGGCAAATAATTTTGTGGATAGCTAAAATTCATGATTTCATGAGCTATAACCTACAATTTTGGCCATTTTACGCTTCAACTAGTTGCAAATAATTTTATGAGGTCAAAATTCACAATTTCATGAGCTATAACTCATGATCTTTGGTCATTTTAGTTATTTCATCCATTAGCAAATAATTCTACTGAGTTTAAATTCACAATTTCGTGAAATAGAACCCTTGGTAAATAATTTCATGAGGCTAAAATTCATGATTTCATGAGCAATAACCATAAATTTTGGCCATTTTAGTCATTTTAAATTATTTCGACCCATTGTTAAATAATTTTATGAGGCTAAAATTTACAATTTCATGAGCTATAACCTATGATTATTGGCCATTTTAATCATTTTGACCCATTAAAAATAATTTCACGGAACCAAAATTCATGATTTCATGAGCTATAAACCATGGTTATTGGATATTTTAGTCATTTTGACCGATGGTAAATAATTTCGTGGTGGAAAAATTCACAATTTTATGATCTTGCCATTTTTAGTCATTTTAAATCATTTCACCCATTGGCAAAAATATCATGGAGGCAAAAATTCACATTTTCATGAGCTATAACTCATGATTATTGGACATTTTAGTCATTTTGATCATTGGTAAATAATTTTATGAGTCTAACTTCATGATTTCATGAGAAATAACTAATAATTTTGGCCATTTTAGTCATTTTGATCATTGGTAAATAATTTTGGAGGCTAAAATTCATGATTTTGTGAGCTATAACCCACGATATTTTGCCATTTTTAGTCATTTTAAATTATTTCGACCCATTGGCAAATAATTATAAAATGCCAAGATTCACGATTTCATGAGGTATAACTCATGATTATTGGACATTTTAGTCATTCACCCATTGTTAAATAATTTTATGAGGTCAAAGTTCATGATTTCATGAGCAATAACCAATAAATTTTGGCCATTTTAGTCATTTTAACTCGTTGTCAAATAATTTTGAGGCCAAAATTCATGAGTTCTTGAGCTATAACCCATGATTTTGGTCATTTTAATCATTTCGACCCATTGGCAAATAATTCGGAGGGTAAAATTCATGATTTCATGAGCTATGATCCTTGTTATTGGATATTTTAGTCATTTCGACCACCTAGAAAATAATTCCACGAACCAAAATTCATGATTCAATGAGATGTAATCCATGATTTTTGGCCATTTTAGTCATTTTAAATTATTTCGACCCATTGGCAAATAATATCGCGGAGGCCAAAATTCATGAGTTCTTGAGCTATAACCCATGATTTTTAGCAATTTTTAATCATTTTGACCCATTGGCAAATATTTTTGTGGAGGTCTAAATTCACGATTTCGGAAATAGAACCCTTGGCAAATAATTTTGTGGATAGCTAAAATTCATGATTTTGTGAGCTATAACCCATGATTATTAGCCATTTTAGTAGTTTTGACCCATTGATAAATAATTTCATGGAGGTAAAATTCATGATTTCATGAGCTCTAATCCATGATTTTTGGCTATTTTTAGTCATTTTAAATTATTTCGACCCATTGGCAAATAATTATAAAATGCCAAGATTCACGATTTCATGAGTTATAACCCATGATTTTTGCCATTTTACTCATTTTGACTCCTTGGCAAATAATTTTTAGCCATTTTAGTCATTTCAACCCATTGGAAAATAATTTTATGAGGCCAAAATTTACGATTTCATGAGGTATAACTCATGATTATTGGACATTTTAGTCATTTTAAATTATTTCGACCCATTGGCAAATAATTATAAAATGCCAAGATTTACGATTTCATGAGTTATTTACCTTGATTCGGCCCATTTTTAGTCATTTTGACCCATTGGCAAATATTTTTGTGGAGGTCTAAATTCACGATTTCGGAAATAGAACCCATTGGCAAATAATTTTATGAGGTCAAAATTCACAATTTCATGAGCTATAACCTACAATTTTGGCCATTTTAATCATTTCAACCCATTGGCAAATAATTTTGTGGGTCAAATTTCACAATATCATGAACTATTACCCATGATTTTTGGCCATTTTAGTCATTTTAAATTATTTCGACCCATTGGCAAATAATTTCATGAGGCTAAAATTCACATTTTCATGAGCTATAACCCATAATTTTGGCCATTTTAATCATTTTGACTCGTTGGCAAATAATTTTTAGCCATTTTAGTCATTTCAATCATTAATAAATAATTTTATGAGGTCAAAGTTCATGATTTTATGAATTATAACCCATGATTTTTGCCATTTTTACCTATTTCGACCCATTGGCAAATAATTTCACGGTGGTAAAGTTCACAATTTTGTCGGCTATAACCCATGATTTTTGTTATTTTTAGTCGCTTTGACTCGTTGGCAAATAATTTTGTGGAGTCGACTTCCGATTTCATGAGCTATTACCCATAATTTTAGTCATTTTAAATCATTTCAACCCATTGGCAAATAATTTTGTGGATAGCTAAAATTCATGATTTTGTGAGTCATTACCCACAATTTTTACCATTTTTAATCATTTCGACCCATTGTTAAATAATTTTATGGAGGCCAAAATTCACGATATCATGAGTTATAACCCATGATTTTTGGCCATTTTAATCATTTTGACCCATTGGCAATAATTTCACAGAGGCCAAATCCATAATTTCATGAGCTATAACTCATGATCTTTGGTCATTTTAGTCATTTCAACCCGCTGGCAAATAATTTCATGGAGGCTAAAATTTACAATTTCATGAGCTATAACTCATGATCTTTGGTCATTTTAGTCATTTTGACTTATTGGAAAATAATTTCATGAGTCAGATAACCCATGATTTTAAGCAATTTTTAATCATTTTGACCCTTTGTCAAATAATTTTACATTGGCTAAACTTCATGATTTAATTAGTTATAACTGAATATTTTTACCATTTTTAGTCATTTTGAATCATTAATAAATAATTTTGGAGGCTAAAATTCATGATTTCGTAAGCTATAATCCATGATTTTTGGCTATTTTTAGTCATTTTAAATTATTTCGACCCATTGGCAAATAATTATAAAATGCCAAGATTTACGATTTCATGAGGTATAACTCATGATTATTGGACATTTTAGTCATTTTGAATCATTAATAAATAATTTTATGAGGTCAAAGTTCATGATTTCATGAGCAATAACCATAAATTTTGGCCATTTTAGTCATTTTAAATCATTTCACCCATTGGCAAATATTTTTGTGGAGGTCTAAATTCACGATTTCGGAAATAGAACCCTTGGCAAATAATTTTGTGGATAGCTAAAATTCATGATTTTGTGAGCTATAACCCATGATTATTGACATTTTAGTCATTCACCCATTGGCAAAAATATCATGGAGGCAAAAATTCACTATTTTGTGAGCTATAACCCATGATATTTGGCAGATTTAGTCATTTTGATCCGTTGGTAAATAATTTTATGGAGTTCAAAATTCACGATTTCATGAGCAATAACCAATAAATTTTGGCCATTTTAGTTATTTGATCCATTAGCAAATAATTTTTAGCCATTTTAGTCATTTTAAATTATTTCGACCCATTGGCAAATAATATCGCGGAGGCCAAAATTCATGAGTTCTTGAGCTATAACCCATGATTTTTGCCATTTTAGTCGCTTCACCAACTAGAAAATAATTTCACTGAACCAAAATTCATGATTTCATGAGCTCTAATCCATGATTTTTGGCCATTTTAGTCGCTTCGACCCATTGGCAAATAATTATAAAATGCTAAGATTTACGATTTCATGAGGTATAACTCATGATTATTGGACATTTTAGTCATTTTGACCGTTAGCAAATAATTTTTAGCCATTTTAGTCATTTTGAATCATTAATAAATAATTTTATGAGGCCAAAATTTACGATTTCATGAGTTATAACCCATGATTATTGACATTTTAGTCATTTTGACCCTTGGCAAATAATTTCATGGAGTCCAAAGTTCACAATTTCAAGAGCTATAATCGTTTCGACCCATTAGCAAATAATTTTGTGGGTCAAATTTCACAATATCATGAACTATTACCCATGATTTTTGGCCATTTTAATCATTTCGACATGTTGGCAAATAATTTCGTGAAGACAAAATTCACAAATTCATGAGTTTTAACCCATGATTTTTGCCATTTTTAGTCATTTTAACTCGTTGTCAAATAATTTTGCAGAGGCTAAAATTCATGATTTCATGAGTTATAACCCATAATTTTGGCCATTTTAGTCTTTTCAACCCATTGAAAATAATTTTGCGAGGTCAAAGTTCATGATTTCATGAGAAATAACTAATAATTTTGGCCATTTTAATCATTTCACATGTTGGCAAATAATTTCAGAGTCTAAACTTCATGATTTTGTCACTATAACCCATGATTATTGACATTTTAGTCATTTTGACCCATTGGCAAATAATTATAAAATGCTAAGATTTACGATTTCATGAGGTATAACTCATGATTATTGGACATTTTAGTCATTTTGACTTATTGGAAAATAATTTTGCGGAGGTCAAAATTCACAATTTCGTGAAATAGAACCCTTGGCAAATAATTTTAAGTAGGCCAAAATTCATGAGTTCTTGAGCTATAACCCGTAATTTTTAGCCATTTTGATTCATTAGCAAATAATTTTTAGCCATTTTGAACCCTTGTTAAGTAATTTTGTGAGTCGTTACCCATAATTTTTACCATTTTTAGTCATTTTGAATCATTAATAAATAATTTTATGAGGCTAAAATTCACGTTTTCATGAGCTATAACTCATGATCTTTGGTCATTTTAGTCATTTTAAATTATTTCGACCCATTGGCAAATAATTTTAAGTAGGCCAAAATTCATAATTTCATGAGCTATAACCCATGATTATTGGACATTTTAGTCATTTCAACCCATTGGCAAATATTTTTGTGGAGGTCTAAATTCACGATTTCGGAAATAGAACCCTTGGTAAATAATTTCATGGTGGCAAAAGTTCACAATTTTGTGAGCTATAACCCATAATTTTGGCCATTTTACGCTTCAACTAGTTGCAAATAATTTTGCGGAGTTCAAAATTCACGATTCAATGAGCTATAACCTACAATTTTGGCCATTTTAGTTATTTCATCCATTAGCAAATAATTTCATGGAGGCAAAATTCATAATTTTGTGAGTATTTACCCATAATTTTTGCCATTTTTAGTCATTTCAATCATTAATAAATAATTTTATGGAGGCCAAAATTCATGAGTTCTTGAGCTATAACCCGTAATTTTTAGCCATTTTAGTCATTTTGACTGGTTGGCAAATAATTTCACGGAACCAAAATTCATGATTCAATGAGCTAGACCCATGATTTTTAGCAATTTTTAATCATTTTGACCCATTGGCAAATATTTTTGTGGAGGTCTAAATTCACGATTTCGGAAATAGAACCCATTGGCAAATAATTTCATGGGAGAAAAGTTCACCATATCGTGAGTAGTAACCCACAATTTTTTGCCATTTTTAGTCATTTTAAATTATTTCGACCCATTGTTAAATAATTTTGTGGAGCCTAAACTTCATGATTTCATGAGCTTTAATCCATGATTTTTAACCATTTTTAGTCATTTTGACGGTTGGCAAATAATTTTAAGTAGGCCAAAATTCATGAGTTCTTGAGCTATAACCCATGATTTTTGCCATTTTTAGTCATTTCAATCATTAATAAATAATTTTATGAGGCAAAATTTACGATTTCATGAGTTATTTACCTTGATTCCGCCCATTTTTAGTCATTTCGACCACCTAGAAAATAATTCCACGAACCAAAATTCATGATTCAATGAGATGTAATCCATGATTTTTAACCATTTTTAGTCATTTCGAATCATTAATAAATAATTTTATGAGGTCAAAATTCACAATTTCGTGAAATAGAACCCTTGGCAAATAATTTCTTTGAGGCCAAAATTCATGATTTCATGAGCTATAACTCATGATCTTTGGTCATTTTAGTCATTTTAAATTATTTCGACCCATTGGCAAATAATTATAAAATGCCAAGATTCACGATTTCATGAGCAATAACCAATAATTTTTAGCCATTTTGATTCATTTGCAAATAATTTCATTGAGGTCAAAATTCACAATTTCATGAGCTATGGCCTACTATTTTTGGTCATTTTAGTCATTTCAACCCATTGGAAAATAATTTTATGAGGTCAAAATTCACAATTTCGTGAAATAGAACCCTTGGCAAATAATTTTGTGGATAGCTAAAATTCATGATTTCATGAGCTATAACCCATAATTTTTGCCATTTTTAGTCATTTCAACCCGTTGGCAAATAATTTTAAGTAGGCCAAAATTCACGATATCATGAGTTATAACCCATGATTATTGACATTTTAGTCATTTTAAATTATTTCGACCCATTGGCAAATAATGTCACGGAGACCAAAATTCACAATTTTATGAGCTATAACCCACGATTTTGGCCATTTTAATCTTTTCAACACAATGGAAAATAATTTTGGAGGCTAAAATTCATGATTTCATGAGCTATAAACCATGGTTATTGGATATTTTAGTCATTTCAACCCATTGGAAAATAATTTTATGGAGTCTAACTTCATGATTTCATGAGAAATAACTAATAATTTTGGCCATTTTAGTCATTTTGAATCATTAATAAATAATTTTGTGAGTCGTTACCCATAATTTTAGTCATTTTGACGGTTGGCAAATAATTTCGGAGGCTAAAATTCGATTTCATGAGTTATAACCCATGATTATTGACATTTTAGTCATTTCGATCCATTGGCAAATAATTTTTAGCCATTTTAGTCATTTTAAATCATTTCAACCCATTGGCAAAAATATCATGGAGGCAAAATTCATAATTTTGTGAGTATTTACCCATAATTTTTACCATTTTTAATCATTCGATCCATTGGCAAATAATTATAAAATGCTAAGATTTACGATTTCATGAGTCAGTAATCCATGATTTTTGGCCATTTTAGTCTTTTCAACACATTGAAAATAATTTTATGAGGTCAAAATTCACAATTTTATGAGCTATAACCCATAATTTTGGCCATTTTAGTCTTTTCAACACATTGGAAAATAATTTTATGAGTCCAAGCATCCCGATTTCATGAGCTATAAACCATGGTTATTGGATATTTTAGTCATTTTAAATTATTTCGACCCATTGGCAAAAATATCATGGAGGCAAAATTCATAATTTCATGAGCTATAACTCATGATCTTTGGTCATTTTGGTCCTTTCGACCGTTGGCAAATAATTTTATGAGGTCAAAATTCACAATTTCGTGAAATAGAACCCATTGGCAAATAATTTTGAGGCCAAAATTCATGATTTCATGAGCAATAACTAATAATTTTGGCCATTTTAGTCATTTTAAATTATTTCGACCCATTGGCAAATAATTTTTAGCCATTTTTAGTCTTTTGAACAACTAGTAAATAATTTCATGGAGGGTAAAATTCATGATTTTGTGAGTATTTACCCATAATTTTTGCCATTTTTAGTCATTTTGACTTATTGGAAAATAATTTTATGAGGCCAAAATTTACGATTTCATGAGTCATAACTCGATTTTTGGCCATTTTAGTCGCTTCACCAACTAGAAAATAATTTCCGGAACCAAAATTCATGATTTTATGAGTTATAACCCATGATTTTTGGCCATGTTTAATTATTTTGATCCGTTGGTAAATAATTTTGCGGAGGTCAAAATTCACGATTTCATGAGCAATAACCAATAAATTTTGGCCATTTTAGTCATTTGAACCATTAGTAAATAATTTCGTGGAAAAAATTCACAATTTTATGATCTCGCCATTTTAGTCATTTTGAATCATTAATAAATAATTTTGTGGATAGCTAAAATTCATGATTTCATGAGCAATAACCAATAAATTTTGGCCATTTTAGTCGCTTCACCAACTAGAAAATAATTTCATGAGGCTAAAATTCATGATTTCATGAGTTATTACCAATGATTTTTACCATTTTTAATCATTTTGACCCTTTGCAAATAATTTTGGAGGTCAAAATTCACAATTTCGTGAAATAGAACCCATTGGCAAATAATTATAAAATGCCAAGATTTACGATTTCATGAGTTATAACCCATAATTTTTGCCATTTTAGTCGTTTGACCCATTGACAAAAATATCATGGAGGCAAAATTTACGATTTCATGAGCTATAACTCATGATCTTTGGTCATTTTGGTCCTTTCGACCGTTGGCAAATAATTTTGTGGATGGCTAAAATTCATGATTTCATGAGAAATAACTAATAATTTTTGACCATATTTAATCATTTCAACCCATTGGAAAATAATTTTATGAGGTCAAAATTCACAATTTTGTGAGCTATAACCCATGATTATTGACATTTTAGTCATTTTGACCCTTTGTCAAATAATTTTGAGGCCAAAATTCATGATTTTATGAGTTATAACCCATGATTTTTGGCCATTTTAATCATTTTGACCCATTAGCAAATAATTTTGTGGAGTCTAAACATCCGATTTCATGAGTTATAACCCATGATTATTAGCCATTTTAGTCATTTTGACCGTTAGCAAATATTTTTAGCCATTTTAGTCGCTCACCCATTGGCAAATAATTTCACGGTGGTAAAAGTTCACAATTTTGTCAGCTATAACCCATGATTATTAGCCATTTTTAGTCGTTTCGACCCATTGGCAAATAATTATAAAATGCTAAGATTTACGATTTCATGAGCTATAACCCACAGTTATTGGGCACTAAGTTATCTTGAACCCTTGGTATATAATTTTGCAGAGTTAAAACTTTCACAATTTTATGGGCAATAAACCATGATTTTTGGCTATTTTAAGTTATTTTGACCCATTGGCAATAATTTCGCAGAGGCTAAAATTCATGATTTTTGGCAATTTTTAGTTGCTTTGACCCGTTAGCAAATAACTTTTAGCCATTTTGATTCATTTGCAAATAATTTCCTGGGAGAAAAAGTTCACCATATCGTGAGTAGTAACCCATGATTTTTGGTAATTTTCAGTCGCTTCAACCTGTTGGCAAAAAAATTCGTGGAAGCAAAAAATTTATAATTTCATGAGCCATAACCCATGGTTAATAGACATATTTAGCCATTCTGAATTCTTGTAAAATAATTTTGTGGAGTCCAACTTTGCGATTTTATGAGCAGTAACTAATAATTTTTGACCATATTTAATCATTTCAACCCATTGGAAAATAATTTCGCGGAGGCTAAAATTCACGATTTCATGAGCTACAACCCATATTTTTTTGCGTAGTCCTTTCGAACCATTGGCAAATAATTTCATGGAGGGTAAAATTCATGATTTTATGAATTATAACCCATGATTATTGGACATTTTTAGTCATTTCGAATCATTAATAAATAATTTTGTGGAGTCTAAACATCCCGATTTCATGAGTCATAACTCTCGATTTTTGGCCATTTTTAGTCATTTTGACTTATTGGCAACTAATTTAGCGGAGGCAAAAAATTCACTATTTTGTGAGCTATAACCACTATTTTTGGTATTTTTAGTCATTTCTACCCGTTGTCAAATTGTTTTCCTATAGCGAAAATTCACGATTTCATGAGTTATTTACCTTGATTCTGGCCCATTTTTAGTCATTTCAACCCGTTCTCAAATAATTTTTCATTGGCCAAACTACATGATTTCATGAGCTCTGATCCATGATTTTTGGCTATTTTTTGTCATTTCCATCAGTTGGCAAGTAATTTCACTTAGGCCAAATTTTACGATTCAATCAGCTATAACCCGCGATTTTTGACCATTTTAAGTCGTTACATCCCATTGGAATTTTAATAAACCCAAAATACACAACTTCATGAGCTATAACCCACGATTCTTGGATATTTTAGTCATTTTGAATCATTAATAAATAATTTTGGAGGCTAAAATTCATGATTTCATGAGCTATAACCCGCGATTTTATGCCATTTTTAGTCATTTTGACCTGTTAGCAAATAGTTTTATGGAGGTCAAAATTCAAGATTCCATGAGATGTAATCTATGATTTTTAACTTTTTTTAGTCATTTCGATCCATTGGCAAATAATTTCGTGGAGCACAAAAGTCATAATTTCATGAGCTATAAACCATGGTTATTGGATATTTTTAGTCTTTTTGAACAACTAGTAAATAATTTCACGAAGGTAACAATTCACGATTTCATGAGCTATAACCCATGATTTTTGGTCATTTTTAGTCGTTTCGGCCCATTAGCAAATAAAATTTAGCTGTTTCGATCAATTGGTGAATAATTTCATAAAGGTAAAAATTCACGATTTTGTTGGCACTAACCACAGTTTTTGGTTATTTTTAGTCTCTTCAACCGTTGGCAAAAAACTTTGTGGAGGTGAAAATTTGCAATTCCATGCGCTACAACCCATGATTATTAGACATTTTTAGCCATTTTGAACCCTTGTTAAGTAATTTTGCGGAGTCCGACTTCCTGATTTCATGAACAATAACCAATAATTTTTAGCCATTTTTAGTCTTTTCAACCCATTGGAAAATAATTTTGCGGAAGCCAAAGTTCACGGTTTCATGAGTTATAAGCCTATAACTCATGGTACTTGGATATTTTTTATCTTTGTGAACCATTAGTAAATAATTTAACAGAGATAAAAATTCCCAATTTCATGAGCTATAACCCATGGTTTTTAGTATTTTTAGAGATTTTGACCCGATGGAAAATAATTTCGTGGTGGAAAAAATTCACAATTTTGTGAACAAAAACCCACAATATTTTTGCCACTTTTAGTCGCTTCGACCCATTGGCAAAAAATATCATGGAGGCAAAAATTCATAATTTCATGAGCTATAAATCATAATTATTCAAGATTTTTAGCCTTTTCGAGCCTTTGTTAAATAATTTTGCGGAGTCCAACTTCATGATTTCATGAGCAATAACCAATAAATTTTGGCCATTTTTAGTCTTTTCAACACATTGGAAAATAATTTTGCGGAGTTCAAAATTCACGATTTCATGAGCTATAACTCACGATATTTTGCCCTTTTTAGTCATTTCAACCCGTTGGCAAATAATTTTGTGGATGGCTAAAATTCATGATTTCATGAGCTATGATCCACTGTTATTGGATATTTTTAGTCATTTTGACCCCTTTGCAAATAATTTTGCGGAGGTCAAAGTTCATGATTTTATGAGTTATAACCTAGGACTGTTGGTCATTTTTAATCATTCTGATCCATTGGCAAATAATTTTGTGGAGCCTAAACTTCATGATTTTGTCAGCTATAACCCATGATATTTGGCCGTATTTAGTCATTTTGATCCGTTAACAAATAATTTCATTGAGGTCAAAATTCACGATTCAATGAGCTATAACCTACAATTTTTGGCCATTTTTAGTCATTTTGACCCGTTAAAAAATAATTTCACGGAGGCAAAAAGTCATGATTTTGTGAGCTATAAACCATTATTTTTACCCATTTTTAGCCGTTTCAACCCGTTAACAAATAAGTTTGCGGAGGCCCGAATTCACAATTTTATGAGCTATAAGCCACGATCTTTTAGCCATTTTTAGTAGTTTTGACCCATTGATAAATAATTTCATGGAGACCCAAATTCATGATTTTATGAGCTATAACCCATGATTTTTGCCATTTTTAGTCATTTTGACCGGTTAGCAAATAATTTTGTCAAGGCTAAAATTCACGTTTTTGTGAGCTATACCCCATGATTTTTTTCCCCATTTTTTGTTACCATCGGCAAATAATTCTGCAGAGTCTAAACTTCATGATTTAATTAGTTATAACTGAATATTTTTTACCATTTTTAGTCATTTTGACCCTTTGCAAATAATTTTGCGGAGGTCAAAATTCACGATTCAATGAGCTATAACCCACGATTTTGGCCATTTTAGTTGTTTCACCCATTGGTAAATAATTTCACTGAGGCCAAAATTCATGATTTCATGAGCTATAACCCACGATTTTTGGTCATTTTAGTCATTTTGATCCGTTGGTAAATAATTTCACTGAACCAAAATTCATGATTTCATGAGCTATAAACCATGGTTATTGGATATTTTAGTCTATTTGAACCATTAGTAAATAATTTCATGGAGGCAAAATTTATAAATTCATGAGCTTTTAACCCATAATTTTGGCCATTTTTAGTCATTTCGAATCATTAATAAATAATTTTATGGAGGCCAAAATTCATAATTTCATGAGCTATAACTCACGATATTTTGCCATTTTTAGTCATTTTAACCTGTTGTCAAATAATTTCGCAGAGGCAAAAATTCACGCATTTCATGAGCTATAACTCACGATATTTTGCCCTTTTAGTCATTTCAACCCATTGGCAAATATTTTTATGGAGGTCTAAATTTATGATTTCATGAGTTATAAGCTATAACTCATAATTTTTGGCTATTTTTATCGCTTTGACCCATTGGCAAAAATATCATGGAGGCAAAAATTCACTATTTCGTGAGCTATAACCCATGATCTTTGGTCATTTTGGTCCTTTCGACCCGTTGGCAAATAATTTCACTGAACCAAAATTCATGATTTTGTGAGCTATAACCCATGATTTTTGTCATTTTTAGTCGCTTCACCCATTGGCAAATAATTTCAGAGTCTAAACTTCATGATTTCATGAGCTATAACCCGATTTTTGACTATTTTAGTTGTTTCAACCCATTGGTAAATAATTTCGTGGAGACCAAAATTCACAATTTTATGATCTCGCCATTTTTAGTCATTTTGACCGGTTGGCAAATAATTTCATTGAGGACAAAATTCATGATTTCATGAGTTATAATGCACGATTTTAACCATTTTTCATTCAACCCATTAGCAAGTAATATCGCGGAGGCCAAAAATTCATGAGTTCTTGAGCTATAACCCGCGATTTTTGACTATTTTTAGTTGTTTCGACCCATCGGTAAATAATTTTGCGGAGGCCAAAATTTACGATTTCATGAGCTATAAGCCATGGTTTTTAGTTAGCCCGTTGTCAAATAATTTCAAGTAGGCCAAAATTCATGATTTTGTGAGCTGTTACCCATAATTTTTTACCATTTTTACTCATTTTGACTCCTTGGCAAATAATTTCGTGAAGACAAAATTCACAAATTCATGAGCTTTTAACCCATGATTTTTGGCCATTTTAGTCATTCACCCATTGGCAAATAATTTCACGGAGGCTAAAATTCACATTTTCATGAGCTATAACCTACAATTTTGGCCATTTTAAGTCATTTTGACTCATTGGCTAATAATTTCACTGAGGCCAAAATTCATGATTTCATGAGCTATTATCCATAATTTTTCCCAATTTTATTTGTTTCAACCCATTGCCAAATATTTCACGGAGGCCAAAATTCACGATTTCATGAGTTATAACCCATGCTTTTGGCTATTTTTGTTGTTTTGACCAATTGGCAAATAATTTCTTTGAGGCCTAAATTCATGATTTCATGAGCTATTACCCATAATTTTAGCCATTTTAGTCATTTTGACCTGTTAGCAAATAGTTTTATGGAGGCCAAAATTCATGATTTCGTAAGCTATAATTCATGAGTTTATGCTATTTTTGTTGTTTTGACCGTTGTCAAATAATTTTGTGGAGGCCAAAATTCATGATTTCATGAGCTATAACCCATGATTTTTGGCCATTTTAGTCATTTTGACCCATTGGTAAATAATTTTGTGGAGGCCAAAATTCATAATTTCATGAGCTATAAACCATGGTTATTGGATATTTTAGTCATTTGAACCATTAGTAAATAATTTCACGGACGAAAAATTCACGATTTCATGAGCTATAACCTACAATTTTGGCCATTTTAGTCATTTTGACCCTTTGTCAAATAATTTTATGGAGGCCAAAATTCACAATTTCATGAGCTATTACCCATAATTTTTGCCATTTTAGTCGTTTCAACCCATTAGCAAATAATTCTACTGAGGTTAAATTCACGATTTCATGAGCTACAACCCATATTTTTGCGTAGTCCTTTGAACCATTGGCAAATAATTTCATGGAGGTAAAATTCATGATTTTATGAATTATAACCCATGATTATTGGACATTTTAGTCATTTCAATCATTAATAAATAATTTTGTGGAGTCTAAACATCCCGATTTCATGAGTCATAACTCGATTTTTGGCCATTTTAGTCATTTTGACTTATTGGCAACTAATTTAGTGAGGCAAAAATTCACTATTTTGTGAGCTATAACCACTATTTTTGGTATTTTTAGTCATTTCTACCCGTTGTCAAATTGTTTTCCTATAGCGAAAATTCACGATTTCATGAGTTATTTACCTTGATTACGGCCCATTTTTAGTCATTTCAACCCGTTCTCAAATAATTTTTCATTGGCCAAACTACATGATTTCATGAGCTCTGATCCATGATTTTTGGCTATTTTTTGTCATTTCCATCAGTTGGCAAGTAATTTCACTTAGGCCAAATTTTACGATTCAATCAGCTATAACCCGCGATTTTTGACCATTTTAAGTCGTTACATCCCATTGGGAATTTTACGAAACCCAAAATACACAACTTCATGAGCTATAACCCACAGTTACTGGATATTTTTAGTCTATTTGAACCATTAGTAAATAATTTCAGGGACGCAAAATTCACGATTTCATGAGCTATAACCCGCGATTTTATGCCATTTTTAGTCATTTTGACCTTAGCAAATAATTTCATGGAGGCCAAAATTCATGAGTTCTTGAGCTATAACCCGTAATTTTTAGCCATTTTTAGTTGTTTCGACCCATCGGTAAATAATTTTGCGGAGGCTAAAATTTACAATTTCATGAGCTATAAGCGATGGTTTTTAGTTGGCCTGTTGGCAAATAATTTTAAGTAGGCCAAAATTCATAATTTTGTGAGCTGTTACCCATAATTTTTTGCCATTTTTACTCATTTTGACTCCTCGGCAAATAATTCCGTGAAGGCAAAAATTCACAAATTCATGAGCTTTTAACCCATGATTTTTGGCCATCTTTAGTCATATCAGCCTATTGTCAAATAATTTTACGGTTGCTAAAATTCACTATTTCGTGAGCTATAACCCACGATTTTTGGTCATTTTTAGTCATTTTGACTCATTTGCTAATAATTTCACAGTAGAAATCCATAATTTCATGAGTAATCCATGATTTTTGGCCATTTTAGTCTTTTGAACAACTAGTAAATAATTTTATGTTGGCCAAAATTTATGATTTCGTGAGCTATAACCCATGATTTTTGGCCATTTTAATCATTTCGACCCATTGTCAAATAATTTCATGAGGCTAAAATTCACGATTTCATGAGTTATAACCCATGATTTTTGGCCATTTTAATCATTTCAACCCATTGGAAAATAATTTTGCGGAGTCCAACTTCATGATTTCATGAGCTATAACCCGCGATTTTTGACTATTTTAGTTGTTTCACCCATTGGTAAATAATTTTGAGGCCAAAATTCACGATTCAATGAGCTATAACCCATGATTTTTATCATTTTTAGTCATTTCAACCCTGGCAAATAATTTCATGGAGGCTAAAATTCATGATTCAATGAGCTATAACCCACTATATTTTGCCATTTTTAGTCATTTCAACCCATTGGCAAATAATTTCGTGAAGGCAAAATTTATAATTTCATGAGCTATAACCCACGATTTTGGCCATTTTAGTCGCTTGACCCATTGGCAAATAATTTTGTGGAGGCCAAAATTCACGATTTCATGAGCTATAAACCATGGTTATTGGATATTTTAGTCATTTTGACCCATTGGCAAATAATGTCACGGAGACCAAAATTCATGATTTCATGAGCTATAACCCACAATTTTGGTCATTTTAGTCATTCCACCCATTGAAAAGTGATTTCGCCTAGTCCAAAATTTACAATTTAATGAGCTATTACCCGCAATTTTTGCCATAATTTTCATTTTGTCACATTGATAAATAATTTTGCAGAGACTAAAATCCACGATTTCATAAGCTATAACTCATAATTTTTGGCTATTTTTTATCGTTTTGACCCATTGGCAAATAATTTCATGAAGAATAAAATTCACTATTTCGTGAGTTATAACCAACAGTTTTTGGTCATTTTTAGTTATTTCGATCCATTAGCAAATAATTCTACGGAGTTTAAATTCACGATTTCGTGAAATAGAACCCATTGGCAAATAATTCTGCGGAGGGTAAAATTCACATTTTTGTGAGCTATAACCCACAATTTTCGGTCATTTTTAGTCGTTCCAACCCATTGGTAAATAATTTCATGGTGGCAAAAGTTCACAATTTTGTGAGCTATAACCCATGATTATTAGCCATTTTTAGTCGTTTCGACCCATTGACAAATAATTATAAAATGCCAAGATTCACGATTTCATGAGCTATAACCACTATTGGGCACTTAGTTATCTCAAACCCTTGGTATATAATTTTGCAAAGTCCAAACTTTCATGATTTTATAGGCAATAAACCATGATTTTTGCTATTTTAAGTTGTTTTGACCCATTGGCAAGTAATTTCGCGGAGGCTAAAATTCACGATTTTATGATCTTGCCATTTTTAGTCGCTTTGACCCGTTAGCAAATAATTTTTAGCCATTTTGATTCATTAGCAAATAATTTCATGGGAGAAAAAGTTCACCATATCGTGAGTAGTAACCCACAATTTTTGGAAATTTTAATCGCACCTCATTGCAAAAAATTGTGGAAGCAAAAAATTTACAATTTCATGAGCCATAACCCATGGTTAATAGACATATTTAGCCATTCTGAACTCTTGTTAAATAATTAGTCCAACTTCACGATTTCATGAGCAGTAACTAATAATTTTTTACCATATTTAATCATTTCAACCCATTGGAAAATAATTTTGCGGAGGCTAAAATTCACGATTTCATGAGGTACAACCCATATTTTTTTGCATAGTCCTTTCGAACCATTAGCAAATAATTTCGCGGAGGGAAAAATTCATGATTTTATGAATTATAACCCATGATTATTGGACATTTTTAGTCATTTTGAATCATTAATAAATAATTTTGCGGAGTCCAAGCATCCCGATTTTATGAGTTATAACTCTCGATTTTTGGCTATTTTTAGTCATTTTGACTTATTGGAAAATAATTTAGCGGAGGCAAAAAATTCACTATTTTGTGAGCTATAACCACTATTTTTGGTATTTTTAGTCATTTCTACCCATTGTCAAATAGTTTTGCTATGGCCAAAATTCACGATTCAATGAGCTATAACCCACAATTTTGGTCATTTTAGTCATTTTGACCCATTGGCAAATAATTTCGTGGAGACCAAAATTCACAATTTCATGAGCTATATAACCCATGATTTTTGGCTATTTTTAGTCATTTTGACCCATTGGCAAATAATGTCACGAGACCAAAATTCACAATTTCATGAGCTATAACCCATGATTATTAGCCATTTTAGTCGTTTCGACCCATTAGCAAATAATTTCATGGACACAAAATTCACAATTTCATGAGCTATAACCCATGATTTTTGGCCATTTTAATCATTTTGACCCATTAGCAAATAATTTTGTGGAGTCCAAACTTTACGATTTCATGAGCTATAAACCATTATTTTTACCATTTTAGCCATTCAACTCTTGTTAAATAATTTTATGGAGGCCAAAATTCATGATTCAATGAGCTATAACCCATGATTTTATGCCATTTTTAGTCATTTCTACCCATTGTCAAATAATTTTATGTTGGCCAAAATTTATGATTTCATGAGCTATAACCCATGATTTTTATCATTTTTAATCATTTCGACCCATTGTCAAATAATTTCAGAGGCAAAAATTCACGATTTCATGAGCTATAACCCACGATTTTTGGTCATTTTAGTCATTTTAACTCGTTGTCAAATAATTTTGTGGGGTCTAAATTTCACAATATCATGAACTATTACCCATGATTTTTGGTCATTTTAGTCATTTTGACCCATTAGCAAATAATTTTGTGGATGGCTAAAATTCATGATTTCATGAGCTATAACCCGATTTTTGGCCATTTTAGTCATTTTGACCCATGGCAAATAATTTTGTTGTTGGCCAAAATTCATGATTTTATGAGCTATAACCCACGATTTTATGTCATTTTTAGTTGTTTTGACCCATTGGCAAATAATTTTGTGGAGTCCAAAATTCACAATTTCATGAGCTATAACCCATGATTTTTGGTCATTTTAGTCATTCACCCATTGGCAAGTAATTTCATGGAGGCCAAAATTCATGATTCAATGAGCTATAACCCATGATTTTTGGCCATTTTACGTTTCAACTAGTTGCAAATAATTTTGCGGAGGTCAAAATTCATGATTCAATGAGCTATTTTGGCTATTTTTAGTCATTCACCCATTAGCAAATAATTTTGGATGCCAAAATTTACGATTCAATCGGCTATAACCCATGATTTTTGGTCATTTTAGTCATTTCAACCCATTGGCAAATAATTTCACGGAGGGTAAAATTCATGATTTCATGAGCTTTAATCCATGATTTTTGGCTATTTTTATCGCTTTGACCCATTGGCAAATAATTTCACTGAACCAAAATTCATGATTTCATGAGCTATAACCCACGATTTTGGCCATTTTAGTCATTTTGACTTATTGGAAAATAATTTTGCAGAGTCAAAACTTTCACAATTTTATGGGCAATAAACCATGATTTTTGCTATTTTAAGTTGTTTTGACCCATTGGCAATAATTTTGCAGAGGTCAAAGTTCATGATTTCATGAGCTATAACCCATGATTTTTGGCAATTTTAGTTGCTTTGACCGTTAGCAAATAATTTTGGAGGTCAAAATTCGATTCAATGAGCTATAACCCATAATTTTTGCCATTTTAGTCGCTTGACCCATTAGCAAATAATTTCATGGAGGCCAAAATTCATGATTTCATGAGTTATAACCCATGATTTTTGGCTATTTTTGTTGTTTTGACCAATTGGCAAATAATTTTGGAGGTCAAAATTCACAATTTCATGAGCTATAACCTACAATTTTGGCCATTTTAGTCATTTTGATCCGTTGGTAAATAATTTCATGGAGGGTAAAATTCATAGTTTTGTGAACTATAACCCACGATTTTGGCCATTTTAGTTGTTTTGACCCATTGGCAAATAATTTTGCAGAGGTCAAAGTTCATGATTTCATGAGCAATAACCATAAATTTTGGCCATTTTAATCATTTCAACCCATTGGCAAGTAATTTCGGAGGCCAAAATTCACGATTTCATGAGTCAGATAACCCATGATTTTAAGCAATTTTTAATCATTTTGACCCTTTGCAAATAATTTTGCAGAGGCCAAAATTCACGATATCATGAGTTATAACCCATGATTATTGGACATTTTAGTCATTTTGACCGTTAGCAAATAATTTTTAGCCATTTTGAACCCTTCTTAAGTAATTTTGTGAGTCGTTACCCATAATTTTTGCCATTTTTAGTCATTTTAACTCGTTGTCAAATAATTTTACGGTTGCTAAAATTTACTATTTCGTGAGCTATAACCCATGATTTTTGGCCATTTTAGTCGCTTCACCCATTGGCAAATAATTCGGAGGGTAAAATTCACATTTTCATGAGCTATAAGCCACGATCTTTTAGCCATTTTAGTCGTTTCGACCCATTAGCAAATAATTTCATGAGGCTAAAATTCACGATTTCATGAGCTATGGCCCACTATTTTAGTCATTTTGACGGTTGGCAAATAATTTCACGGAGGCTAAAATTCATGATTTCGTAAGCTATAATCCATGATTTTTGGCTATTTTTAGTCATTTTGACCGGTTGGCAAATAATTTCCGAGAGAAAAAGTTCACCATATCGTGAGTAGTAACCCATGATTTTTGGCTATTTTTAGTCATTTTGACGGTTGGCAAATAATTTTGAGGCCAAAATTCACGATTTCATGAGGTATAACCCATGATTATTAGCCATTTTAGTCATTTTGACCGGTTGGCAAATAATTTCCGAGAGAAAAAGTTCACCATATCGTGAGTAGTAACCCATAATTTTGGCCATTTTAGTCATTTTGACGGTTAGCAAATAATTTTTAGCCATTTTAGTCGCTTCGACCCATTGGCAAATAATTCGCAGAGTCTAAACTTCATGATTTCATGAGCTATAACCAGCGATTTTATGCCATTTTTAGTCGCCGACCCATTGGCAAATAATTTCACGAAGGTAACAATTCACGATTTCATGAGCTATAACCCATGATTTTTGGCTATTTTTGTCATTTCCATCAGGTTGGCAAGTAATTTCATGAGGCCAAAATTCACGATTTTATGATCTTGCCATTTTAGTCGTTTCGACCCATTAGCAAATAATTCTCACGGAGTTTAAATTCACGATTTCATGATCTCGCCATTTTAGTCATTTTGACCGGTTGGCAAATAATTTCACGGAACCAAAATTCATGATTCAATGAGCTATAACCTACAATTTTGGCCATTTTAGTCGCTCGACCCATTGGCAAATAATATCGCGGAGGCCAAAATTCCGCGATTTCATGAGCTATAACCCATGATTTTTGGCCATTTTAGTCGCTCGACCCATTGGCAAATAATTTCACGGAGGCTAAAATTCGATTTCATGAGCTTTATAACCCAAGATGTTTTGTCATTTTTAGTCGCTTCACCCATTGGCAAGTAATTTCGCGGAGGCCAAAATTCACGATTTCATGAGGTATAACCCATGATTATTAGCCATTTTAGTCGCTCGACCCATTGGCAAATAATTTCGGAGGCTAAAATTCGATTTCATGAGCTATAAGCCACGATCTTTTAGCCATTTTAGTCGTTCGACCCATTGACAAAAATATCATGGAGGCAAAAATTCACATTTTCATGAGCTATAACCCATGATTTTGGTCATTTTAGTCGCTTCGACCCATTGGCAAATAATTTCACTGAACCAAAATTCATGATTTCATGAGCTATAACCCACGATTCTTGGATATTTTAGTCATGTTGACCCCTTGCAAATAATTTTATGAGTCCAAGCATCCCGATTTCATGAGCTATGCGATGGTTTTAGTTGGCTGTTGGCAAATAATTTTGTGGAGCCTAAACTTCATGATTTTGTCAGCTATAACCCATGATCTTTGGTCATTTTGGTCCTTTCGACCGTTGGCAAATAATTTCATGAAGGTAACAATTCACGATTTCATAAGTTATTTACCTTGATTCTCGCCCATTTTTAGTCATTTCAACCCATTGGAAAATAATTTTGCGGAGTCCAACTTCATGATTTCATGAGCTCTAATCCATGATTTTTGGCTATTTTTAGTCATTTTGAATCATTAATAAATAATTTTATGGAGTTCAAAATTCACGATTTCATGAGTTATAACCCATGATTTTTGGCCATTTTAGTCATTTCGATCCATTGGCAAATAATTAGCGGAGGGTAAAATTCATGATTTCATGAGCTCGATCCATGATTTTTGGCCATTTTAATCATTTCGACCCATTGTCAAATAATTTTATGTTGGCCAAAATTCATAATTTTGTGAGTCATTACCCACAATTTTTACCATTTTTAGTCATTTTGACCCTTTGCAAATAATTTTGCAGAGACTAAAATCCACGATTTCATAAGCTATAACCCATGATTTTTGGCCATTTTAGTTATTTCGACCCATTAGCAAATAATTTCATGGAGGCCAAAATTCACGATTCAATGAGCTATAACCCATGATTTTTTACCATTTTTAGTCATTTTGATCCGTTGGTAAATAATTTTGGAGTTCAAAATTCACGATTCAATGAGCTATATAACCCATGATTTTTGGCCATTTTAATCATTTCAACCCATGGCAAATAATTTTGAGGCCAAAATTCATGATTCAATGAGCTATAACCCACGATTTTGGCCATTTTAGTCATTTCAACCCATTGGCAAATAATTTCACGAGGCGAAATCCATAATTTCATGAGTCAGATAACCCATGATTTTTGGCCATTTTAATCATTTTGACCCTTTGCAAATAATTTTATGAGGTCAAAATTCACGATTTCATGAGTTATAACCCATAATTTTGGCCATTTTAGTCATTTTGACCCGATGGAAAATAATTTCTGAGGCTAAAATTCATGATTTCATGAGCTATAACCCATAATTTTTGGCTATTTTTCATTGTTTTGACTCATTGGTACATAATTTCTTGAGGCCAAAATTCATGATTTTGTGAGCTATAACCCATGATTTTTGGCCATTTTAGTCATTTCGACTGTTGTCAAATAATTTTACGGTTGCTAAAATTCACTATTTCGTGAGTTATAACCAACAATTTTGGCCATTTTAATCGCTTTTGACCCATTGGCAATAATTTTGTGGAGGCCAAAATTCGATTTCATGAGCTATAACCCGCGATTTTTGACTATTTTAGTTGTTTCAACCCATTGCCAAATATTTTACTGAGGCCAAAATTCACGATTCATGAACTATAACCCATGATTTTTGGCAATTTTAGTTGCTTTGACCGTTAGCAAATATTTTTAGCCATTTTGATTCATTTGCAAATAATTTCCTGGAGAAAAAGTTCACCATATCGTGAGTAGTAACCCATAATTTTTGGTAATTTTCAGTCGCTTCAACCTGTTGGCAAAAAATTTCGTGGAAGCAAAAAATTTACAATTTCATGAGCCATAACCCATGGTTAATAGACATATTTAGCCATTCTGAACTCTTGTTAAATAATTTTGTGGAGTCCAACTTTGCAATTTTATGAGCAGTAACTAATAATTTTTGACCATATTTAATCATTTCAACCCATTAGAAAATAATTTCGCGGAGGCTAAAATTCACGATTTCATGAGCTACAACCCATATTTTTTTGCGTAGTCCTTTCGAACCATTGGCAAATAATTTCATGGAGTGTAAAATTCATGATTTTATGAATTATAATCCATGATTAATAGACATTTTTAGCCATTTCGAATCATTAATAAATAATTTTGTGGAGTCTAAACATCCCGATTTCATGAGTCATAACTCTCGATTTTTAGCCATTTTTAGTCATTTTGACTTATTGGCAACTAATTTAGTGGAGGCAAAAAATTCACTATTTTGTGAGCTATAACCACTATTTTTGGTATTTTTAGTCATTTCTACCCGTTGCCAAATTGTTTTCCTATGGCGAAACTTCACGATTTCATGAGTTATTTACCTTGATTCTGGCCCATTTTTAGTCATTTCAACCCGTTTTTAAATAATTTTGCATTGGCCAAACGACATGATTTCATGAGCTCTAATCCATGATTTTTGGCTATTTTTTGTCATTTCCATCAGTTGGCAAGTAATTTCACTTAGGCCAAATTTTACGATTCAATCAGCTATAACCAGCGATTTTTGACCATTTTAAGTCGTTACATCCCATTGGAAATTTTATGAAACCCAAAATACACGACTTCATGAGCTATAACCCACAGTTACTGGATATTTTTAGTCTATTTGAACCATTAGTAAATAATTTCAGGGACGCAAAAATTCACGATTTCATGAGCTATAACCCGCGATTTTATGCCATTTTTAGTCGTTTCATCCCATTAGAAATTTCGCGGAGTCCAAAACTCACAACTCCATGAGCTATAACCCACAGTTACTTGATATTTTTAGTCTATTTGAACCATTAGTAAATAATTTCATGGACACAAAAATTCACGATTTCATGAGCTATAACCCACGATTTTATGCCATTTTTAGTCATTTTGACCTGTTAGTAAATAGTTTTATGGAGGCCAAAATTCATGATTCAATGAGATGTAATCTATGATTTTTAACCTTTTTTAGTCATTTCGATCCATTGGCAAATAATTTCGTGGAGCACAAAAGTCATAATTTCATGAGCTATAAACCATGGTTATTGGATATTTTAGTCTTTTGAACAACTAGTAAATAATTTCATGAAGGTAACAATTCACATTTTCATGAGCTATAACCCATGATCTTTGGTCATTTTAGTCGCTTGACCCATTGGCAAATAAAATTTAGCTGTTTCGATCAATTGGTGAATAATTTCATAAAGGTAAAATTCACGATTTTGTTGGCACTAACCACAGCTTTTGGTTATTTTAGTCTCTTCAACCGTTGGCAAAAACTTTGTGGAGGTGAAAATTTGCAATTCCATGCTTACAACCCATGATTATTAGACATTTTAGCCATTTTGAACCCTTGTTAAGTAATTTTATGAGTCCGACTTCCGATTTCATGAACAATAACCAATAATTTTTAGCCATTTTAGTCGTTTCGACCCATTGGCAAATAATTATAAAATGCCAAGATTTACGATTTCATGAGCTATAACCCACGATTTTGGCCATGTTTAGTTATTTTGATCCGTTGGTAAATAATTTTGCGGAGGTCAAAATTCACAATTTTATGAGCTATAACCCATGATTTTTTCTATTTTTAGTTGTTTCGACCCATTGGTAAATAATTTTACTGAGACTAAAATTCATGATTTTTGGCAATTTTAGTTGCTTTGACCGTTAGCAAATAATTTTTAGCCATTTTGATTCATTTGCAAATAATTTCGAGAAAAAGTTCACCATATCGTGAGTAGTAACCCATAATTTTGGTAATTTTCACGCTTCAACCTGTTGGCAAAAATTCGTGGAAGCAAAAATTTACAATTTCATGAGCCATAACCCATGGTTAATAGACATATTTAGCCATTCAACTCTTGTTAAATAATTTTGTGGAGTCCAACTTGCAATTTTATGAGCAAGAACTAATAATTTTTGACCATATTTAATCATTTCAACCCATTAGAAAATAATTTCGCGGAGGCTAAAATTCACGATTTCATGAGCTACAACCCATATTTTTTTGCGTAGTCCTTTCGAACCATTGGCAAATAATTTCATGGAGTGTAAAATTCATGATTTTATGAATTATAATCCATGATTATTAGACATTTTTAGCCATTTTGAATCATTAATAAATAATTTTGTGGAGTCTAAACATCCCGATTTCATGAGTCATAACTCTCGATTTTTAGCCATTTTAGTCATTTTGACTTATTGGCAACTAATTTAGTGGAGGCAAAAATTCACT
This sequence comes from Asparagus setaceus, assembly GCA_012295165.1. Classification (NCBI taxonomy): domain Eukaryota; kingdom Viridiplantae; phylum Streptophyta; class Magnoliopsida; order Asparagales; family Asparagaceae; genus Asparagus; species Asparagus setaceus. The sequence goes on from CM022705.1 coordinate 11,469,973, forward strand.
ATTTTGTGAGCTATAACCACTATTTTTGGTATTTTTAGTCATTTCTACCCATTGTCAAATTGTTTTCCTATGGCAAAATTCACGATTTCATGAGTTATTTACCTTGATTCTCGCCCATTTTTAGTCATTTCAACCCTTGCCTCTATGGGAGGATCTATCTTACTTAAGAATGACTAGTTCGAAAGTGCTAGACTTCAAGGAGAAGCAAATGAGAAACAAGCCCATATTGCTAGTTAAAGTGTTATGGAACAATCAAGGGGTTGAGGAGGCAACATGGGAATCGAGAATGAGATGAAAAATGCATATCCGCATCTATTTTGAGGTTATGTAAAATTTCGGGACCAAATTTCCTTAAGGGGAAGTATGTAACGCCATAATTTTTTCCTTCGAATCTGATTCACGACACGGTCCATGAATCAAGATTTCCTTTTCTTCCTTTTATTTCATATAATTTTATGGAGGCCAAAATTCAAGATTATGTGAGCTATAACCCACGATTTTTAGCTATTTTAGTCATTTCAACCCATTGAAAAATAATTATGAGCTATAACCCATAATTTTTAGTCATTTTAGTCATTTTGAACCATTAGCAAGTAAGTTATAGTGTCCAAACTTCACAATTTCATGAGCTATAACCCATAATTTTTAGTCATTTTGACCCATTGATAAATAATTGTGGAGTCCAAACTTCACAATTTCATGAGCTATTTAACCCAAGATTTTTACCTATTTTAGTCATTTTAGTCATTTTAGTCATTTCACCTATTGGCAAATAATTTAGAGATGGTCAAAATTCATAATTTTGTGAGCTATAACCCACGATTTTGGCCATTTTAAACATTTAACCCATTGGCAAATAATTTTATGGAGGCCAAAATTCATGATTCAATGAGCTCTAACCCATGATTTTTGGCCATTTTAGTCATTATGCTCATTGGCAAATAATTTTATGGAGGCCAAAATTCACAATTTCATGAGCTTAAACCCACTATTTTGGCCATTTTAGTCATTATGCTCATTGGCAAATAATTTTATGGAGGCCAAAATTCACAATTTTATGAGCTATAACCCACGATTTTCAGCCATTTTTAGTCATTTCACCCCATTGGCAAATATTTTTGTCAAGTCCAAACTTCACAATTTCATGAGCTATAACCCATAATTTTTAGTCATTTCACCCCATTGGCAAATAATTTCATGAGCTATAACCCATGATTTCGTGATTTCATGAGCTATAACCCATAATTTTTAGTCATTTCATCCCATTGGCAAATAATTTAGAGATGGTCAAAATTCATAATTTTGTGAGCTATAACTCATGATTTTTGGCCATTTTAGTCATTTCACCTATTGGCAAATAATTTCATGAGCTATAACCCACGATTTTTAGCTATTTTAGTCATTTCAATCCATTGTCAAATAATTTTGCATTGACCAAAATTCATGATTTAATGAGCTATTACCCATGATTTTTGGCCATTTTAGTCATTTTAGTCATTATGCTCATTGGCAAATAATTTAGAGATGGTCAAAATTCATAATTTTATGAGCTATAACCCATGATTTTTGGCCATTTTAGTCGCTTCGACAAGTTGGCAAATAATTTCATGGAGGCCAAAATTCATGATTTTATGAGCTATAAGGTATGATTTTTGACCATTTTTAATTGTTTCGGCCCATTAGGTAATAATTTTGCGAAGTCCAATAGTAGCTCAATTCAGGCTTGCATGTAGGATTTCGGTTCATGCATGTCAATAAACAAGAAATAAAATGTGATTTTTGTGCTAAAGAACATGTAAAGCATGGTCATTTCTTGTTTTTTAGTCTCCTTATGTTCAAATTATGGTGGATATGCTCTGGTTTGGTGATTGTATAACTTGCACGCCGAGATTCAATCACAATCTCGCACTAGAAAATTTCCTTCAGATACCCCTGTTAGTAGTTTAGTCATAACTTTCTCTATGAATGTTATTTTCAAGTGAAATTTCTATTTTCAAATCTGTACTTGTGCACCTTTCTATTGAACCTAGTTTAGACAAATTTGAATATCATTTGCTATCTCGAATGTTTAGTAGAAGTGGATGCATGTGTCTAAAACAAACTGCTTGAGACATATTCACTATAGAGTGCATAACTCTCAATATATATCTTGCATGCATTAAATTCTTATTATTCCTAAAACTAGACTCATGTGAATGTATTTTGATATTAGTTTGGCTCATTTTTTTCTGTCATTTGCTATCTCTAATTCCTTATTGAATCTATTTTATGTGCACTGGAATCTGTGTGATAGTGCTCTGTGACACCCATGCACTATCTTATCCATATCTTTGTGATTATTAGTCATTATGCTCATTGGCAAATAATTTCATGGAGGCCAAAATTCACAATTTTATGAGCTATAACCCATGATTTTTGGCCATTTTAGTCATTTTAGTCATTATGCTCATTGGCAAATAATTTCAGATATGGCAAAATTCATGATTCAATGAGCTCTAACCCATGATTTTTGGCCATTTTAGTCATTTTAGTCATTTTGAACCATTAGCAAGTAATTTATAGTGTCCAAACTTCACAGTTTCATGAGCTATTACCCATAATTTTTAGTCATTTTAGTCATTATGCTCATTGGCAAATATTTTTGTCAAGTCCAAACTTCACAGTTTCATGAGCTATTACCCATAATGTTTTGCAATTTTAGTCATTTTAGTCATTTTAGTCATTTTGAACCATTAGTAAATAATTTCATGGAGGCCAAAATTTATGATTTCATGAGCTATAACCCATAATTTTTAGTCATTTTAGTCATTATGCTCATTGGCAAATAATTTCAGATATGGCAAAATTCATGATTTCATGAGCTATTACCCATAATATTTGGGCAATTTTAGTTGTTTTAACCCATTGAAAAATAATTTCTGAGGCAAAAATTCATGATTTAATGAGCTATTACCCATGATTTTTGGCCATTTTAGTCGCTTCGACAAGTTGGCAAATAATTTTGCATTGATCAAAATTCATGTTTTCATGAGCTATAACCCATGATTTCGTGATTTCATGAGCTATAACCCACGATTTTGATGACTTTTAGTCGCTTCGACAAGTTGGCAAATAATTTTATGGAGGCCAAAATTCACAATTTTATGAGCTATAACCCATAATTTTTAGTCATTTTAGTCATTTTAGTCATTTCGACCCATTGGCAAATAATTTTATGGAGGCCAAAATTCACGATTCAATGAGCTATAACCGATGGTTATTGGATGTTTTGCATGTTTCTCAATTTCTTAATGTGTTTGAGTAAAGAAAATTCTATTATTTGAAACTATGTTTTTAAGTTTCCTACATCATAATTATTCTTCCATTTTTAATTATTTCAACCCATTGAAAAATAATTTCTGAGGCAAAAATTCATGATTTTATGAGCTATAACCCACGATTTTCAGCCATTTTAGTCATTTTAGTCATTATGCTCATTGGCAAATAATTTCATGGAGGCCAAAATTCACAATTCAATAAGCTATTACCCATAATTTTTGGACATCAGTTGCTTTCCCATCCATCCATCTCAATCCGCTATATGTACACTACATTCGCTGTTTGTGCATATCATAAGTATCGAGCATTATCTTCTCAAGCATAGCATGTAGTTATAAGACTAGAAAAATAACCAAGATTTAGTTGATTAGAATCTTATATGGGTGTACATGTATGTGTATATAGGAGCAAGACCTTTGATTTGTTCGTCGATACCGAGGAACCCTAAGACTAACGGTAGTTAACCTTTTATTGTTTCCTCTCAATTCTTTGAGAGTTCAATTGATTCCTTTCTTGAAATTCCTGTGAGTTGGTTTCCAATGCTCTGTTGTATATCTTATCGCTTTCATAATATCCCTATTTGAATTACTTCATGCATGGGCTCTTTGTTGATTGCTTAACCATTGCTATCCCATTGTTGTTTATTTCAGTATTATATCATTGATATTCTCTGAATAATTATATTGTGGCATTTCGACTTGCTTCGATGATTCCGTCATTGAGAATGATAGTATTCTTTTAGTTTTTTGTTATTGATACTCTATATTCACGGATTATGCTATGTGTGAAGTAAGCTTCACCGGTTGGTGGTAATGGAAATGGGTCCCAGTGGGGACAATGCCATGTGTGAGGATGCTCACCGGTGGGTGTATAAAGACATGCGTGGTTTATTCATTCTTCCATAATTGGGAAAGTTTGGAATCCTGAATATTAGAGCTTGATTAGTCATATTGACATCTGTTATTTTATTTCGATCAATGATCATGATATGAGTATTGGTAGCTTATTGTTGAGATCCATTCGTTCAATTTCAAATGTCAATGTATATTCCTTTCATTTATCCCCTTATGTTGTACCTGAGATTTTTATGGTTGCCTATTGGGCCTTAGGCTCACCCCTATTATTTCTCCATCCTTTCAGTTAAGTCATACAGTTAGCAAGGGGATCACAGACCCCGGCATAGAAGATTAGCTCTAGTGAAAATCATAGTAGGAGTTATTTCGTATTCACTTTTGTAGTACTTTTGATTTATCAGACATGTACTAATGTGTATTGTAGTTATTATCAGACTTGTACTATATTATTGTTCCCTTTAGCATTTTGCTATTCTGGTATTATGTGGACTCTGCTGTCAACCTTGTGATTCCGGGTGTTGTATATATTTTTTTGCTGTTGTAATTTCGCTCTTCAGTATTATTGTATATGTATAGGAGTGTATGTAAAAATTGAGCAGGTCGACTCACCTTATTACGGATGGGTCATACCTAATTTTTATTACGGATCGAGACCCCATTTCACCTCAAGATTCTGGAAGAGCCTACATAGAGCTTTAGGGACTGGACTGAAGTTCAGCACTTCAGCACATCCTCAGATTGATGGACAATCCGAGAGAACAATACAGACCCTAGAGGACATGCTAAGAGCTTGCACGCTAGATTTTGGAGGCAATTGGGCTACACACTTGTTGCTGATAGAGTTCACCTACAACAACAGCTTTCATTCCAGCATTGGCAAGGCACCGTATGAACCCCTATATGGGAGGCGATGCAGATCCCCTGTCTGTTGGAAAGAGACCGGTGACCGTCAGCTACTCAGACTGACGTAATCCAAGAGATGACAGAGAAGGTCTAAACCATTCAGCAACATATGAGGATGGCACAAAGTAGACAAAAGAGCTATGCAGATCGATGACGCGAGGATCTAGAATTTTAAGTCAGCAATCATGTGTTTCTGAAGACTACACCAATGAAAAGCATATCAAGAGGTGGTCAGAAAAGAAAACTCCGTCCAAGATACCTTGGGCCATTCGAGATTTTGTAGAGGATCGGACCTGTGGCGTATCGATTAGCCTTGTCCCCAAAATTGGAGAAGATTCATAATGTGTTCCACATCTCCAACCTGAAGAAGTATCTACCAAACCCAGGATACGTCATTTCACATCAAGCCTTGCCCCTGTGGGAGGATCTATCTTACGAAGAATGACTAGTTCGAGTGCTAGACTTCAAGGAGAAGCAGCTGAGAAACAAGCCCATATTGCTAGTTAAAGTGTTATGGAACAATCAAGGGGTTGAGGAGGCAACATGGGAATCAGAATCTGAGATGAAAAATGCATATCCGCATCTATTTTGAGGTTATGTAAAATTTCTGGGACCAAATTTCCTTAAGGGGGGAAGTATGTAACGTCATAATTTTTTTCCTTCCGCTGATCGAATACCGTTACGACACCGGTCCATGAATCAGTATTTCCTTTTCTTCCTTTTATTTCATATAATCTTCTGGCACAAGGATACTAACTTAGCTAATTTCTCATTTATAATAGAGTTAACTAAGTTTTAGCATGCATATTAACCTAGCATGAGAACCCTAACCAACCATATTTTAGACCTTGATTAAAGTTAATCCAATTTGATAAATACCTATTTTAAAACTCTCTACATATCACATTTTAAAAATTTGGTCAGCCATGAATAGTGTGAGGATTTTGCACAAAAACCCCTAATTTTGGCCATAATTGGATATTCCACTCCACATGGGTTATGGGTATATATATACACACAACCTCCCCTCTCTCTTATTTTCTCATTCCAAGAGAAAATCCCCCAAAACCCTCTCTCCCTCCTCCCTCCTCTGGCTGACAAGAAACCATAGCCCCAACCCTCACAAAATTTCACCATTTTCCCTCCTCTCAAGTCTCCTAACTCCCAAGGCAAGAAAGATCAAGATTCTTGTGAAGCTAGGAAGGAGTTTTGGGAGAGTTCTTGCATACAATCTCTCTTTTAGGTATCAAATCCAACCAAAACTTCTCATTTATATTTATTTTGGGTTCAGATCTGTTGTTACATAAATATAAGTCAAATTCATAGACATACATGAGTTATTTTAGAAGAACAAGGCTTGCATGAAAGGTGGAAGGTGATTTGTGAGCATACAACCCTTCTTTGCTAGTAAAGTCACTATCTTGATGCATTTAAAGCATAAAATATAATTTTCTTCTGTGATTACTCTTGCATGTTATTGATTGAGGTTTTATAGGTCTGGTTATGCTTAAAATCTGTTCTTGCATGTATACATGGCTTGCATATCGATGTTTGAACCTCAATCTCGTGCAGAGGGTTTTCTGCAGGACACCCTGTTAGTATTTTAGCCATAACTTTCTATGAACATCCTTTTCAAGTTAAGTTTTCTATTTTGAAATTAGTACTCATTCACCTTTCTGTGGAACTTATCATGGTCAAATTTGGATATCATTTTCTATCTCTAATTCTTAGTAGAAGTGGATGCATGTGTATGAAACAGACTGCTTAAGACATGTTCACTACAAAGAGCATAACTCTCAATGTATATATTGCATGCATTAAATTCTTTTTAATCTAGAAACTAGACTCATGTGAATTTCTTTTAAATTAGTTTGGTTCATTTTTATATTGTTTTCTATCTCTAATTCATGAACAAATCTATCTTAGGTGTACTAGAATCTGTATGATAGTGCTCTGTGTCACCTGTGCACTATCTTAACCATATTTCCATGAATGTTAGTCATAACTGCAATACAATCCGATATTACAAAACTAGACAACCATATCTTTCATTTGAGTCTAATTTTATCCAATTCTGAGATAATTTACTGGTCCGAACTTATGATTTAATTCAATATATGTGCACAGAATATGTAGTCTGCCATTCTTGGATGTTTTGCATTTATCTCGATTTCTGTTATGTTTGAGTAAAGAATAAATTTATAATCTGAAACTAGGTCTGTTAAATTATCTATATCATAATTATGGTTGTATTTGGATAGTGGATTAAACCTGAAAGAGTTAGTAAGATGAGGGAGTAATTTCTGTTTTCGGCACGAGTCTGAAATCCTGACCCCTTCATGTTTTAAAGAGTATAACTCTCTCTAGGAAGCTTACATGCACGAATTTCTTTTTGTTCCAAAAATTATACTTGTATAGAAGTAATTTTAATTTTTTACTAATTTTGGATATCGTTTGACCCCTCATCTATGCACTTCAATCTGCTATATGGTCTGCAGTTATAGTTTGTACATGTCCTGCATGTTCTGTGTATAACTAAAGCTATACATATTAATCTTGAATTTCACTTATGGTTCTGAAAAGTAGACACATGTTAGAGTCATATGGCACTATTTTCATACATTTTAGACATCAATTGCTCTACCATCCATCCATCTCAAACTGCTGCATGTACACTGTATTTGCTGTCTGTGCATATTATAAGTGTTGGATGTAACCATCTCGAGTGTAGCATATACTATGATATAATTATAAGTTAGAAAAATAATAAAAGACCTAGTTGTCTATAATCTCATATGGGTATACATGTATGTGTATATAGGAGAAAGATTCTTGGATTCATTCGTCGGTCCAGAGGAACCCGGCACAAACGGTAGGTAACCTTTCATTGTTTCCTCTCAATTCTTCGAGAGTTCGATTGATTATTTTCTTGAAATTCTTGTGAGTTAATTTCCCATGCTCAGTTGTATATCTTATCACTTTCATCATATTCCTATTCGAATCATTTCATGCGTGGACTCTTTGTTGATTGCTTAACCATTGCTATCCCAATGTTGTTTATTCAGTTTTATACCATTGATATTCTTTGAATGATTATATTGTGGAAATTGGACTTGCTTCAATGATTCCATTAATGAAAATGATAGTATTCTTTAATTTATTGATGGTTGATACTCTATATTCATGGATTATGCCCTGTGTGAAGTAATCTTTACCGGTGGATGGTAATAGAAATGGGTCCCGGTGGGGACAATGCCCTGTGTGAGGATGCTAACCGGTTGGTGTATAAAGGCATGCGTGGTTTATTGATTATCCCATGACTGGGGAAGTTTGGAATCCTGAATATTAGAGCTTGAAGTCATATTGACATTTGTTATTTTATTTCGATCAATGATCATGATATGAGTATTGGTAGCTTATTGTTGAGATCCATTCATACTTCATGATTTCATGAGCTATGGCCCACTATTTTTGGTCATTTTTAGTCATTCCGACCCATTGAAAAGTGATTTCGTCTAGTCCAAAATTTACAATTTAATGAGCTATTACCCGCAATTTTTTGCCATAATTTTCATTTTGTCACATTGATAAATAATTTTGCAAAGACTAAAATCCACGATTTCATAAGCTATAACCCATATTTTTTGGCTATTTTTGATCGTTTTCACCCGGCAAATAATTCCATGAAGAAAAAAATTCACTATTTCGTGAGTTATAACCAACAATTTTTGGCCATTTTTAGTTATTTCGATCCATTAGCAAATAATTCTACGGAGGTTAAATTCACGATTTCGTGAAATAGAACCCATTGGCAAATAATTCTGCGGAGGGTAAAATTCACATTTTTGTGAGCTATAACCCACAATTTTCGGTCATTTTTAGTCGTTCCAACCCATTGGTAAATAATTTCATGGTGGCAAAAGTTCACAATTTTGTGAGCTATAACCCATGATTATTAGCCATTTTTAGTCGTTTCGACCCATTGACAAATAATTATAAAATGCCAAGATTCACGATTTCATGAGCTATAACCCACGGTTATTGGGCACTTAGTTATCTCAAACCCTTGGTATATAATTTTGCAAAGTCCAAACTTTCATGATTTTATAGGCAATAAACCATGATTTTTTGCTATTTTAAGTTGTTTTGACCCATTGGCAATAATTTCGCAGAGGCTAAAATTCGTGATTTTTGCCCATTTTTAGTCGCTTTGACCCGTTAGCAAATAATTTTTAGCCATTTTGATTCATTAGCAAATAATTTCATGGGAGAAAAAGTTCACCATATCGTGAGTAGTAACCCACAATTTTTGGAAATTTTTAATCGCTTCGACCTGTTGGCAAAAAAATTCGTGGAAGCAAAAAATTTACAATTTCATGAGCCATAACCCATGGTTAATAGACATATTTAGCCATTCTGAACTCTTGTTAAATAATTAGTCCAACTTCACGATTTCATGAGCAGTAACTAATAATTTTTTACCATATTTAATCATTTCAACCCATTGGAAAATAATTTTGCGGAGGCTAAAATTCACGATTTCATGAGGTACAACCCATATTTTTGCATAGTCCTTTCGAACCATTAGCAAATAATTTCATGAGGCTAAAATTCACGATTTCATGAGCTATGACCTACTATTTTTGGTCATTTTAGTCGCTCCAACCCATTGGTAAATAATTTCATGGTGGCAAAGTTCACAATTTTGTGAGCTATAACCCATGATTATTAGCCATTTTAGTCGCTTCGACCCATTGACAAATAATTATAAAATGCCAAGATTCACGATTTCATGAGCTATAACCCACGCTATTGGGCACTTAGTTATCTCAAACCCTTGGTATATAATTTTGCAAAGTCCAAACTTTCATGATTTTATAGGCAATAAACCATGATTTTTGCTATTTTAAGTTGTTTTGACCCATTGGCAAATAATTTCATGAGGCTAAAATTCATGATTTTTGGCCATTTTAGTCGCTTTGACCCGTTAGCAAATAATTTTAGCCATTTTGATTCATTAGCAAATAATTTCACGGTGGTAAAGTTCACAATTTTGTGAGCTATAACCCATGATTATTGGACATTTTAGTCATTTCAACCCGTTGGCAAAAATTCGTGGAAGCAAAAATTTACAATTTCATGAGCCATAACCCATGGTTAATAGACATATTTAGCCATTCTCAACTCTTGTTAAATAATTAGTCCAACTTCACGATTTCATGAGCAAGAACTAATAATTTTTACCATATTTAATCATTTCAACCCATTGGAAAATAATTTTATGAGGCTAAAATTCACGATTTCATGAGGTACAACCCATATTTTTTTGCATAGTCCTTTCGAACCATTAGCAAATAATTTCGCGGAGGGAAAAATTCATGATTTTATGAATTATAACCCATGATTATTGGACATTTTTAGTCATTTTGAATCATTAATAAATAATTTTGCGGAGTCCAAGCATCCCGATTTCATGAGTTATAACTCTCGATTTTTGGCTATTTTTAGTCATTTTGACTTATTGGAAAATAATTTAGCGGAGGCAAAAAATTCACTATTTTGTGAGCTATAACCACTATTTTTGGTATTTTTAGTCATTTCTACCCATTGTCAAATAGTTTTGCTATGGCCAAAATTCACGATTTCATAAGTTATTTACCTTGATTCTAGCCCATTTTTAGTCATTTTAACCTGTTGTCAAATAATTTTACATTGGCTAAACTTCATGATTTCATGAGCTCTAATCCATGATTTTTGGCTATTTTTGTCATTTCCATCAGTTGGCAAGTAATTTCACTTAGGCCAAATTTTACGATTCAATCAACTATAACCAGCGATTTTGGCCATTTTAGTCGTTACATCCCATTGGAAATTTCGCGGAGCCTAAAATTCATGACTTTATGAGCTATAACCCATAGTTACTGGATATTTTTAGTCTATTTGAACCATTAGTAAATAATTTCACGGACGCAAAAATTCACGATTTCATGAGCTGTAACCCACGATTTTATGTCATTTTTAGTTGTTTCATCCCATTAGAAATTTCGTGGAGTCCAAAATTCACAACTTCGTGAGCTATAACCCACAGTTACTGGATATTTTTAGTCTATTTGAACCAATAGTAAATAATTACATGAACACAAAAATTCACAATTTCATGAGCTATAACCCATGATTTTATGCCATTTTTAGTCATTTTGACCTGTTAGCAAATAGTTTTATGGAGGCCAAAATTCATGATTCAATGAGATGTAATCCATGATTTTTAACCATTTTTAGTCATTTCGATCCATTGGCAAATAATTTCGTGGAGCACAAAAGTCATAATTTCATGAGCTATAAACCATGGTTATTGGATATTTTTAGTCTTTTTGAACAACTAGTAAATAATTTCATGAAGGTAACAATTTACAATTTCATGAGCTATAACTCATGATCTTTGGTCATTTTTGGTCCTTTCGACCCGTTGGCAAATAAATTTTAGCCGTTTCGATCAATTGGCGAATAATTTCATAAAGGTAAAAATTCACGATTTTGTTGGCAATAACCACAGTTTTTGGCCATTTTTAGTCGCTTCAACCGTTGGCAAAAAACTTCGTGGAGGTGAAAATTTGTAATTCCATGCGCTACAACCCACGATTATTAGACATTTTTAGCCATTTTGAACCCTTCTTAAGTAATTTTGTGGAGTCTGACTTCCCGATTTCATGAGCAATAACCAACAATTTTAGCCATTTTTAGTCTTTTCAACCCATTGGAAAATAATTTTGCTGAAGCCAAAGTTCACGGTTTCATGAGTTATAAGCCTATAACTCATGGTACTTGGATATTTTTATCTTTGTGAACCATTAGTAAATAATTTAACGGTGATAAAAATTCCGATTTCATGAGCAATAACCAACAATTTTCAGCCATTTTTAGTCTTTTCAACCCATTGGAAAATAATTTTGCTGAAGCCAAAGTTCACGGTTTCATGAGTTATAAGCCTATAACTCATGGTACTTGGATATTTTTTATCTTTGTGAACCATTAGTAAATAATTTAACGGTGATAAAAAAATTCCCGATTTCATGAGCTATAACCCATGGTTTTTGGTATTTTTAGTCATTTTGACCTGATGGTAAATAATTTCGTGGTGGAAAAAATTCACAATTTTGTGAACAAAAACCCACAATTTTTTTGCCATTTTTAGTCGCTTCGACCCATTGACAAAAAATATCATGGAGGCAAAAATTCATAATTTCATGAGCTATAACCTACAATTACTTAAGATTTTTAGCCTTTTCGAGCCTTTGTTAAATAATTTTGCGGAGTCTAACTTCATGATTTCATGAGCAATAACCAATAAATTTTGGCCATTTTTAGTCTTTTCAACACATTGGAAAATAATTTTGCAGAGTTCAAAATTCACGATTTTATGAGCTATAACCCACGATATTTTGCCATTTTTAGTCATTTCAACCCGTTGGCAAATAATTTTGTGGATGGCTAAAATTCATGATTTCATGAGCTATGATCCACTGTTATTGGATATTTTAGTCATTTTGACCCTTTGCAAATAATTTTATGAGGTCAAAGTTCATGATTTCATGAGTTATAACCTAGGATGTTGGTCATTTTAATCATTCGATCCATTGGCAAATAATTTTGTGGAGCCTAAACTTCATGATTTTGTGAGCTATAACCCATGATATTTGGTCAGATTTAGTCATTTTGACCTGTTAGCAAATAGTTTTATGGAGGCAAAAATTCATAATTTCATGAGCTATAACCTACAATTACTTAAGATTTTTAGCCTTTTCGAGCCTTTGTTAAATAATTTTGCGGAGTCTAACTTCATGATTTCATGAGAAATAACTAATAATTTTTGGCCATTTTTAATCTTTTCAACACATTGGAAAATAATTTTGCGGAGGTCAAAATTCACGATTTCATGAGCTATAACCCACGATATTTTTTCCTTTTTAGTCATTTCAACCCGTTGGCAAATAATTTTGTGGATAGCTAAAATTCATGATTTCATGAGCTATAATCCACTGTTATTGGATATTTTTAGTCATGTTGACCCCTTTGCAAATAATTTTGCGGAGGTCAAAGTTCATGATTTCATGAGTTATAACCTAGGACTGTTGGTCATTTTTAATCATTCTGATCTATTGGCAAATAATTTTGTGGAGCCTAAACTTCATGATTTTGTCAACTATAACCCACGATATTTGGCCGTATTTAGTCATTTTGATCCGTTAACAAATAATTTCATTGAGGTCAAAATTCACGATTCAATGAGCTATATAACCTACGATTTTTGGCTATTTTTAGTCATTTTGATCCGTTGAAAAATAATTTCACTGAGGCAAAAAGTCATGATTTTGTGAGCTATAAACCATTATTTTTACCCATTTTTAGCCATTTCAACCCGTTAACAAATAAGTTTGCGGAGGCCTGAATTCATAATTTTCTGAGCTATAAGCCACGATCTTTCAGCCGTTTTTAGTTGTTTTGACCCATTGATAAATAATTTCGTGGAGACCAAAATTCATGATTTCATGAGCTATAACCCATAATTTTTTGCCATTTTTTGTCATTTTGACCGGTTACCAAATAATTTTGTTAATGCTAAAATTCACGTTTTCGTGAGCTATACCCCATGAGTTTTCATCATTTTTTCGTTACCATTGGCAAATAATTCTGCAGAGTCTAAACTTCACGATTTAATTAGTTATAACTGAATATTTTTTACCATTTTTAGGCATTTTGACCCATTGGCAAGTAATTTCATCAAGGTCAAAATTTATAATTTCATGAGCTATAACCCATGATTTTTGGCCATTTTTACGTTTCAACTAGTTGCAAATAATTTTGCGGATGCCAAAATTTACGATTTCATGAGCTATTATCCATAATTTTTGCCCAATTTTATTTGTTTCAACCCATTGCCAAATATTTCACGGAGGCCAAAATTCACGATATCATGAGTTATAACCCATAATTTTTGGCTATTTTTCATTGTTTTGACTCATTGGTACATAATTTCTTGGAGGCCAAAATTCATGATTGCATGAGCTATTACCCATAATTTGAGTCATTTTAAATCATTTCGACCCATTGTTAAATAATTTTATGTTGGCCAAAATTCATGATTTCATGAGCTATAACCTATGATTATTGGCCATTTTTAATCGTTTTGACCCTTTGGCAAATAATTTTGTGCCAAATTTCACAATATCATGAACTATTACCCACGATTTTTGGCCATGTTTAGTTATTTTGATCCGTTGGTAAATAATTTCACGGAGGCTAAAATTCATGATTCAATGAGCTAGACCCATGATTTTTTAGCAATTTTTAATCATTTTGACTCGTTGGCAGATAATTTTGTGGAGGCGAAAATTCACGATTTCATGAGCTTTATAACCCAAGATGTTTTGTCATTTTTAGTCGTTTTGACTAGTTGGCAAATAATGTCACGGAGACCAAAATTCACGATTTCATGATCTCGCCATTTTTAGTCATTTTGACTGGTTGGCAAATAATTTCATTGAGGACAAAATTCATGATTTCATGAGCTATAATGCACGATTTTTAACCATTTTTCATTCAATCCATTGGCAAGTAATTTCGCGGAGGCCAAAATTCATGAGTTCTTGAGCTATAACCCGTAATTTTTAGCCATTTTTAGTTGTTTCGACCCATCGGTAAATAATTTTGCGGAGGCTAAAATTTACAATTTCATGAGCTATAACCCATGATTTTTGGCCATTTTTAGTCATTTTGACCGGTTGGCAAATAATTTTAAGTAGGCCAAAATTCATAATTTTGTGAGCTGTTACCCATAATTTTTTACCATTTTTACTCATTTTGACTCCTTGGCAAATAATTTCGTGAAGGCAAAAATTCACAAATTCATGAGCTTTTAACCCATGATTTTTGGCCATCTTTAGTCATATCAGCCTATTGTCAAATAATTTTACGGTTGCTAAAATTTACTATTTCGTGAGCTATAACCCACGATTTTTGGCCATTTTAAGTCATTTTGACTCATTGGCTAATAATTTCACAGAGGCCGAAATCCATAATTTCATGAGCTGTAATCCACGATTTTTCACAATTTATAGTCATTTCGACCACCTAGAAAATAATTTCACGGAACCAAAATTCATGATTTCGTAAGCTATAATCCATGAGTTTATGCTATTTTTTGTTGTTTTGACCTGTTGTCAAATAATTTCGCAGAGGCAAAAATTCACGTTTTCATGAGCTATAACCCATGATTTTTGGCCATTTTTAATCATTTTGACCCATTGGCAAATATTTTTGTGGAGGTCTAAATTTACGATTTCATGAGTTATTACCAATGATTTTTTATCATTTTTAATCATTTCGACCCGTTGGCAAATAATTTCGCTGAAGCTAAAATTTAGAATTTCTTGAGTTATACCCAAGGTTTTAAATATCGGCCGATAATATCGATTTATGGCCGAGTTATCAAATTTGAACCCCTTCCGCTATAATAAGTTCAATTTTAAATCGGTTATCATTTTTAGATGTTTTATCGGCAATAAAGTGAGATATCGACTGATTTTGTTTGGTTTTGGTTTTGATTTTGGGCAATGGCAACATATTTAAGAAGCAAGTTTCTACAATTGGTTAGTGAACCTAAACATATTTATTTACATTTTGGTATACTTATATTTCATTAAGTATGGCTAGAGTACATTTTAGGATATTATATTATGTATGTACACCATCTGATATGTCACTTCGATAAATACTACTTATCCCCGATATATCACCGATATCCGCTATTCGATATGGATTTTGACCGTCCGATAAATCCCCAATAACCGATATTTAAAACCTTGGCTATACCAATAATTTTGTCATTTTACTCATTTTGACCCTTGGCAAATAATTTCACGGAACCAAAACTTCATGAGTCCATGAGCTATAATGTATGATTTTTGTCCTTTTAGTCGCTTTCAACCCGTTGGCAAATAATTTTGTTGTTGGCCAAAATTAGTGATTTCATGAGCTATAACCCACGATTTTTGGTCATTTTAGTCATTTTGACTCATTTGCTAATAATTTCACAGAGGCCGAAATCCATAATTTCATGAGCTGTAATCCACGATTTTTCACAGTTTTTAGTCGTTTCGACCAACTAGAAAATAATTTCACGGAACCAAAATTCATGATTTCGTAAGCTATAATCCATGATTTTATGCTATTTTTTGTTGTTTTGACCTGTTGTCAAATAATTTCGCGGAGGCAAAAATTTACGTTTTCATGAGTTATAACCCATGATTTTTGGCCATTTTTAATCATTTCGACCCATTGGCAAATATTTTTTATGGAGGTCTAAATTTATGATTTCATGATTTATTACCAATGATTTTTTATCATTTTTAATCATTTCAACCCGTTGGCAAATAATTTCGCTGAAGCTAAAATTTAGGATTTCTTGAGTTATACCCAAGGTTTTAAATATCGGCCGATAATATCGATTTATTACCGAGTTATCTAATTTGAACCCCTTCCGCTATGATAAGTTCAATTTTAAATCGGTTATCATTTTTAGATGTTTTATCGACAATAAAGTGAGATATCGACTGATTTTGTTTGGTTTTGGTTTTGATTTTGGGCAATGGCAACATATTTAAGAAGCAAGTTTCTACAGTTGGTTAGTGAACCTAAACATATTTATTTACATTTTGGTATACTTATATTTTATTAAGTATGGTTAGATTACATTTTAGGATATTACATTATGTATGTACACCATCTGATATGTCACTTCGATAAATACTACTTATCCCCAATATATCACCGATATCCGCTATTCGATATGGATTTTGACCGTCCGATAAATCCCCAATAACCGATATTTAAAACCTTGGCTATACCAATAATTTTTTGTCATTTTTACTCATTTTGACCCCTTGGCAAATAATTTCACGGAACCAAAACTTCATGAGTCCATGAGCTATAATGTATGATTTTTTGTCCTTTTAGTCGTTTCAACCCGTTGGCAAATAATTTTGTTGTTGGCCAAAATTAGTGATTTCATGAGGTATACCCCATGATTATTGGACATTTTTAGTCATTTTGACCCCTTAGCAAATAATTTTGTGGAGTCCAAAGTTCACAATTTCAAGAGCTATAATCATTTCAACCCATTGGCAAATAATTTTGTGGAGTCCAAACTTTACGATTTCTTAAGCTATAACCCACGATTTTTGCCATTTTTAGCTATTTCGACCCATTGGCAAATCATTTCACTGTGAGAAAAATTCACGATTCAGTGAACTATAACCCATGATTTTTACCATTTTTAGTTGTTTCGACCCGTAGGCAAATAATTTTGTAGAGACAAAAATTCAGGATTTCATGAGCTATATAACCCATGATTTTTGGCCATTTTTAGTCATTTCGACTTCTTGGTAAATTATTTTGCGGAGGCTAAAAAATTCATAATTTTATGAGTTATAACCCATAATTTTTGGCTATTTTTAGTCTTCTTGACCCATTGACAAATAAATTTACAGAGGCAAAATTCACGATTTCATGAGCTACCCAAAATTTTTGGCCATTTTTAGTCGTTTTGACCAGTTAGCAAATAATTTCATCGAGCCCAAATTCACAATTTTAAGAGCTATAACTAGGGCTGGTAAACGACCGAATCGAAGCGAACAACTTCCTATTCAAATTTGAATTTGGTCCATTTTCACATATTCGAATTCGAGATCATATTCAAGTCGAATACTTAATGACCATTCGAATTTGATTCGATAACATTTATTCGTGTTCGATAATTATTTGCGAATATTCGTTTAACAAAAAACTGTGATTTTCCCTGCATTATTCATTTAACATTCGATACCTATTCATCAATTATTCAAAATTAAAAATAGATATATAATGCATTCTATAGAAATATAGACATTACGCCTGAACAATTTTGGAAATTTCAGTACAAATATGTACATTACATCTGAAACAAAAAACATATCTGCAACAATATAAAATGAACAAATATGGAAAAACAAATTCCTTCATAATAAAGCAAGAAAAACATAGTTTCTTCAAATATAAACGTCAAACATCAACATAAACATCTCCCATACAATAATCATGCTCAATACTACAACACCACTTGCATAGAAAAGAAAATTCAGTCCGAAGGTTCAATTTGACATACATCAACAAGATCACATAATTCATTCATGACAAAAATCTTAAATTCTCCAAAAACACTTGTTAAAGGGAAGTCGGCTCCAAATGACTATTTCTTACTTAGTCTTTCGCCCATGTACAACTTCTTTGCTGAAGAGATCCTTAGAAAGCACAAATCAAGACTAAATTCACCTTTTAGAGTTGAAATTATAGAACGGAAGCAAATAGTTAATAAGTGGCAAGGTACATTAAGTGCCTTCATTTTTGAAACCTCAACAAAGTAATCAGAAAGAGAAACTGTAGAGAGCATGACTTACTTACAAGATTCTTACTAGCAAGTAGCATTAATAGGTTACCAACACCATCAACTTCAATATTATACACCGATATATGTACTATCTTGTTCTCTTGTGCATTCAAAAATTAATATTTTTTAAAGAAAATATTAAGCTGAACCAAATATGATCACAAGCATTTTCCATGATCAGTTAAAGAACAGGTGTCATATCTTGTATTCTATTACTCATTAAAGTGCAACATAAAATAAGCATACCTCAAGGATCCGGCAACAATATCTCTAGTTCTTTGATCTCATCTTCACTCTGTAACATATAAATTAACATACAATTAGTAAATCATACAAAGTTTAATTTATGCATTGAATTAATTAAAGTGCAATTAGTCAATTACCTTCTTCTTTTTCTTTATCCCATACACCTTTCACATCCAATCTCCTCCACAAATCAATGCTTCAACAGTTAGTTGGATCTAAACATGCTCGATATGGATCTATTACCCTCCCCCTGCACTAAAAGTAGACTCTGATGCCATTGTGGAAATGGGAACTACAAGGATATCGACCATCATTCTTAACAAGATTCGATACTTCAATTGATTGGCTTTCCACCAACCCAAAGCACTAAAATTTGATATTTCTTTTTCCTCGCATATATATATGCATGCTCCGCCAAGTACATCTCCAACTTTGATTTAGAAGTAGGTACATTGTCTACACTTTTCACAAAATCAAAAACATCGCTCCATGAACTCATAGTAGATAGTGAGCTGCTTGTACAATTAGATGCCTCTGAAGAAGCTTGTTCATCATTACTAGTATTATGTAAAGCAACATACTCATCATATAGCTCCTTCAAGGAATCTTTCACTTTATCTATATTTCTCAAAGCATCTACTTCTGAATATATTTTTGGATAACAAAATTACACCCCGTAATTTTCAATCTAGGATCCATAACATAAGCTATCGCCATCAATAAATTGTATTCCCCCCAATATTTTTCAAATTTATCTTGCGTTTTACTAGCCATTTGTTGAATGCAAAAATCATCATCAAGTAGTGACTTCTTTATAACTTCTTTAATCTTATAGACTTCAACAAGATATAAATTAGAAGTAGGATAGTCACTACCGGAAATTAGATTAGTTACCGAATTAAAGACGGCCAATAATTTATAAATCTTCTCTACTTTATCCCATTCTTTAGGTTTTGGCATGCAATCATAACTAGACTCCCTTTCCTTATACATTGGGAATGCATCTTTAAACTTCAAGGCAGTGATCAACATCAAATATGTTGAATTCCAACGAGTAAGCACATCGAGAATTAATTTTTTCTCTCTTAATTGCAACTGTTACACATAAACAAATTATTAGTACTTCAATATAAAAAGTATGAAATTTAACACTTATAATAAATTTTAAATTTTGCATACTTGTTGAACAACACTCGAAAATGTTCTAAGCCTTGCTTCACTATGAGTGATGAACTTGACACTTGCCCGCACATTCTCAATTGTTGGTGCAATTACGCTTATCCCGTCTTGGATGAGAAGACTAAGAATATGAGCACAACATCTCACTTGAAACAACTTGCCATCACAAACCAATTTTCTAGTTCTAGAAAGGTTGGTTTTCAAGTTTCTTAAACAAACATCATTGTAGGATGCATTATCCACTGATATAGTAAACACTTTGTTTTCTATTCCCCAATCTTTGAAACATTTATGCATAGCATCGACAATATCAATACCATGACGAGGAGGAAGCACATGTACAAACCTAAGGACCGTCTTTTGTAGGTCCCAGTTGTTATCAGCAAAATGCCCAGTAATGACCATATATTCGATTTTTGGTCTTCAGACTTCCAAAGATCGATTGTTAGACTTATTTTATCCATGTTTTTAAGTTGTTGCTTGAACTTACTCTTCTCACTATCAAACAATGTCATGCAATCATCTTTTAATGTTTTTCGTCCAATCTTATCAAATTGATGTTGTATAGTCTTCATTGTGAATGCAAAACCCTCCTCCTCAATTATTGTAAATGGATGTTCATGCATCATGACCCAATGAGCTAATACCTCAAAACTTTTAAATGGTTATACTTGCCACTAGGTGGTAACATAATTGAATGCTCGATAGTAGAAGCATCTCGTTGAAAGTTAAGAGTTTTCTGCCTTTGATCATTCAACTTCTTAGCAATACAATTATTTAAATGTGCTTTCAGGTGGGATGTTGTTCCGGTTGAATTATAAGCAAAGTCATGCTTGCAATGGTTACATTTCCACCTTTTTCTTTATTAGGACGAATGAATTCGACAAAGTTATCCCATACCTCGGAAGTCTTTTTCCTTTTTCTCTTTGCTTGAATAGTATTTGTATTCCCCTCAATTTCTGTATTACTGTCAGAGGGTGTGACTGTGACTTGAGGAGCAACAACAGCAGCAGGATCAGGAGAAGATGATATTGATGTAGATTGGGAGTCACTTTGTTGATTCATCATGGGAGATGACATTCTGTAACAATAAAGATTACCAAAAGTCTAGTAATATGGATTCAAATTATATGATTAATATATTAACTTTGAAAATCAAGTTAAAAAGACCAAAATTAACATATAAATCATTATAGTCCAGTATTCACCTTTGATAATTAAATGAAGCTGACTGAATTACAGATCCACAAGGGATCAGATCAGATTTTTCTGCAAAATTATATGTAAAAGGCATAAAAAGTTATCTTTAGCAACTAATTTAAGTTAAAAATCAAGAAAATTTGTAACTTTAAGCCTCAACTTACATTTTGATGAAGGGGTCGTAGGTTGGGGAGGTAGACGCGATGCCGGTGAAGTTTCATCGGGTTTGAGGAGGTAGCGACTGACGGAGATGCCAATGGTGAAGTCGAGGGGACTGAAGTGCTGATGAAGTGCTCGATTCGGAGATGAAGAGAGTCGAGACTCGAGACTCGAGGAAGGAAGACAGCGTCGAGAGGGAAGAGACCATCGAAACTCGAGGCTAAGGGGGTAAATGAGCGAGGGCCGAGGGAGACTGCGAGAGACTGCGAGAGAGCGTGAGGGTTCCATCGACGAGGGGGAAGAGAGCAGAGCTTGAGAGAGAGCGTTGAGGGTTCCACCGGCGAGGGGAAGAGAGCGGAGCTTGAGAGAGAGCGTGAGGGTTCCACCGACAAGGGGGAAGAGAGCGGAGCTTGAGAGAGAGCGTGACCGATCCGTCAGTGAGGGGGGAAGAGAGCAGAGTTTGAGAGAGAGAGAGAGAGAGAGAGAGAGAGAGAGAGAGAGAGAGAGAGAGAGAGAGAGAGATCTTAGATCTGTTTGGAGGCGGAAAAAGAAAAGAAGCCCTAGCCCTAGATTCCATCAACTTAAGTATTTATATGGGGTAATAGTTGTAAATAAAAATTTAGATAGGTAATATTTGCAATAAGTTCAATTAATAGGAGTAAAATGTAAAAAGTTATCAAATAGTTAATAATCAATCGAATCGAACATACTTTTAGTAAAATTCTATTCATTTATAAGCCGATTACTAAAAATTATTTGTTTAGTACTAAATGAACGATCGAATCGAACTTGACCAAATATTTGGATGAATAATAACCGAACTGTTTATTAATTATTCGGTTCACTTCTACCCCTAGCTATAACCCATGATTTTTTATATTTTTTTTTATTTTGACTGATTGGCAAATAATTCTCCGGAATCCAAACTTCACGATGTAATTAGCCATTACCCAATATTTTTTGCCACTTTAGTCATTTCAACCCTTTGTCAAGTAATTTCACCAAGGCCAAAATTCACGATTTCATGAGCTATAACTCATGATTTTTGGCTATTTTTTCGTTTCGACTCATTGGCAAATACCTTAGCCGAGGCTAAAATTCATAATTTCCTGAGCTATAACCCATGATTTTTTGCTATTTTTAATCATTTTAAACTGTTGGCAAATAATTTTACGGATGCCAAAATCCACGATTTCATGAGCTATAACCCACGATTTTTGGTAATTTTTAGTCATTTCAACCCGTTGGCAACTAACTTAGTGTGGCCAAAATTCATGATTTCATGAGCTAACCATTTTTAGTCATACTCATTAGCAAATAATTTTGCAGAGACCAAAATTCACGATTTTATAAGCTATAACCTATAATTTTTGTTCATTTTTAATCATTTTGAAATGTTGTCAAATAATTTTGCGGTTGCCAAAATTCACAATTTCATGAGCTATGACCCACTATTTTTGGTCATTTTCAATTGTTTCGACCCATTGGCTTGTAATATTGCAAAGGCAAAAATTCACAATTTCATGAGCTACACTCCACAATTTTTCACCATTTATAGTCTTTTCGACCAATTAGCAAATAATTTCATGAGATTAAAATTCACGATTTCGTAAACTATAATAAATGATTTTTGGCATATTTAGTTGTTTCAACCCGTTGCTAAATAATTTCGCGGAGGCCAAAATTTACTCTTTTCTGAGCTATAACCCACGATTTTTTACCATTTTTAGCTGCTTGGATCTATTGGAAAATAATTTTGCGGAGGCCAAAATTCATGATTTCATGAGTTATAACCCACAAGTTTTGGCCATTTTTAGTCATTTCGACCCTTTGGAAAGTAATTTTATCAAGGCCAAAATTCACGATTTCATAAGCTATAACTCATGATTTTTGGCTATTTTTTCGTTTCAACCCATTGGCAAATACCTTAGCCGAGGCTAAAAATTCATAATTTCGTGAGCTATAACCCTTGATTTTTTTGTCATTTTTATTCATTATAAACTGTTGGCAAATAATTTTACGGACGCCAAAATCCACGATTTCATGAGCTATAACCTATAATTTTTGTTCATTTTAATCATTTTGACCCATTGGCAAATAATTTCACGAAGGTCAAAATTCATGAATTCATGAGCTATAAGCCACGATTATTGTAGTCATTTCGATTGGTAAATAATTTTGTAGAACCCAAACTTCACGATTTCATAAGTTATAACCCATTATTTTTGGCCATTTTTATCGTTTCAACCCATTAGCAAATAATTTCATGAGGCCAAAATTCATGATTTTGTGAGCTATATGAAATTAAGAATTTTAAACTAGGCAAAATTATTTTTCATGGTCAAAAATGAGCAAAAAAAGGACAAAAATATAGATAATAACTCTTGAAATCTTGAATTTTGAATTTTGCATAATTATTTATCATTAGGCGAAACAAGTGAAAATGGAAAAATATTGATTATGCTCATAAAATCGTGAAATTTGAAGTTCGCATAATTATTTGCCATTTGTTAAAACGAATGAAAATGTTCAAAATTCTTGGATTATATTTCATGAAATCGTGAATTTTAAACTCTTCATGATTATTTGTCATTTGATCGAAACTAGCGAAAATGGACAAAAATCATTGATTGTAGCTAATGAAATCATGAATTTTGAAATCCGCATAATTTTTCACCATTTTATCAAAATGAATGAAAATGAAAAAAGCATGGATTATAAATCATAAAATTGTGAATTTTGAGTTCAAGTGATTTTTGCCAATAGGTGTAAACAATCAAAATTGAACCAAATTCATGAGTTATAGCTCATGAAATCATGAATTTTAATTTCATTCATTATTTTCTATTTGATCCAATCGAGAAAGAATGGACTAAATTTAGGGTTATAGCTCAGAAATTCATGAATTCATGAGCTATAAACCATGATTTTTAATCATTTTAGTCATTTCGATTGGTAAATAATTTTGTAGAGTCCAAACTTCACAATTTTATGAGCTATAACCCATAATTTTGGCCATTTTAGTCATTTCGATTGGTAAATAATTTTGTAGAACCCAAACTTCACGATTTCATAAGCTATAACCCATGATTTTTGGTCATTTTAGTCATTTCAAACTATTGCCAAATAATTTTATGGAGGCCAAAATTCATGATTTCATGAGCTATATAACCCATGATTTTTAGCCATTTTAAGTTGATTGTTGGCAAATAATTTTATGAGCTATAACCCATGATTTTTGGTCATTTTAGTCATTTCACCCATTGGCAAATAACTTCATGGATGGGAAAAATTCATGATTTCATGAGCTATTACCCACAATCTTATACCATTTTTAGTCATTTCAAACTATTGCCAAATAATTTTATGAGCTATAACCCATAATTTTGGCCATTTTAGTCATTTCAAACTATTGCCAAATAATTTTATGGAGGCCAAAATTCATGATTTCATGAGTTATAGCTCATGAAAATGTAAATTTTGAACTTCACATAATTATATCTCATGTCATCGTGAATTGTTTGTCATTAGATCTAAACAAGCGAAAATGGACAAAATTTGTAGGTTATAGCTCATGAAATCATGAATTTTGAAATCCACATAATTATTTGTCAATTTTTTCAAAATAAATAAAATGGATAAAAATCATAGATTATAGCTCATAAAATCTTGAAGTTTGGGCTCTGCATGATCATTTCTCATTAGGTCAAAACAAGCAAATATGGACAAAAATCATTGATTATAGCTTATGAAAACATGAATTTTGAAATCCACATAATTATTTGTCAATTTTTTCAAAATAAATAAAAATGGATAAAAATCATAGATTATAGCTCATAAAATCATGAATTTTAATCTCCGCATAATTTCTGCTATTAGGCCGTAATAATTGCATGTGAACAAAAATCGTGTGTTATATCTCATGAAAATTGTCCTATATTTTGATACCCCAGAGTTTACACCGTTTAGAACCTTAACAACCCAAAGTTCGTTTTTGACACTTTAATACCCCAAAGTTTAGTGTATCAAAGTTAAAGATCTATAAACTTCGGGGTATGAAAGTTTATAAGTGTAAACTTTTGGTTATCAAAGTCTCGAAGAAAACTTCGGGGTATCAAAGTAGAAGAATGTAAAGTTTGAGGTATCAAAGTGTCTATTAAAGACATTGGGGACTTTGGGGAGTCAAAAGTAAAATGGATATAAATTTTACTGTTCTAAATGCAAATAACCCTAATATTATAAATTTCCAGTTTTAAATTTAGATGCCATCTTTGATCAGGGGCATTATGGTCAAAATAATTTTTTTACAGTTTTATTCGGTTACTAATGTACAGCTTGCACCAATCGTAATTGGCAACAATTCGTGGACACATGGCCCAATCATTAGGCAAGCGTCCAGCGCCAGTCACCATAAGCGACCGTCTAGCCCTCGTAGACACGTGGCCCAATCATTGGGCCAGCGTCAAGCGGCTATCGCTACACTGTCATTGAGTCGAAACAAATAAAAATGGATAAAAATCGTAAGTTATAGCTCATGAAATCATATTTTTTAAACTCCAAACAATTACTTGTAATAATTAGATAAAAACAAGCAAAATGAACAAAAATCGTGAATTATAGCTTACGAAATGGTGAAGTTTGAACTTTACATAATTATTTATCATTAAGTCAAAACAATGAAAAATAAACAAAAATAATTAATTATAGCTCATAAAATCATAAATTTTGAACTCCACATAATTTTTATCATTAGATCAAAAATCAAATATTGAAAAAAAGTGAGTTATAGCTCATGAAAACAATGAATTTCTAACATTATTTAATTATTTTTATCACCGAATCTAACAAAAATAAATTAAATTTATAAATTATAGTTCATGAAATCATAAATTTTAAACTACGTTTTATTATAGCACATGAAAGAGTAAATTATTTGTTATTGAGTCAAAACAAGCAAAATGAACAAAAAGAGTTAGTTACAACTTATGAGATCATGAATTTTAAATTGACAAAATTATTTATCGTGAGGACGAACGAGCAAAAATGGGAAAAACCATAAATAATAGCTCGTGAAATATTGAGTTTAGAACTTTAAATAATTATTTGACATTAAGTCGAAACTAGCAAAATAGACAAAAATCATTGACCGTGCTCATGAAATCGTGACTAGTGAAAAATGCAAAATTATTTTATCGCTTTATCAAAACAAACAAAATCGTGAATATTAAACTCTACATAGTTATTTATCATTTTATCAAAACAAATAAAATCGTGAATATTAAACTCTACATAGTTATTTATCATTTTATCAAAACAAATAAAATCATAAATTTTAAAATCCACATAATTATTTTCTATTTTATCAAAATAAAACGAAAATATACAAAAATCTTAGATTACAACTCATAAAATCATGAATATTGAATTCTACATCATCATCTGCCCTTTGATCGAAACGAGGGAAAATGGACAAAAATCTTTAATTAAAATATACTAACATTTTTCAAAATTTATCTAAAACAGAAACAATATTAACATCATTTGCACAAGCAAACTCTCAACTGAAAAGCAACAGCAGCAGTAACAACCCAGTAGCTTTAGTAAAGCAAATGCGAGAAGAATTAATGATACCGTGAAATAGGAGAACCACAATTGCTCGAAACTGTCTTAAGAAATGCAGTACGACGTCAAAGATGTTACCATACTCGCATACCATGAGAAAAGAAAAATGTTTCATATGAAAAATAATACTAATAATAATATAGAGAGAGAGATCAATCCCAAACAAGTACACATTTCTTAGCAACTACTTTAAGAAGCAACTTAAAAGTCATAATTCACGGTTCCTCTAGAGCTTCATTGCTGTCCTTGAGAAGCTGCAGTTAAACACAACGCAAGGATTAGAAACAGCAAAACATTGTTTCGGAAATAAAAGACATGATGAAGACCCCTCATAAGAAATATGTGGATGATCTAAAAATTATTGCAATGCAATTTTATAATGTAAAAAGAATGATACTTCAAGTAGCATAAATATCATATAAGTCATACATGAAAGGTATGGTAACGTATGTGTAGTACACAATTTGTGCTGGAGTTCAAAATGGCGAGGGTTCAGTAAGCAGCTTAATGTCCTAG
Organism: Asparagus setaceus; assembly: GCA_012295165.1. NCBI lineage: Eukaryota > Viridiplantae > Streptophyta > Magnoliopsida > Asparagales > Asparagaceae > Asparagus > Asparagus setaceus. Next base: position 11,497,450 of record CM022705.1, read on the forward strand.
AAATACTAATATCAAGATCTCAAGGTTCATAGAATCACTTAAATTGAAAAGAGAAATTTCACATTATTAAAGAGAAAACTAAACTTTAACTACAACATAATTTTTTAACAAACTTATAAGGCTTGTGAAGCTCAACAAACATGTCCGATATTTCCAATTATACAATTCATATCCAGCCATAATCCTCTATTTCTAGTTGTTATCAAATGCCATATATAAATAAATAAACACACAATTAATTTTAAGCTTCAGTTCATTCTGAAGTGGCTATTTTCCGAATGGATTCTTCTATAATCCAAATTTCAAAGGAGAAAAGTTATGATCTCACGACAGAATAAGCCTGGAGTTGTGTGAAAGTCAACAGAGGCTTTAAAGAGTGACAAATAAGGCACTGGCATGAGCAACAATGAACATACAGGAAAACCATGGAGTAGATCTAAGTATTAGTATTACAAGAAGACTGATTTCTCACTTAACACTGGAAGTGACAGATAAGAAAGATAAGATTTATACATTAATCAAAACAACCTAATCCCCTCTGATCTGCTCTATATCCGAAGAAATAAGTAATCATAAAACGATGCGATGCAACAAAACAGAAGCCAGTGTATCAAATGTCATGAACACATCAATATACATGCATGCATGTTTGTTTATACATATTAATGGTTTATATCTATATATATAATGGATAAAGTCATCAATGAAAATCTTAAATTAAAAAAAACACGATATCTTCTCTATCCACATACACACAGAGATATGAAGTATAAACACATGAAATCTCCCCAAATTTCCATTTTGGGTAGAAATTTCAGATTCCTGATCCCGTGCAACAGCAATATTCCTTGCTATGAATCTATAGGGTTTTTGAAAATCATTGCAGTCTTTATCTACAAACACAAAAAGATCTAACTTCCTCCACAAAACACAACATAAGATGCCTTCATAGTAAATGCTACAAAATAAAATTCCAAGCAATGAAAGTTTTAGTAATAATCCTTATGTTTACTGAGAACATAGACTAATTATATATTGCTGCTAAATACGAAAAAATTGTGAATGGACATCATTGTTGCATTAGATTTAACTTTAAGTCTGCCATGCTCCTCCAATTGACAATGCAAATTACAGGAAATTCCTAAGCATATACAACGCATTCAAGAAGTATGTATCAACTAGTGAATAGGCATGGAAGAGTCTCAAAAGATTCCTCCTCGGTAAATAAATGAAAAAGAAAGTAATGCAGACTGAGACCATAAATATTATTAACAAGCTTAAAACTGTATGCACAAGTTGTGTTTGGTCAGAATAAAAATCGAGGAAAAGAACAGAAAAGTCATTGAGAAAATAAATTTCTATTGCTTGGTTAGAGGGAAAGGTAAAAAAAGAAAATGGAAACTATGCGATTTTAAAGAAAATACTTATGTTTTCTTCCCAAGAACGGAAAGGTATGCAAGAGAAAAAAAATATCAGGCTAGCAAATACAAGATGCCATCAATTAACTCCCCGACCCCTCCCCTTCACCGGCATCAAAGTCAATCCATGGCATTAATGTCTAGCTAGCTAGCGAATGCGCAAGGAAAATCTCTAACTCTCTTTCATTTCCATGTAAGGGGCTCTAACTGCTGTATGTGTAAGTTTTAAAAAAAAAAAGAGTACTGATAACTAAACTATAAAAGTCATACGACAAAAAATGTGGGAACCTTTCTTATGAATTGCGATGAGAAAGTATAATTTGTATAGACCCCTTTTTCTGCCTAGTAGTAAAACATAAGTACAACTAATGTAGTCCAGTAAATATTTTTCTTAGAAATAGCCACACAAATGGGGAAAAATCATGTAGAGGGTCATCTAACCAAAATGAAAAGTTTACACGTCTCGTAGCATATTTAAAATTGCTTATCACGTTGATTTTTATATTCTTTGTATTGGTTCAGTGTTTTATTTGCACCTAAGTTGCACAGGTACAGGTACGTGGATGGGTACGTGTACAGGAAACATCAAAGCTATAAAAGGTAGGCTACGAGGACATGGCTGAAACTCATGGGATATAGTCATAGTTCCGAGGAATATATGTAAACGACCATTTTAAATAGTAGCTCTTAAGGCTGAAACGAACTCGACCTTATCCAACAAGTTACAAAAATGGATGTGAAGTGTAGGTTATATATCCAAGAAGTTTATGACGAGTATTTTAAATTAAACATGCATTGTATAATTCAGTACAGATCTGAATAAATACATGCATATATTTAAAGAGTGTCCAAGAAGTGTCAGGTATGGGTACAGGTAAACGTGTCGATTATGAGTATGGCTCCATATTAGAAGTACCAAAGTAACAGATTTGCACTAATTTTTAGCCTCTAAACACTTTTTTTGTTTATATAGATTACAAAAACAACATATGTACTAGATCTATATCCCATCCTCATAAAAAGAATCACAAATGAAAATAATTTCAACAAAATGTAATAAAATGGATTGTTATGTCATATAAAATATGTTTATTTTACAGATCATTTTATTAAACTAGCAAACAAGAGATTATTCTTTGCTTATGACTTTCATTCAAATTCTTTTACGATTTTCTTCTTAACTAAACATCAACAAGAATCTTATTTCTTCTTTTTCTCCTTTCCATCTATTTCATTTTCACTCAAACCAAACACGGCCTAAAATTCTTATGCTAGATTTTATTCCTAACCAAACAGAGAATTTTCTTTCTTTTTCCTTCCCTATTATTTCAATTCACTCAAACGCAAAAAATGAAATCAACTAATCCCTACCCCCCAACCCCACAAACAAAAGTAATGTTGAACTCCCACCTCCCTTTATAGTATCACTCTACCTAATACCGCGCTAATACTATGTTTACAGGCGCAATGCGGCCATTCCAAGAGGCCACCTTAAATACTTTAACAAACCGATGATGATGCAGTGTTTTTTCTTTGCATTTCTTCCATTTACTACAATCCCAGAAATGATTTTGCCCGATTCATAAATGGGATAAAGGGTAAAGGTTATGTGGGCAAGTAGATGATGTGAATTTTTTTGGTTTGGAGTGAATAGAGAAAAGCAGGTATTGCTGACTTCTTCTTCTGCAAATTGCAGAAAATGGAAGTTATGCGAAGAAAGCTACCATCATAAATCTGCTAAGTATTTGATCTTGGCCTCACAGAATCGCCACATTGAGCCCTAAACATAGAAATTTGATGCCATAGGGAGAAAGCAACAATACTTCAAGGGGGAGGGTAGTCATTTCGCCCTAAACAAAACTAAGCAGGAAGCAAAATATCCAAACTTCAAAGCCCATATAATCTAAATAATACATAAAACTCAGCAATCTCATTACTTTAATGAACTAACAACTAACAAATAGAACAACAACAACAACCCAGATCAGAACTTACCTCAAATATTGCTGGGATACATAAAAACCCTAACTTTCGCTCCCTACAAAAAAAAACAATCAGTTCAACAAATCAAACCCCAAAAAAATCAACAAAAAAAAATCTTTGACTCAACTAACCATAGATTTGGGCGGCAAGTTGGACCTAAACTTAGCCCTAACGACCCCACTGTTTCCATGAGGGCGAGCAACTTTCCCCAAATGCAGCGATAATGGCTGCCTCCAGTCTTCACCTTAGCTTTGTAAATGTAAGCCAGTCTCTTTCCACAGTACCAAGCGACCTCCTCCTTCGTGTTCACCCCCTCGATCTGAACCAGCGACGTGTTCTCGTACTGGTTCGACTTCGATCTCTTGTAGCCTAGAACCGTTCCTCGAACGTACAACCTTCGATCGAAATCGAGATCAGAGATTGAGAATTTTGAAAGAAAGAGAGTATTTTGAGATTTAATCGGAGAGGATTGAGATTTGAACAAAACCTGACGCGTTCTCCTTGGCGTCCCTTCGCCATTGCAATCGGCGGCGATTTGGAGCGGACGAAGAAATTGGAGGCGGGAGAGAGAAGAAACCCTAGACTTTGGGGTTTAAGGTGCATATATATTAGTGTGGTTTTGTTAGGATCCGACCGTTGAATTTTTATCAACGGTTGTGATTTTAAGTTTACTGGGCCACCATTAGGTGGTCGAGGCCCAATTCAAATTGGGCTATCTTAAACATATCCGACAATAACGAAGAAACTGGGACGAAACCCACTTGTGGTTGTGGGCACGTAATGGAGAAATATTATTATTTTTACTAGTATTTCGGCACACGCAATGCATGCATGATGCAGAGCGTGAGAGAGACTCTTCACTTCATCTAGCAAATGGTTTGACAAGTATGAAGAGGAAGGAAGATGTGTATCGACTTGTAATCTTTTTTTTTTATGGGACTTTTAAACTTTAAATACGGTAAATAGCGTTTAAGTACCTTATGGTGTCATAGTTGTTTTTGCAGCATTTATACTTTTAAGTTGTTTAAATTTTGTGTGTTAATTTTTTCTATTAAGCAAACATCAAATATTTCACTCGAATATTCTCATATAAACTTCGTGTTAATTTTATGACTTTCTAACTATTAATGTTTCTTAAATTTAGTATTAAACCTATCCAAACTCTATTTTTAAATATAAATTGGGATGCTCTTAAATTAGAATTTGGTTAAGCTTAAGTCTATATATAAGCTTAGTAAATACTAATGATTAAAAGCTCTAAAATTAACTTAATGTTATGTGAAACATTCAGGTGAAAATTTTGACATTTACATAATAGAGAATACTAACATGTAAAGTGAACGAAACTACAATGCATTTAAGTGCTATTAGCAACAGATTATCCAGGAACAACAGACTAGGATGAAAATCTATAGTTCTGAACAATGATGATTGGTTATGCATAATAATAACATATTGAACACTTTCAGTAATGGAACCTGAAAATGGAGAAAATCATCGAGAAGGCGCGGTACATAAATAAAAAAATTTGATCCGCGACATCCTAGCATATAGATAACATTTAGATGAAAGTACGCAATTCGCTACAATTACTTCTTTTTAACATTCTCTTGAATTTGCAACTTACTCAAATTTGAGCAGTTCAACAAGAAGAAAAATAGTCAAAATGCTACAACCTGGAAACAAAAATTTACAATAGAATCATGAAATATGAGAAGAGGTGAAAATTTTGAACTTCAGCTAACGTGGCATGTCGCATAACTAGAAAGAAGATAACTACATTACACCTCTATTCACTGGGTGTTCTCATAATGCTCCTCAGATGCATTATCTGAATTCTGTGCATATCATGACCACATTTTGATATTGCAGCAAGAATTTTCAGCTCGAATTAACGCTGGAAGCATTTTGAGATGCCAAAGCTTCATTCTCCTGCTTATGTAGAAACCACTACCACATTGAAGGCACATAGACTTGCTCCTTCAAGTTCTGAGTAGCACTCTCTGTAGGAAACCCCCTCACAGCTCCAATAGTCCACTGAGAAATAATCCCAGCAGCAACAGCAAATCTAAGTTGCCTTTCCAACTTATCTTGATTCTCGTACATCTCCGGATCTATTGTTAGCTTTCTCATAATCCCAGCCACAACTGCATCCCCTGAACCAGTTCGGTCACAAGTGAACGGAGTTATAAGCACGTCCTCTGTCCCTATTACTGTGCCATCAAAATGCGGCGTATAAAAATGTATACGAAGCGTTCCATCAGTCACAAATAATATTTTTATTCCATCATGCCAAAGAGGTGCAATTTCTTCCTTGGTGTAATGATAGTAGTCCCTTAATTTTCTTGTCTGCTCAAAGGATTCGGAGTAGTATTGAGGCCTGTAGTTTCGCTTCCTCTCATAATGATCTTCGTCCAAAAGGAATTCTAGCTCCTGTTTTGAAACCTCAATGAGGTCAGCCTGAGCCCATGCCTCTTTGATTAATTCTCTGGTCTCATCACGGGATTTCCATAGGGGTAGTGGAAGATTCAGATCGAAGAAAACATTGTTGTTGTACTTTTTGGACAAGGAAATGGCTTTAAAAAGTGTAGGACGCATTGAAGGGGATAACAGAACTCCTGAATTGAAGTGAAAGATCTTAGCCTGCAGATTTTCACATGAATCGTAATTTAATATAACCTCACCACCAATTCATCATCCAAATGACCGAACTCAAAATTCTGATGTAAATATAATTACAATCACTAATCCCCATACTAATAACCGAAATCATCAAAACTATAAACTTACTACAAGTGCTGCATGCAATTACAAGTAAATCAGAGTTTACATGAATTCTGATTTTACCTAGCTTTACCCTGCATTTTCAATTTCACAACTAAAGCTAAAACTTAACATGATTCCACAACTTTATATAAATGTAAATTATAAGTACAACCTCACCACCAAATCATTATCCACATCACAAAGCTCAAAAATCTAATGTAAATATAGTTTTACTTATCCCTAAGGGATGGAAACAAACCAAATAATTAACAAATAGTTCGTTGATTGTTCTTCAAAGTTCAAACTACTTGGTTATATTCGATTAGGTGGTTCGCTTAACAGTAAATGAATAGTTTTAGTATCGCTTTTATAAATGAATAGAATTTAATCGGATGTATATTCAATTCGTTTCACTATTAAATATTCGCTTATAATCTCATCCCTTGTAATTTGTATTACTACATGCATGATGTTATATTTTTGTTTTTGACCCATATGCATTTTGTAATTTAAGTTTTACACTAATTTTGACAAACTTAAAGGGTGATATGTCAGCTTTTAAACCATTCTTTAACTAAATAAAGAATCTTTTGAAATACATAGTTTAATAACCATAAACTATAAAATTATTCATCAAATAAATACACTGTAATATTCGATAACTATTCGCGAATATTAGAAAAGTATTTGTATTTTAATTTGAAGAAATTCTAAGAAAAATATTTGGATTCATACTAGAATTCAAAAATTTTAAATGAATACAAATGTGAACATCATGGTATTTGATTCGATTCATTTCCATCCTCATAAATCTATTAGGCAAATAAACTATAATCTTACTACAACTGCAACATGCAATTACAAGAACATTCACATTTAAATGAATTTTCTTATTACTTAGCTTTACCCCACATTTTACTCAATGTCACAAAAAGTCCAAAGTAAAAGGCGCGATAACAAGATGTGCGGCATACTATAAACTTGTAGTTTAAATTTCAACATTACAGTAATAATACAGGAGGTTTCTTTCTTCTACCCAGTTTTACCCAAATTCACTACTATAGAAGAGGTAACAGAAACAAAGCATTTATCCGAAATTTTTGGAATCGGGTACACGAATCCTATTTTTTCTATTTACAAATTTAACCCCCCAAATGTTTTAATGAATTAATGTCTTTTTCCCCTACTTGTCCAGGATAAAAGAGGGGATCGCATTACATATCTGACAGCCAGCATATAACTGAATGAATTTCACTCAAAAAACTGATGGTCCGAGTCCAACTTAAAAACAACTGAACTTTCTCTTTCTACCAAACTATACTCAATTTCACTAGCGCTTAAGAGTATGCTGCAGAAATTGAACCAATTTCCACTTATAGCAGTTACCCATTGCTAATTACAAACACTTCATGGTACAAACTATATAGAAAAACCCAAATGCTACACAAAGTTTGCAAATTCAACGCCGTTCTTATACGTAATCTCAAAACAAATTTATCAAAAAATCAAAAAAAATATATGTTACCTCTTTGAGAACAGACACATCAATCTCGGTCGCCCCCAACGAATCCTCAGCACACTCCTTCACAGTCTCAGCCACCAGCCTCCTCCTCCCATCCCCTTCCTCCCTGAACCCCAACCTCACCCTCGAAGCCGCCGTCACGACCCCACCGTCAATCTTAACCGCCCTCGTCTGCACCCTCTCGCTGTTCATGCGGTACACCACATCGTTCCCCAGCTCGTCGTCCCCGACCTTCCCCATGAACGCCGCCCGCCCCCCGAGCCGCGCGTGCGCGATCGCCACGTTGGACGGCGGGCCCCCCGGCGCCCGCACGAACTCCGGCGGGGCCCACTGGAGGTTCTTCCACGACGAGTACTGGTCCGGGTGCATCCGGACCTCGGACACGCGTACGCTCGGGATGAACTCCCGCTGCGCCGCGCCGAAGCAGCACACCAGCGGCGGGAACTCGTAAGGGAAGTCGATCCCGTCGTCGACGTCGACGTCTACGTCAGAATCTTCGTCCTTTTGCCGGGGTTTTTTCTTGGAGCGGGCGGATTTCGAGGTAGGGCTAGGGTTTGGGGATGAGGGTTTCTTCCGAGCTCGGCGAGGGGATTTGGGGGTTCCGACGGCGCCGTTGCCGGCGTCGACAGAGGAAGTGGCGGGGGTTCGAGATCGAGAGATGGGGGGTTTAGGGTTTGTGAAGTTGAGGGTTTTGGGATTTGATGAGAATGGAGATGGGAGCGGAGTGAAGAGGTTGATGGAGACCATAGCGGAATTTTTTAGGGCTCTTATCCAAATTTCGCGCTTTTTAAAATTTCTTTCTGGTGAGTAATAATGGGCCAATTTGAGATGGGCCTAAATGTTCAACTTTGGTGTGGTACTTTTTGTGGGCCTCTGGCATGAGGTCGATATATTTCAATTTAGGACCTCTGCATTGCGTATTTAACAGTTTAGTTACCAATGGTGGCATTATTTCTATATTTGAGCAACCTACAATGTCTTTACATTGTACCGGATGGCTTGCAAATGAGCAGCTCAGGGAATTCATTTAATACATTAATATTTGATTTGAATTTCCTTCATGTTATCATGTGTTTCAGTTAAAAGTTAAACCTTGATTATTTTTTTTTTTCAACCGATGGATTTTACTATGAGTGGGCTATGATGTGTGCCAAAATAATTGAGATTAGCAACCTGTAATGCTTATGTCATTGCACTGGAAGACTATCAATGATGATATTAACCAATATCTAAGCCCTCAGCCTTACCCTTCACATCTCAAATCGTCTAACCAAATTGGATTTCCTTATTTCATGGTTATTCATAATATCAACTTCAATCTTGATTTGATAAATGAGTTTTATGAAATTGCTCTGGACAATCATATATATTTATTAATGTCAGTTTTTCAGGATTTCGTGATGATTGTTTTATACTTACCCTTCAGACATGACATGGTTGGTTGCTAAAACAATGATAACATTAATGAGCCTTGCTTGTAGTTTTGATTGTGTCCTTGCAGGTGGTTGAAACAACGCTATAAGTTTTTGGTTTTGAAAAAAATGATATCACCTGCAGGTGACACTGTCAAATTTGGGCTGCAATTATGATCTTCATTTATTATTCATGAGGATGAACTTATTTGGTGCATACAATTATAAGTATTAGGCTGTGATGATGGTCAACATATGAGATGCCAATCTACACTTTTTATAAAAAAAAATTTGTATTTGGGATAATCAATGAATAAATGACCTTACCCTGAGCCCTTCAACATAATTGCATATATTATTTATAGCTATTCATGCTTATTTCAGCCATTGCTTGACTTTCTTGATATTTGGTCAATGTTTTCATATTGTTGTTGTTTATTTTTAGGAATTTTGATTTCTCAATCTCTTGTTTCAAATCCAATAGATTTTTCATTTTTCAATATCATTTGGAAATACATACAAGAATATTCATTACAAATTGCATCAAGCATAGCATTGCTAAGAAAAGTACACATATATTCCATTTTGAAATCTCATGATTTGAATCATTCAAACTCTTTTACTTTCTTTACATTCTTATCTTTATTGGAGCTTCAATCCACATTTGAAAGATTTATCTTTTTATCAACATCTTTGACTACCCGGACAAAGAATTTACATTGCTTATTTGGATATGAAGTACAACCCCAAAATGTCTCTTCCTCTGTTTTCACCATGTCTGCATATCTCGAGTGGGGTTGGAAGTTTGCAATAGCACCATACTTCAGCTACTTTCAATGCTTTATGCCTAAGCATTTTTTGATGAATATTTGTTGTTGATATATTGGCCGATAGTGTACTTGATTCACACTTTTATAGCAGCTCCTAGCCTACTAGCTGTTGCCATGAATTTTGCCTGTTGGAATTCAAATATGTTGTAACAAACAAGGCATGCTTACCTCTTTTGCTGCCAAGGGTTTAGTTTGTCTTATTTGGGCGGTCTACTCACCATAGTGAGCTGATTCAAATGTGCATTGGTGGATTTCTCCCAACCAAACCGAAGAAATTAAGGAAATAAGTTCATAATGTGTTACTTTCCCGCGTCAAGTTGCTGAAACAAACGGCATAAACCGACGAAACAGATTTCTTGAACTCATTTTCATTGCGAACCAAACACAATAAAACCGTTTCATGGAAACCAAAAAACCCCTTGGAAATAGGTTTTTGCTCGGGAAATTGTTTTGCAATCTTTGGGGGTTTGTAGACCAAACAGGCCCTCAATGTAATTCCGTGACAGCTGTTACTCCTCACCAACCGAACGATTCTTATTCTCATTTTATTTTACTTATTTTCTATTTTTATAAGGATTCATGAATTCTTAACAACATTTCGTACACATCGCGCGCTGGCACGACAGCATCGATCTAACCACACAAGGCTATTTCCGTCAATTCCTCCAAATTTCCACCACGACCACGTGCCCTTCCCGCTCCTCCCCCGTCCCCACCTTTTTAAAAATTCAAAAATAGAAAAAAATCAGAAAACCAAAAGAGAAAACAAACATCCAACCGTTCCCTCTCCCAACTCATCCCAACCGTCCATCCCCTTCCTACGTCCGCCCCTCAACCCCACCATTTAAAACCCCCTCCTGCCCTAATCCCACTCTCTCAGATCTCAAAAAGAAGGAAAAAATCAAGAAAAAATCAGCGTAAAAAGAAAAAGAAAATGAGAGAAATCCTCCACATCCAAGGCGGCCAATGCGGGAACCAGATCGGCGCGAAGTTCTGGGAGGTCGTGTGCGCGGAGCACGGCATCGACTCCACCGGGCGCTACCACGGCGACTCAGATCTGCAGCTGGAGCGGATCAACGTCTACTACAACGAGGCCGGCAGCGGCCGCTTCGTCCCGAGGGCCGTGCTCATGGATCTCGAGCCCGGGACCATGGACTCCATCAGATCTGGGCCCTACGGCCAGATCTTCAGGCCCGACAACTTCGTCTTCGGCCAGTCCGGCGCCGGGAACAACTGGGCCAAGGGGCACTACACCGAGGGCGCCGAGCTCATCGATTCCGTTCTTGATGTCGTCAGGAAGGAGGCGGAGAATTGTGATTGCTTGCAAGGTATAATAATCGATTTCTTGATCTGTCGTTTGATTTATGGCTGGATCTATGGTATTAGACGTTGATGTTTGAATCGCATGCTTATATGGTGTTTGTTCAATTGTTATTGTTGACATTTTGTAGTCTATTGGTACCGAGAAGAACTATGTGATATTTTCTTTTAAAAAAACGATGTAGTTATAGATGTGCATTTTAATCGTAAACTATTGGGCCTAGCTAAGGGGGAACTATCCGCTGATTTTGTTGACTGGATAGTTGGTGCTCCAAGGAGGAAAAGAAATGGTGGACTAGTGCACTGATCCTTGAAGCATCAACTTTCTAGTGGACAGATTACAATGTATAATTTCTCCTTAGCTGAGTACAACTGAAAATATGGAAAACCACCTTCTTATGTTTTTAATTGTGGACGACCGTCCCCGCAAAGTTTCTTAAATGAACCATTACTCTTTAGGGTGTATTTTGTATTGGAAAAGAGAGAGAGAGAGAGACAACAATGGAGGTGTCAGAGAAAGGGAACATCCTTATGCAGGATGGTGGGTACCCTTTGAGTAATTAGATATTTCTAGATGTGTTTTAGAGATAAATACAAAATGTCACTTTATGTCGCATCAAATTACTTAAATATTTGTTGGATACTAGATTTTATGAGGGCTTGTCAATTTTGCAAACTTCTCGCCTTTTCTACATTGGTGTTGTAATGTTACTTAGACGGAGAACCCAAGGAAGATATACATAGAAGTAATGTTCTGTGTTCTCCTCGAATGTGAAGCTTATTGGTTCCCTCAATTTAAATTTAAGAGAAAAATGCTTCTAACTCCCTTGGCAATTTACCCATGTGATCCATGCCAAGTTGTTAACCCATAGATTGAAACCTCTTACTTTCTTCCTATTCTTTTCTTCCTCTTTTGTTCATTTTATTAAATAGGTAGTACATTGAATTTAGAAATATCCATACTATATTCATTCTATCGTTTAGAAGCAGCTTTGATATTAGTCACACGATGACTACATTTAACGTAACTGACACATGTGTGCTAGTGTAATGTCCGAAGTTAATCTACATTTCTTATTGTTTATATTCCTTTCCAAAGCTTTTCACCATGTCTATATTTCAGATATACAATCCAATTTTGGCAGAAGAAAATATTGTTTTACTCTCTTTCTGAGCATATACCACTAGCATTAAATGCAAAAGGCAAACGTAAACATCTCTAAACCCTAAAGAACCGAGAAACAATGAAATGAAATAGGTCTAGAAGTTATAGATAAGATGAACGAAATGGAAGGTATATGATATATAATATTTAGACAAAATGATTGCTTGCCTCTTGCATTTAATGCTAAATGGATGCCTCTCTGAAAGAGAATAAAAAATTATTTTCCCTTTTAAAATCAGATTTAATATCATAAACGTACTTAGATTGGGAAAATGCAAACAACTTTCGAAGAAGAAAGACATATTGGAAGAAATTTAGGTTAATTTAGAAATCAAAATGTAGCGCTTATGTGTCAACTGTATTAAATGCAAACTGACATGTGCTAGTTGTCAAAGGTGGTACTAGAGAACAAAATGAGCATAATATGAGTATTTCTAAAAATATGATTCACTATTTATGTGCTAAAGTAAGCAAACAAGGAGATAATATTAGAAGACTATAAAGGTTTTCCGCCTTTGAATTTTTTATTTGGGAGGGAGTCACTTAGGCAAATATTAAGAGTGTTCTGAGCCTTTTCTTTTAATTTTTGAACCTTGAGTTGGACCATGGTTTGGTATCTCATGTTTAGACTTAACTCCTCAATCAAGGGACTTTTTGTGCACAACCGAGCTTATTAATTATGGACTTTAGCTTAAGTATTTTAAATTTGAGACACATTTTCAATATAAGTATTAATATAGGTATGAAAAAGTATTCGATCCAGTATTTGTAACTTGCCATTATTCTTTTAGAAACAATATCTTGGTTTTGCAGGGTTTAATTTAAGGAAAATTGCTTTCACCCCCCTAAGAATTTGAATTTATGTGTTGGCCCCTAATTTGCCTAGTCAAAGGTGAAAATATTTCTACCTTTTTCTTCATATCTTTTGTCTACTCCCTCATGGATCATCTCTTTTTCAAAATCTGAAAACTACCCTCCCCCCACACCCAACACACAAAAAAAAAAAAAGAAAAATACATCTTACTCTTGTCTCCAACCATCACATCTACCCATTCTCCAACCTCCAACCTTATCTCCCTCCCGTCCAACACCCTTACCAACCCATCCCCCTACACACTGCCCCCAACCACCCATCCCCCTCATCACCTCTCACACGAGTCAAAACACGTCCTGCCATCACAATACTGCCCTACTCCAACCCCAACCAAAAATGCCTTTGCTTTCTCAATTTTTAATCTTTTACTATTTTTAAATTAAGGTAGATACAATTGCATAGAAACACATAAAATAAACAAATTGTATGAAATTTTGATATCTTTATATGAAAATATAGAAATTTATGACTATCTTTTTTTACTTTCTACCTTTACCTCTTACTATCAACCTTTCTTTATTACTTTCTAGATTTAGCTCTTTGCTTCTCTACATCTCTTCTGCCTAAATTCTTCCTACTGCTACTTTTCTGTCTACATTTCTTCTTTTTCGGCTATCTTTTATGCTTACTAACTAATTTCTTCTTTCCTGGCTCAATTTTTTTTCATTCTCCACCTTTATCCTTTTTTGTTTGTGCTTTCATTTCTGGCTAACTTTCAGTCTTACTGTCTTTTTCTTTTCTAAGTTCTAGCTACCTTTCTTTCTTATTATCAACCTTCTTTTTTTAAAAACTACCTTATATTTTTTATCATCAACCTTGGTTCTTTTCTTGTTTATCAACCTTGGTGGAGTTATCAGTTACTCCTCGTGCTGATTACATGTTCTATAAGTACATTCCAAAAAGTGTACTTTTTGGTATTGGAGGTTAGTAACTATGGGTACACTAGGGATGGTCAGTTCTCATGTGTTCAGCTTGTGAGCTATGACATGGTAAATAGTGCTAGCTAAAAGTTTTGATCCATTGAATTAGGAGCTTGAGGGTTAAAGGAAGTACAAGATTATCATTGGTGCACTAAAGATATGCTTTTTTTAAGGCATTGCATTTGGAGCTTCCAAAAGAGTCCCTTTTTACTAGCTTTCTCTGTTTGCATCTCTGACTATTTAGGCAAGACTCAGCCTCGGAAAAATGAAGAGACATCATTGTTTGCATGGAAGAACAAGGCTCATATAATAATAGAATAATGCACAGATTTAAAAATTTGCTGAACAAGTTGTTTATAGCACAATGGAAAAAATGTTGACTATAGTATTGGATTTGTTGAAGAGATGAGGGAGTGAGGAAGGCATAAGGTTCTAAGAGAGAGATTATTGAGATCTTCTTGAAATAAGTGATGCATATGGGTAAGATTAAAGATTTAAAAGAGTAAGGGGTTTTCACTTTTAATTAGTCAACTTGGGGGACCACACATAAGATTCAAATTCTTTAAGTGTGAAGAGCTTGCTAACCTGGGATTCAACTTGTGTAATTATGTAATAAAAAGTATTAGTTTCGGTGTATCAAATATTCAATCGAGTTTTTTAACTTGTTAAAATGGCTTTTTTTTATTTTTTTGCAAATGCTACACATTCTTCTTTTAAGTGTACTCTGTCTAAATGGTCTATAAGACTAAAATAAGGAAACAAATGATGTCATCTTAGATCCCCTGCATACCTTTAACTGGAAGTTGATAGTATAAATTAATATTTAGTTAATTACTCAGAAGGCAGTATTCTAATGAAGTGATTTTTCTCATGTCTAAGTTTGAGATTTGTGGCCTCATTAAAACTATTCTCTTGACCCCGAGAGATTAAGTTTAGATTCGCTAATGTATGATCCACCTTAAGTAACTTAAGTTGAGAGGGAGACGATGACATGAAAGGGTCTGCAAGTATAACAATCTTTCTCAGTGCTAATGTCCTGGCCTGTCAAGTTTAATATCATTTCTGATGTCAGTTATAAAATATTAAACTATATCATTATAAGTTTAATATCATTTCTCTCTATCCACAGATTAAGAGGAAGCTTCATATCAGTGTTTGAACTGAACTGCCTATATCTTTTCAAACAATTAAGAGAAAGAAATGAGATAGCTCAGTTACCTGACTTTATTCACCTTTCTTCCTCTTTGCATTTAGCTCTCAAATAAAACAGAATGTTTTCACGATAATTGTAGGAAGTCCCTTTTTCTTTCTGACAACAGATTTTTGAAGCATTTGATATCTGCAGCTGTCCAAGGCCTTTTTTGTTACTCGTTATCTGGATAGCATTCGTGATCGCTAATATGGTTTCATTAGACTATATGTTTAATGCTGTTACCATCTTAGGTAGCTATAAGCTCATCTTGGTCATTTTGTCTTGATATCATTTCAAGCTTTATTTTGTAATTTCAGAGTAACTGCACCTTTGTATTGTCCTTCCTCATGCGAATTAACTTTACCTTTTTCTCGGAATAATCAGGATTTCAGGTGTGCCACTCTCTTGGAGGAGGAACAGGATCGGGAATGGGAACCTTACTTATCTCAAAGATCAGAGAAGAGTACCCTGACCGCATGATGCTCACATTCTCAGTCTTTCCCTCTCCTAAGGTGTCAGACACTGTCGTTGAGCCCTACAATGCAACCTTATCAGTTCACCAACTCGTAGAGAACGCTGACGAGTGTATGGTCCTTGACAACGAAGCTCTTTATGACATCTGCTTCCGAACCCTCAAGCTCACCACTCCTAGCTGTAAGCGGCCTTCTCTCCTGTAATATCTCTGTTTTGAACTAATTATAACCCTGTAGTTTCGATAGACCCTCCAGGTTTACATTTTGCCCCCTCTTCTACACTTGGTGAAATTTTGGCAGATATTGCCCTTGGCTGAAATTAGTGAGTATCTGAGAGGAGAGTCATAAAAAGTAACCCATGGTCTAACAATGGAACTAAAGGGGTAGTAAGTTCAAACTAATGATACTGCGAGGGGTCTATGTGCAATTAACCCTATTCTATATCTTTTTTATTCCACTTTGTGATAACTTGTACTTCTTATACTTGTCTGACCTCATTATTATCCCATGTAACAGTTGGGGATTTGAACCATCTGATTTCTGTGACAATGTCGGGAGTGACATGCTGCCTGAGATTTCCCGGTCAACTGAACTCTGATCTCCGGAAGCTCGCTGTTAACCTCATCCCCTTCCCTCGTCTTCACTTCTTCATGGTAGGTTTTGCTCCATTGACCTCCCGTGGGTCTCAGCAGTATCATGCCCTCACAGTTCCCGAGCTCACTCAACAAATGTGGGATGCCAAGAACATGATGTGCGCTGCTGACCCAAGGCATGGCAGATACCTCACTGCCTCTGCCATGTTTAGAGGCAAGATGAGCACTAAAGAAGTAGATGAGCAGATGATCAACGTGCAGAACAAAAACTCATCCTACTTTGTGGAGTGGATTCCGAATAATGTCAAGTCAACTGTGTGTGATATACCTCCAACTGGATTGAAGATGTCTTCAACCTTCATTGGGAACTCAACTTCGATTCAGGAAATGTTCAGGCGAGTTAGCGAGCAGTTTACTGCGATGTTCAGGAGGAAAGCCTTCTTGCATTGGTACACGGGAGAAGGGATGGATGAGATGGAGTTCACCGAGGCAGAGAGCAACATGAATGATTTGGTGTCTGAGTACCAGCAGTACCAGGATGCCACTGCTGATGAAGAAGAGTACGAGGATGAAGAGGGTGATGGGACTTATGATCAGTAAATCACATGGCCAAACAGTTTGAGTTTGCTGCAACATCATGACTTTGTTCCATTGCTGCTAATTTTCTTGCTTTAGGAAGTTAGCAGTGACTGAGGATATAGCATATCTTTGGGATGGGTACACCTTGAACTTCCTGATGGCTATGTGAACTTTACATATTCTGGTTGTACTGCTATATATCATATATTTCTAGCTATGTTGGATATGATTTGTGTGAAGGAACTATGAACTTGAGAGTGTTATGTTTGTTATTTTCGGTGCTTTGAAGCCATAACTATTTCTCTTTGCTGGTCGACTTTGGATACCATAATGTTTGTTATTTTCGGTGATTTGAAGCCATAACTATTTCTCTTTGCTGGTCCACTTTGTTATTTTCGGTGATTTGAAGCCATAACTATTTCTCTTTGCATGGCCACTTTGGATACCAAAATGTTTTGCTAATTGTATCCTAACGTCTTGTTAGATTCTTAGTCCCTGTTTGTATAACAGAAAAAGAGATTTGGCACAATATTGTTTAGGTTTGTACGATTCTAATGTTGTTGTATGTCCAGTTTGTGTTTTCAAATTTTAGATGTCAGTTCATCACCAAATGAACAGTTTGCAGTTTTCGGAATTTCGATTATCCCAAAAGAACCTAGGTTATATACCTTTAGAGGCACATGGAAAGTTGATTTGAGTACCTTTGCTCTTTTGATGAGGTTAAAAGGTTTTAGTAAGCAAGTATGCCATCATGAGAGTTTACTGCGAAAGCGATTCGAATGTTCTATATGAACTCCTTATGGCATATTTGTCTCTGTTGTTCGTAAGTAAATGAAGTGCAGAACTAGTGTTGAATCTGGAGCTTGTTCCATTCATCAGCAATATACTGGTAAAATTAAGTCCTCCACCAGCAATCTTGTAAACGTTGTGTGTGTGTAGAAGCAGTTCTTTCAGTTTCCACGGATATCAGAACAGGTCTTTCAACGAATTGAAGCGTTTGCAGATTGCTAACACCTCGTTGATATTGTGGGAAGTCAGAACAGGTCCTTTAACAAACTGAAGCATTTGCAGATTGCTGACGCCTCGTTGATATTATGTAGCAGTCGAAGATACATGACAGAGGAAAACATGCTGCTAACTGATGCTGTCGAATAACGCAATATGCATCGCCAGGAGGTTGGGGATTTCAACTCGGTCTTACAGTGCAGTTTTCTTCAATTTATTGAAGCAAAAAATTTTCTGTTATCATATGTACGTGAGGCCACAAACAATACTTGTTAAGTAAAGCATGACTTCATTAATTTATCATGAAGGTCCACAAACAAAGGCAATATATATTGTAACCCTTGCTAGTACTGGAGGGATCTTTGCTTAAACAAACCTTCTATTTACAACTATACTGTTTTAAATAAGAAAATCACAGGAGGAATTTTGTTTCATTTCCAACAAGCTGATGAAGCCTAGACCTCGTGTTTGAGGAGCTTAGTAGGTTTTTGATGCGGATAAAGTTGCGTATGCCGCTTCCCTGCAACATTTCTATTCTCACATGAAAAACTCGAAAATATCAAAAATTTGCACAGAAAAATAAAGAATGGGTTTTTTAAGAGCAACGGCAAACAAGACACTGTTCTGTGCAAATGCTAACATGTATCTCTAATTTGAGCAACTGCAGTCGGACCATTCTCATCTTCCAGTAATTTTCACTAATAAGGAAACCGCAATTTACCAGCGTTAAGAATCAGAAAGTTCAAAGAAGTTTGCCCATAATGAAGAAGGATGCACAGCTTTTGAAAGGGAGCAAAATATGAAATCAGAAAGAACTACCAGCTTAGTTAGTCAAAAGATTATAAATGGTTGTAGCAAGAAATTCTAGCTGACTATTGATGAATTCAACAGACAATTAGACAGATACTACTTTCATGATTCTCAAATGGTCCTTCTGATTCACTACCTTCTAACGAAACCGTCATTTTGATGAGTGGTCTTACTATGAGGTTTTCATCAAAAAAATCTGCAGCTCACTGATTTGGACGACCCCCATGCCATTCCTGTATAGTACATGTATCAATGTTCACTGCAACTTGCTAGCTATGTGTAGGAAAATAACTCAAATTGTGAAATAACTTGAGGTCACACAGAGAGGATGAATTATTTTATCAGATTAAATATGAACATGATAAGACTCGTTCGCTTAAGATTCACATTCACTGTAAACTCCCCACAAAAGATCACTTTTATCTGTAGAGAGCATGGAGCAGAATGTTGACGGATCAATTTCGATGAATGACACGCTGAGCAGTTCTTCCCACCTAAGTGTAGAAGATAAACCACACAAAAACTCATATGGCTCACGAGAAACTTCCTCTAATACTAAGATTCTGTACTAGGAGCAATGAAGATAGACTTCTATGTGCAAGTAACATAAATTCCTATGATAGTTGCTCGGAGGTGCTAACACATTATTATTCATACAGATAAAACCGAGAATGAAGGGAATAGAGGAATAAACTAAACAAGCTGGGGGTTGCAAACACTTGTTTAACACTCATATCTACCACCAAATTTGCACTATATTTGTTATCCCATATCCATTAAAGAAACAACCAGAAAGCGACAATGAAGCATAATTTAGACATAAAACATCTGGAAAATACCATAGTTTCTATCCTTGATGGAAAGCATAGCAATTGTAAAATCTTGGCACAAAAGCTACAATTTCCATCAGCTTACAAGACAACACAAGTACAAAACAAATCATACAGAGACACAGATGTACAATACAACAATGCTCACCTCAAGCTTTCTCCTTTGCATCACTTCCTACAACTTTGATTTCATCAAATACAATCTTCTTGCTCCCACTCTGATCATCAAGCTCGGGATACTCTAAAGGAGTAATTGGATGCCTCTTAACAACTTTAGACCGCAAGAACAGCACGAAGGATGCTACCAAAGCCCCGAAAACAACACCAACCAACAAAGCCACAAGAATTTTCCATGGAGAGCTTTTTCTTGTATAAATCTCCGGGTCTTCATGATACCGCATCGAGATTGATTCCGGATCTAAAGGCTCTGAATGCATTTGATAATTGACTCCATGCTTAACCTCGAAACTCCACGAATAGATATTACTAGTTTTGGTAGAATTCCCACTTGAAGAAGAGCTTATTCCAACATACATTGCATCTCTCCACAGAGCATTCGACAAATCGATTCCGCATGAGACTAAAGCTGTCTCAGGCCTCAAATCCCTAGATTTGCTAACTCTCACTTCTAATATCTTATTAGCCCCATCATAATCAATCCAAGCATACAACTTTTGCTCACTGTTCAAAACCAAATTGAAATCAGATAGATTGCTATTTCTCGCAGAAATCTCACCACCAACATCAACAGCAATGCTACTTCCACTGTCATCAACATCAAATTTCACTGCGAGAAACTTTGGCGGAACCCCAAACTTAGAAAATTTACTTGGAACAAGCAAGAAAGCTAAGCTTTCATCATACCCACCAGAGATTGAGAAAGAGAAGTTGGTCGAAAACCCAGGGCTAGGGTTAATCCCAAAGAACCTAATGGGCTTCTTGCACATAATCCGCCCTTTACCAAACATCAAAACCCCAGAATTTCTCACCTCAGCGTCGCCATAGAGAACAACTCGTGAGTCAAAGCTACCATCTTTCTCAAACTTTTCGAATGAAAACGAAAAGGGGGAGCTCTCATCAACTGATTCAATCCTCATAGCGAACAAACAAAGCAACAGCAAAGCAATATACCTTGAAACAAGCAGGAACGCCATGGCCGAACTGCGAAGGTTCAGTGATTTCGCTCCAAGATTCAACCTTTGCCGGGGTTTTCACCTAAAGAAGCGATCTTTTTCACCGGCATCGACTGGGAGTTGAACAGAATAAAGCGTGGAGGGCATTACATTGGGGTTGGTGGAGGCCAGAGATGCGAATTGGGGGAAAATTTAGGGTTTGGGGAACAGAAGAGAGAGTGAATTGAAGAGCTCGAAACCCTAGACGAATCTCACTATCAAAAGCGCACTTACTCCAGATCACAAGTCCACCATGGGATTTTTAATCCGTTGGAATAAAGTTGTCCCCTAGCGTGCTGGTTTAGTGGGATAAAAATAGCTCAGACGAGGTGGGCCCATAGTGATCTGATACGTGTTGTTTTAGTAGTGAAGTGCTCCGGTGTTTGCTGTTTGGCGTTGTCAGGTGATTTTGGTTGGTACCAAACGACAAATAAATTGGGAAGGGTATGCGCTTTATTGAGGGCTGTTTTTTTGCATGGTACTGGCTTCATGAACTGTTAAAGTCCATGGTGGGACCCAAATTAATTAATGTTAAGCCTACTCCAGTCTCTTTCAAGTGGGCTAGGAGGGTAGTAAAGTTAAATATATTTAAACTTTTGGGATATTAGTGTACGATAGTGATAAAGTAGATAAATTTTAATGTGGCCATAAGCCATGGGCTTGTGCTTATGTGGGCCGTGGACCGTAGTACCTCAGTAGGCCCAGTTAAGGGTCCAAGGCAGTATGTTGTTGGGCTTGATTGTAGGAGTTTAGGTACAAGTTCACGGGAGAAGGCCCAAATTGTTGCTTTTTTGTTTTTCTTTGATGGAAAGTAGATGGCCCAACTTGTTCGTAAGTAACTCTCACAAATTTGGAGTATTTACAGTCAATTGATCATATTTGTTACACAAAAATAAAATTAACCGACGAGAATTAGATTAGATTTCTTCGTATTTCCCTATTTTTACCGAAACAAATTACAATTATTACTTAAACATTATCATAAGTTATAATCTATATCTATATCTATACTACTATAAAAGAGGATTGCTATGTTAAACTTTTGATTTCCTTTTATACCCTCTCAATTTTAATAATCCCCAATAACTATAAGTATTAAAGTTTGTGTGGTTCTAATGACTATTTAGGATCCCTTGAAATTAAGTTTTTGGTTAAGCACTAATTATCATGTTAGTTATCTTGTGAGGACTTTTGGGTTCCCATGAAATTGTATTTTGGGTTAAGCACTTATTCTTAATTTTGTTTTACATAATTGCTATTCATTTCGAAAATATAGTTAGGCATATGTAATAAGATGATGAAGGATAATGCTTTAGAGCAACTAACCAATATTATATTATGCAAATGCCTCTTTATGCATGTAGAAAGACACAATTTTTGACTTGACTAAGTTAAATATGAGAAATATTTGACCAATAATTTCCTCGTGTTTTTGTTTAGAAGAATAGAGAACTTCCTTGTAGTTATACTATAGAACCGTGCCTAATGTTGTGCAAATTATGTACAGTGTGCTAATGTAGTAGCTAACTATTTTTGATTTGGACTCCCATGAAAGGAGAAAATGAGCACTAAAGAGTAACTTCTAGAAAAAAATATATAAGAGGATGGATAATCAAATTAGTTGAAGAGTCAATAGGAAAGTTTAATTATAAGATATTGAGGGTTAAATGAAAATGATGTGTACTCAATTTAGCAATATAAGAAATTAGATAACGTTAAAATATCATTAAATTTATAATCTAAAGCAAACCACTACGTAAAAACTGCAGAGTTTGGACCATAAAGATATTCAATCTCTTTGGTAAGTCATTTTCGCAATGCACGTATGACATACTAGTTATAGAAAAGAATATCTAGAAAAAAGCAGGAAAAAAAACTAAACAAAAATAGGGGAATGTGAACCTGTTGCAAATTACCAAAGATCAAAGGTAGCACATCATTAGAAGGATCTTCAAAATATAATATATCAGCAGACATGTTGAGGCCAGATTTAGCAAGCCAATCTGCATGCTAGATACATTCCTTTTACGCCAGATTTAGCAAGCTAATCTGCACGCTAGATACATTCCTTTAAGGCCAGTGCACTAGATGCCTTGCCTGTAAACAATAAAATCCAAATTCAATTAACCTATCCCATACTTGATATTATTTAATGGATAAATGACGCTAAACCCCCTAAGAACTTTCAGCGTTTTGCAATGAAACCTAATACCTTCCAAAATCACACTAAACTCCTAATAACTATTGGATTGAATAAAAATTGAAATAAGTTTTCGCATTCTATTGATAACCCCCATGAAGGCGGCAGTCCACATTTTGTGTTAGCAACACATTTATATTTTAAATGTGGATTGACGCCGTCATGAGCATGCGAAAAATGCGAAAACTTATCAGTAGTTTTCTATAATTCAAGTAGTCATTGGGGGTTAGTGCGATTTTAGACGTTATTGTGATTTGCTGCAAAGCTCTCAAAGTTCTTTGGGTTTTCGTGTAATTTATCCTTAATTAAGTTGCATATAGTTACCTTTTGTAGCATACATTTGCAAATGATTCTTTCATCAGGCGGTTAGAAGTAAAAAAACGCGGGCTCCGGGTTCAAAAAAGAGCGGTAAAACCCCCGTTTTCTTCAGTGCCCCGCCATCGCCATTTTCTTCCCCCCCAAAAAACGTGGGAAAAATCTCCCGCCATTTTTTCAACTTTCACCCTCTCACTAAAAACCTCCCCTTTTCCTTCAATCTCTCACTCTCCTCGATCCCAAATCTCAATCTCCAATGGCGAAGACCACCAAATCAAAGAAGCCCAACGCCGCGGGAAAGGGCAAAGTCACCCCAATCCAGATCGCCTTCATCGTCGACCGCTTCCTCGCCGACAACAATTACGAAAACACCCTCGCCGCCTTCCGATCCGAGGCCTCCGACCTCTTCTCGAAGACCAAGGGCAAAGAGGTAATCTCACTCTTCTTTCGCCCTAATTTCTGGGATAAAAATCTGTTCTTTTTCTAATTTTTTTGGGGGGTTTTTTTAGGTGCCGAAAGGGCTGTTAGGGTTGGGGGATATATTGGATGAGTATATAATGTTGAAGGAGCAGAGGGTGATGGTGGATCAGGAGAAGAGGAGGCTTGAGATCGCGTTTCAGGGGTTTCAGGATGTGATGAGGGCTTATAGCTCGCCGCAGTCGCCGATGAGTTTGCCGCCGCAGATGTCGATGATGCCAAGTTGGGATTTTTATCAGGGATTGGATCCTAATAATGGGTCTCCTCCTCAAGGTATAATCGAAATTATTTTAATATCGTTGCAGTTTAAGTTTTATTTGGAGGTGTCATTTAAGTTGTTTGTTTTATCGCGTGTACCTTTATTTGGTGAAATCTTGAGGATGTCTGTTAGTTATAGTGGTGATAATGATTTTAGAAACCAGTTTACTGATAAATTTATGATCCTGTAAAATTAAACTAAACTGTGATTATAATTCATTATTTTTATTTTTCTAAAGAATTAAGCTCATTAAAATTGTTAGTGAATGTAAATAGTGTTTTAATCTTTCAAATTCGAATCTTCATATACATTTCTTAGAAGTTTTTTTTTAATTTTATTTAAAAAGATTTAGTAGCTGAATTTCTAGAAAACCCCAACGAATTATAGGCGTTAATGAATGTTAAAGTCAGCAGCCACCAGCCAACACTGCACGACCAACCAACCGTTACTGTAGTGACATTGTAGCAACCTAATTTCTACAATGTAGACCTACCACAATATCACCTATAAATTGCCTCCCAAAGCCTTCGGTGGAAATCATCCCAACAGCAAGAGAAAAATAAAGAGAGAAATGAAGAAAGAGAAAAATAAATAGTTAGTGTTTGTAAAAGAGAGTAGTAGTTTGTAGTAGAGAGAGTGTTTGTATTAGAGAAAGTATTGAGTGTTGTACCACTAAAGAAATACTAACAAAATATTTCTTAGTATTCACCACTCTTCTCAACTCAACAAGTGGTATAAAAGCCACTCTCATAATTCAACAATGAATTTTGAGGGCAATGCCTAAGTTGTAATTGGAAATTTGTTGGTCATAACTTAACCACATGTTTTTTATTACATTGGTGAAAAGTGGTTTAAAAGAAGCAATTTGTTCTGATACATGTTTGTTGCTCTACATGAAAACTAAACTGCATTTTTTTTCAAATGAGTAAATCTATCAATGGCTGTGAGTATAAATCTATATATGCTATATGTAGCTTGGAAATATGGATGCGATACTTTTATTAGAAAGTTACAATGTTTTTCCATTATGAATTGAAATCCTCATTGTATTCTTTGATTCTTTTCTTTATCACAATATATGTCCATTGCAGGCTTTACATACTAGGATAAAGCTAATGTTACATGTTATTCTCTGGTTACCGCTGGTTTTGTGTATTTACCCTATTTTTATGGGAATATTACAACGAATTTTGTGGCACTGATGTTTATATTTGACCTTTTGTTTTAAATAATCATTCACAATGGATTGAGACACTACAATACATTGCCCAGTGCTCATGCATAAATAGTTTCTCCTTGATATTGGATTTCTCTTTATTGATCTTACTCATTGTAGCCGTTATACTACTTGGTGATGCCACTTCTCTTGGTGTATCCAACATATTTTTAGTATTCTTGCAAAAATATAATCCAAATGTTCCTTTTTTTTCCTTCTGAAGAGTAAGACGGTTGGTAAGAAAATACTTATGTGTCATATACTGCACAACTGTGCATATGTGTGCAATTCTTCTTATGATGCCAAAAAATGATATCAGTTAACCAATTGATGTAGCTCTTAAACGCACATCTCTTATTCACAACTGCTGTATCACTGATTTGATTTCTTTTATACTCTATATTTAGGTCATACCATACATAGATCTTTTGTCAATCATGCACAACCAACCATTATGCCGCCTAGAGTCGACGAAATGAACAAGTTTGCAACTCCAGTGCCTAGCAAATCATCAAGTGAAAAGAGAAAGGCTTCAAGGTCTGCTCCCAAAGCTCCTCCCCCTCCAAAGAAGTATCGTCTTGGATCAGCTAAAGACCCACACATGATAGAAGGTAAAATAAACTCGTAAACTAATGTATACAAACTTTTTTTGATGTTCATTCTTATAAAAATTATTCTTATAAACATTCTTCACTAACTTTCTCAGATATTGTGTCAACTGGAGAAGCACCATCTACAAACAATACTCAAGTTAAAATGGGGAACGCTTCAGCTATTAATTCAATATCCAGGTCAATAACTCGCCCTCCAGTTCAAGGCTCTTCAGTTGCAAAGAACTTATTTAAAAATCAACACGAAGCTCGAGCCAATTCTTCTTCTCCGAAGACTCCTCCACGAGCATTACTGTCTCAAAATGGCAAATCTCTGTCTCCTGTGGAAAATTCATCTTTTAATCCCAATGGTGCTAGTAGCTCTCATAAAAATGTTCCTTCGAGCTGTGCAATAATCTCTTCTGAAACAATTGTAATAAGCCCCCTCAAACAAAAGGGCTATTATTCTGTTGAGAGGAGCTACCAAGTTTCAGCTTCACCTTTGAAACCAAGTCCAGAGAAGGTGAATAAAAGAGATCATGTAAAAGGGAGGTTAGATTTTGATGAGGCTTCTGCTCCTCAGAGTTCAGAGGAGCAAGCTGCGATTGTGAGTTCTCCTTCAACTGATGGAGAAGCTGCAGGAAGCTTTGATTTTGATCTTCCTGATTTTGATTTTTTCGATGGCGATTTCACCAAGCTCCTTTGTGATATTGATCTTGATTGTGAACAAGTGCACTCTTCTCAGCAATTTTCCGCTCCTGTTGATTTCCTTCCTGGGTATAATTCTTATCGCACTTATCTCTTCTAACCTGTTCTTTTTTTGATCTCTTCTAACCTGTTCTTTTTTTGCTTCTGCTAAATTTTTAACTAGTCGATGTTTTCTATATAAAGTGAGTGCAGTTTGGAGAAAAATGTGGGCAATGGAGGCTTGGCAACAAATACAGTTACAGAGATTTTCTCTCAAAAGGACATGAACATTCAAGGTAATTTAATTCATGTTTTACATGGGATTGCCTTATATATTTCCATAGTCTATGTTGTGTGCTGAATACCTCGAAATTTGTTTTTAACAGGTCTTGATACAATGACTACTATGAGAAGTATAACAAAGCGCATTACGATTTCAAGTCCTTGTAAGTCTTTTTTAAAACATTTTTCACTCTCTTTTTGAAATTTATATGAGGTGTCTATTAATTTATCTAATTGGATATTGCATTAATTTATTTGCAGCTAAAGGCAGCAATAGCAGTTCATAGATATTCTTCCACTGATGACACCATACCTGATTGATATTGGAATCTAACCGTCGCAGAGGAGCATCAATGGAAAAATTCTGACACATTTAGGCACTGAGTTAGATCTTGTTACTTCTCCAGATCTCTTTTGTTAATATCTAATGTATGTGTTCATTTCATTACTTTTTTCTTTGGCTCTCCTTAACATACTATCCATTTTTTCTTCTTCTTACATATCTATCGGTATGAATGTTTTCTGAGTGGATATATACATGTTTGTTGCATTTGTGTTTTTAGTTTGTTACTCAGTTTATGTTTGATGAAGGCTTTATTACTTCAATGCATGTTCTAATGCATTTCACAAAAGTTAGAAGAATTCCCTTTCTGGGTTTGAAGGAAGGGAAATTTCATTTTTAGCGTTAGAATGCTGCAACAATTGATTTGTATTAGATTCAAGATGACACTTCTTCCACCATTGAACAACGTCGAAGAGAAACATGTTAATAAGCAAAGGATTTTTGGGGTCCATTATGCTCTTCAATTTCTCTGTTAAGTTCCATTAATTATCAACTTGAGTATTTACTCAATATAACCTTAAATAAAATAAGCAATTATTTTCTGCATTAATCTTCATATCGCTCATCATTAGATCAATTAGTATTGAATGATGACAGGGATTTGATGCATAATGGGTATCCCAAATTCAGGAACAGGGAATTCATGAAATTGTAATAAAAAGAAAATTAACAGAAACAGGGACAGAGTTATCAAACTCAGAGAATGTCAAAAGAAATAAAACTATATGTTACAAATTGAATCAATCAAATGATTTACAACACAAACAATAAAACTTAAGATGAAAAGAAAACTCCTGGTGAATCTCTAATTTACATTCAAATATGCACATAGGTTAGGGGCCAAAAAGAAAAGCAATGATCCTCCATCAATCAGCAACCTTTGTTACAGCTTCGCATCATCAACTACAGGCCATTCAACGTTCTTCAATAAAGAAATGGCTCCCATTGTCTTGATGCTTCCCGTTCGCCTGGGTTCTTTGTCTCTGTATGAAAAGCAATAATTATTTTTAGATAATAAAAATAGGGTTAGTTGTGGATAGAGCCATTGTAGTTCTATTTGTTGCGGGTAGACTCCCTGAGTAAACTTTTTAACTCTTTTACTCTCTGGGAAAGAGAAAATTGTTTTCCAACAAATAGACCTCCTGAGGGTAAAAGAGTTAGAAAAATTCCACTCGGGTCTAATTGGGTGATACTAAGGGGTTATATCTGCAATTATAGACCTACATGGGGTCTATCAGCAATTAACAGAAAAATGAAAGTTACTTGTTTTTATGTAACACATATTTCTGAGTTTTATGGAGATGAGAAGAATCTGTGCATAAGTAGTATTATACCCAATCAGCAGTATCATTCAGTAGCTTGTTGTTCTCCTCTTTGCGTTTGTCTGTTTCTTTGGTGCTCAATGGCAACAGTGATCCACTGCTGCTAGTTCTATCAGGCATTTCTGCGAATCAAAGTTCAAGCTGTTACGCGAGGAAATCTCCTTACAATACTGAGATTCTTATGCATCAGTTTAATACATACATACCTAAATTATGAATAAAATTGTGATTTTTATATATCTTTTAGGAGATAACATCAAATTATATAATCATATTATATACTGTCAAGTGAGTACAAGGACACATATTATATACTCATCAATAAATATTAATATATAACAATGTAAGTAACAGCTATTGTTTTTCACGGAATCACATAGATATAAAAGATCTTAGCAATGAAATCAAGTGCATATATCAATTGCAGAATCATATATATATCAATCTTTATAATACATATTCAAGAGATTCAACCAAATGCAAGAGATGCAGATTAGAGAAACATGACCAGATAAAACACAGACCTGGTAATTTCTTGTCAACAAAAAATACCACCAAATTTACAGTGTACCTGTAGTAAAGACAGGCGAAATGAGTCGAAATAATCACAGGATAACATCAAGGAACTTCAAAACGATAATTAACTGACGAATTCCCAACTTACCATGCTACAACAATGTCGACAGAGTAATGCTTGTGAGAAGCAATTATAAGTAGACTCTGCGTGATAGCCGTCAACCAAGCAAGCGTCTTGATAAATCTACATGCATACTTATTTAGTGAAGGTATGCACATATTATTTTCTATGACTTTGATCTTTTTGAAGCTTAAATTACCTTTTAGAGCCGTATTTATTGTATGTCCGAACAAATACCAGAGTAAATATCATGTGGGATGAAAATATCAAATCACCACAACCATACACAGCCCCCCTAGGAACTGCAAGAAATACACAAAATGAATGTCGATATAACAGGAAATTCACCTTCCTGAAGATCTGAAGTCTTAAAATTGAGCTTCTTACAATTAATGAGAAGCACTTTAAGTACGTTTTTAGGTGGTGGCATTGTGGCATTTTCTGAACCCTGCACGATATTGAGAACTTATTTGATTTAAAGCTGCATTATATCCAGAGTTCTGGTATGTCATTAAAAAAAATGGGTTGATTGCACAAAGACCCCTTGTAGTATCATCGTTTTGAACTTACTACCTCTGTAGTTTCATTGTTGCAGTTAGACCCCTTGGTGAAATTTTTTGACAGATACTGCCCCCAGGTGAAGTTAGTGACTCTGAGGGTAAAAGAGTTAAAAAAAATTTAAGCTAGAGGGTCTGTCTGCACCAATGAAACTACAGGGGCAGTGAAAAATTCTGACAGATATTGCCCTGGGTGAAATTAGTGACTCTGATGCTAATGAAGAATTCTTACTTCTCGACAGTGATAGCTAGGGCCAGGAAGTATTGTAGAATAGAACGTAATGATCCGCAAGAACTGAGAAACCTGCGGGTGTCATTTTTATTAGATCAAAAGCATAACGAACCTCCAAAGAGAGGAAAAAAATAAGTATCGATTACGAACTTACAGCTAAAGAAGTCACGACTCTGCGCCAGAGTAGAACTGTGTAAAAGCGTTTGGTTTTGTAAATGAAAGGATGAAACGTCCACTGTAAGAATCAAACGTAAACTCTTCGGTAATTTTAAAAACATAAACAGGATTATTAGAAGAAGAAAAAAAATGCGAGCCCTGGTATTGACATATCGACAACATAAGAAAGATGCTCATGCATAATATAAGGGCCAAGATACAAGATATATACCAATATGAATGAGAAAAACATGACGCAGAAGAAAATCTCACTGATATAAAATTTCTCTTTCCCAATTTCCTACACACAAGAAGATTAAAAACATGAACAAGCTGTCATCTTAAGAAAGAAAGAAGAAAGACTAGTTCTGCAACGAATTATGATTAATAAATATAAGAAAATAAAGTTGTTTAATTGCATACCGGAAGAATAATGAACCCGATATCTTGGAGAACAGGTCCAGGCCTATGGAAATAGTGAACTCCATGAACGGCCAGGCCATGAATATACTAGGGACAGGCAAAATTATGGCATGAGTCTCAAAGTTAATGCATATGTGGGTCAATGAAAATATTTATTAAAAAAAATGTGATGTATAAAAGAGAAACATTCACAAGTGAAGAAAATTTATAAGAAAAAGTAAAACTATTAGCTCGTATTAATTCTAGTAAGTGGAAGAAGAAACATGTAGTAAAACACCCACTTAACAACACTATATCTGAACTAATTATAAAATACAAAATTACAAAATCAATTGCTAAGGTTAACCATCTTGCACTACAATAATATGTCTCCACAGCAAAAGGATATTATTTTACAGATTTGTGAAAGGGACTGTGTGCATTTATGACAAAGAACTAGAAGGAAGAAAACAAATACTCTTACCACCATAAATCATATCATATCATACTCCCTTTAAAATGGGAGTTTGGGAAAAACTTTCTCTAGACAAAACTCTTTTGGTTATTGTTATCCTATCATAATTAATATATTTAATTAGAATAATTAATATGTATTCATAGTTTATTTGAAAGTATAGTCCTTAATTAAAATCCCTATCATCAAACAAGTTTCTATCCTGTCACATGGACTTACTTTACGCATGGCCAATTATGTATGCAAACTTTATGCATACACGCATCTCCTAATAGAAATTCTATTAGATAAATAAATAGCTACAAAAAATTTCATCTAAGTCCTCCAAATTTTTTATTTTTAAATTAAAAGAATCGATCCACTTTTGCATAATATAATACTTGCCCATGTTAGTCCACGATCACCAATAAAAGGGATAAAGTGTATTTAGATCATTTCATATTTATTCAGATATTTATTTTTCTTGCATTGGATATTTAGATCATATCATATTTTGAAGTAGTGACGCCAATGAGATTTACCGAGAAAAGTGTAAGATCAGTGGGGTTTTATGAGAAATCCTATATTTGAGGGGTTAAAAAATTCATCTAAGTCCTCTAAATTTTTATTTATAAATTAAAAGTTAATCGATCCACTTTCCTATAATATCATCCTCACCATGTCACCAATAAAAGGGATAAAGTTTCCATCTAATGCTCCAATTTTTTTTATTTATAAATTAGAAATTAATCCAATTTTAATTAGATAATTCAAATTTAATTTGTCAAGAGATTTATTTTTACTGTAGTGGGTATTTATATCATTTCATATTTTGAAGTAATGACGGATTTACCGAGCAAAGTCAAAGATCAGGGGGGTTCACTAAGAAATCTCATATTTGAGGGGGTTAAATCAAATTTTCAAAGTTGAAAGGTGTTAATCACAATACCCCCAAAACTAAGGGAGTTTCTTCGAATTAAAATAGTTAAGGGGGTTTTTTCCTAAGCACCATAACTATCCCGGGATATTCTTTATTGCTTGGAAATTTTATTAACCGAAATGGGTCTTTATGTCATTTCACATTTTGAAGTAACAATGTTGGGTAGCTTCGCCGAGAAAAGTGTAAAGGTCAGGAAGGATTATTGCCATACATTTTACGGCAAACATAATTTATTTCGCCACTGAATTATAATGAAGGAATAAATCATGACATTTAACCACGTGCAACGCACGTGCATCCCACTTGGTAGTTCACAATCTATTCAAAAATTTGTTTATTTTCACCTTTGTGTCCCTCTGTATTCCAATCTTTGTAAATAAATTATTTACTATCCATAAACTTTAGGCTCAGGCCTTTTCTCAGGGCGAGAACTACTCAGAATTCCTTCTTCTAAATAAATTATTTACTGAACTACTCAGAATTCCTTCTTCTAAATAAATTATTTACTGTCAAACATCACCTGTATGTAAAATGTCATTCTAAGAATTTGACTTCAAAGTTTCAAATAAAGCCCACACCCTTCGATAATAGACCAAGCAAAATCTGTATTGAAATTATAAACTTTTAACAACACTTCTTGATTTTCTACACAGTGTTATTGTATTGTACTGTCGTTTATTTCTCACCAGTCCAAATTACCCAACCATTTTCATACCCTCATCAATCACACATTTTCAATAATAATAATAATAATAATACCTGGAATATGAGCCCTGCGAGCAGAAGCTTCCAATTATCCAAGAAAACTGGCAGTTCTACAGCTACCTCCGTTGAAATCTTCCTCCATAGCTAAAACAAAAGACAAAAACAAAATTTAGCCTCAATATCACAAATACTAAAAAATTTAATAAATTGATTAAATGAGGAAACAGAAGAGAGGAAAACCTTAGTGAAAAAGGGAGCAATATACATTGTAATTTCTATCAAGGGCAATCATCATCTGACGATCAATCTCCAATACATCCTCATAAAACTAAAAAAAAAAAAACTTCTCTAACAAGGGACTCTAGTAAATAACCATAAATTCTCTAATTTCCCCAATTGTGATCAAGATTAAGGGAAGCCTCATTTAGAAAAGGAGGAAAAGGTGGATGATCCTACTCAATCTACATTTATATCTAGAAAATATAAAATCAAAAATACTCCCCACCATTGTTTTCATTTTTGGTCCTAATTGTTATTTAGAAAAATAATAATATTGAATTAATTAAATGAATGGTTATGGAATTTGGTTAATGCGGAATTGGAGGAAGAGAACTTTGAAATTCTTAACTCCACATATATATGGGCTGGGCCTAAATGGGCTGTAGGTGTCACAATCGGAAAGCACTATAAATGAAGACCACCCATTTAAGAAAATGGCATGTCAAGAGATAGAGGCTTGTGAGCCTCCCTGAAAATCACATCGGTGCAGAATGGGCTATATATATCCATTGCTCTCTTATTCAAATGGAAAATGTTAAGACTATAAGAATTCACTCTTGTATTACAAGATATATAAGAATGTGGGGTCATAGAATCTCATGATTTCTTATGGCAATTTATATGAGAGAACCTCACGTATTTTATAATATTGGGTCTATTTTATTTGATTATCCTTCGTTTTACATGACCTATTTAAGTGCAGAACCTGTTACATTTCACTTGGTTATGAAACCAAGTACAAGTTGCTGACATTATGTGTCAATGGATCGAAGAAGTTTGCTCACTTGTTATTGAAATTCTTCTTTCTTGTCTTCTTTTATACTGCAATTTGGAAACAAAAAAAAACAAAAACACTGCTTACATCCAAACAGCGAGACATATGGGAAGTCGATATTTCTTTGTATTAATTCCACAGCATAGAGATCTTAGGTTTGACATGAATAGATTATAAATGTGGGCATAAGAGACATTCTAATTAATGAGGATGACCCAATTGTTCTTGTGTACCAAATCATTGAGTATTTAAGCTTTACATAGCTGGCTCATTTGGAAAGAGCGTAATGAGCATGTTTTCAACTCAATGAGTCAGATGGAAGAAGATGTTAGGAGAAGTGCTTCACGCTTAGTGGAGTTGTGTCTTGATCATCTGCCTCTGTATAAAAGCAGACGGACCACATGTAAATTTCTAATTTATTCTCACTCCTCTGTCTCTTTATAGTACTATTTTTATAAATCCGTTATTCTTTTCTATCAATAAAGTTTATAAATGTGGGCATAAGAGACCTAATTTGGGAAGTCGATATTTCTTTGTATTAATTCCACAGCATAGAGATCTTAGGTTTGACATGAATAGATTATAAATGTGGGCATAAGAGACATTCTAATTAATGAGGATGACCCAATTGTTCTTGTGTACCAAATCATTGAGTATTTAAGCTTTACATAGCTGGCTCATTTGGAAAGAGCGTAATGAGCATGTTTTCAACTCAATGAGTCAGATGGAAGAAGATGTTAGGAGAAGTGCTTCACGCTTAGTGGAGTTGTGTCTTGATCATCTGCCTCTGTATAAAAGCAGACGGACCACATGTAAATTTCTAATTTATTCTCACTCCTCTGTCTCTTTATAGTACTATTTTTATAAATCCGTTATTCTTTTCTATCAATAAAGTTTATAAATGTGGGCATAAGAGACCTAATTTGGGAAGTCGATATTTCTTTGTATTAATTCCACAGCATAGAGATCTTAGGTTTGACATGAATAGATTATAAATGTGGGCATAAGAGACATTCTAATTAATGAGGATGACCCGATTGTTCTTGTGTACCAAATTATTGAGTATTTAAGCTTTACATAGCTGGCTCATTTGGAAAGAGCGTAATGAGTGTGTTTTCAACTCAAGGAGTCAGATGGAAGAAGATGTTAGGAGAAGTGCTTCACGCTTAGTGGAGTAGTGTCTTGATCACCTGCCTCTGTATAAAAGCAGACGGACCACATGTAAATTTCTAATTTACTCTCACTCCTCTGTCTCTTTATAGTACTATTTTTATAATTCCGTTATTCTTTTCTATCAATAAATTTTAGGCCCCAGCTTTCTAAAGGAAAGGGGAGAAAAAGGACAAAAAGAAAAACTTTACATTGAGAAGCTGAGCAGAGGATCAATCACTTAAAGTACATACTCATACATAATTGAGAGCCTGAGACACATGCTTATGCCGGTATTGGTATATATCCAACTAAACTTGAGCAGTGAACTAATCATAGATCTCTCAACCAAATTGGTTAGACGTTATGACATGCTTCATCTCCTATTAACTACTTGTTGTCCAAATCTAGGATGATTACCAACTACTTGTTGCCCACCCAATCAATTGACATGCTTCATCTCCTATTAACTAGAATCTTCAATAAAGAGAACTTAAGATTGTTGGTAGAGCACTTACTTTTAATGCAATAGGATGTGGAAATTGCTATAAGTGTACTATGACTATAAGAGTTGCACTACTATTTTTGTGTTATGCAGTATAATAGTATTACTTTTTGTGTACAATTATCACTACTCAAAGAATATCATACAAGCATTACTTTTGTTTTTAGGTTTTTCCAGATATTAGTCCCCTAAATATTTAACAAATTGCATGCTAGTCCCTCAAATCTTAGAGAGTACATATTTGTCCCCTAAATCTTTCACAATTGTTTGGCTTGGTTTGGTATGAGGGGAGGTAGAGTAAGGTGGCGGACTCTTTTTTTTAATAATTTTTATAATAGGTGAGCATCAAATTTTAAAATCCTTTTTAGTAGATATTTTTTAGAGAGTAAGGTGAAATAGAGTAAAGTAAGGTAAGGAGAGAGAAGATGCAAAATAAATTAGAAAATAAAGAAAGAGAAAATCTATCTAATTTGGAGGGACATAATAGTGAGGAGCGAAAAGACGCAAAATGAACCAAAAGGCCCTGTACCTCCCCATACTCCCTCTCCAACCAAAGAAGAACACAAAATGTATATCCTTCCTTGCATCTCATTGAACCTTACCTTACCTTACCTTTCCTCTTTATATCTCCTACCAAACCAAGCCATAGGATTGTGTAAAATGGCCCCTTTTGTTAGTACTAGTATGGTGGACGTGCGTTGCACGTGTACAAACTTGTTCACATTTTTTACTATTTCCATGGACAGGAAAATGATGAAGAGAATCCAATTAAAGATACATTTTATCTACAATATAGTTACATTTCTTTGTTGTTTTTTTATATCTGATGAAAGATTCCAATAAGCAGCTGCTTCGCTCTTGCATTGAGAGTGCCTGAACCCCATCCTCAATCCTGTATGTGAAGCTCCAATCGATGCCATGACCTGCAATCTCACAAAATTTTTTAAGAGATCAGAGGTTAAAACTAAAATAGATAGGCCCTGTCCTACACTCTTTCACTTTATACACCAACTTATCAATTAAATTATTCATTAATTTGGAGCCGGGGAGAGTTGAGAAGCCTAATCGTGAATTTGTTTGAGAGCAGGTCAATTATAAATTCATTAATTGGAATTTCTTTTTGATAAATAAATAATTGGAAGTTTAAGAGGTTAATTAAGTATGGGAACTTCTCGCATACTTTAGTTTCAATTTTCAAGTAGCCTTACTTCTCAAAGTATTCATGAGCTGGTTCAGACTATAAAATTTTCTCAAGAATGAGCATGTAATTTAATTCACATGATGAAGTAAAGGAAGATGAAATTATTCAGATACAATACACATAAAACTCTATAATTTCTTCTCACTTACAGATCCTAAAAATTTCCCTAAAGTACCCAAAATCACATGAGATTAAATTAAGTGACAAAATAAAGTCGATTAATTATCATGATGGATTAAGAGAAGGCAAAATTATATAAACCTGATATGTACTATACCAGAATTCCTCATCATTTGCAGTTCCTGAAAGGAAAAAAAGAAAAGAAAAAAAAGATTAGAAGCAAGTGAAATAACAATTTTCTCTAAAGATTATATATACTATCTACTTCTTTTCATCATATGCTTAGAATATTTATAGCTACGAATGAAGACTATCAGAATTCATAACTGACTCTTGAACCATAAAAAGTGACTCTTGGGTAACGTTCCAAAATAACTGAATGACACATAAAGACTAATAACAAAATGTAACTCCTATTGCATTTAGTATGTGTTATTAGACATTAAAGCCGTGCAAACATTCAAGCATGTAGTGGGCTTTGCATGCTAATCCACGTCCACAACAATATGCTTTGAGTTATAACAAACGTACCATTCAAAGTTATAGTACAGTTTATAAAAATATATTATATTATAGTTACATATAGATATATTAAACTATATTTTAGTATACATTCTTCTTTTATGTAATGTATATTTTATTATATATAGTATTACAAATTAGTTTGATTTGCAATCGACAATTTATTAGATATCAAATTAATTTTCCGGCCAGTCATAAGTTTATACATTCTATTTGGGATAAATTTATATTTAATGTACCAAGAGTTAGTGGAGGAGTGTTATGAGTGGGTGTTTAAATTGAAAATTAATGGCAATCAATTGGGAGGTTATGAAAAATTGTATGTATGACTTCATGTATGTATGCATGGATGTGCAAGCAATGGGGATGTTTTGAAAACTTGAACATGTATGTATCTTCATGTATGAATGGATGGATGTATTGGAGGGCATTTCAGGAAGAAATGTTTTAACATGGCAACCCACTTTTATAATAGTATTAGATTTAATTAAAAAACCTAATCATGTTTGGTTAACTCCTAACCCTATATCTGCTATCACCAAACTACCTCTTTATTCGATGTTTCAAATTTTTGTAGAGTTCGACTTTGGGTTATTTTTTAACCATTGGAGAAGAAATCAAGCGGGGGATTATTTTTAGCATATACTGGTTTAAACACATTAAGAAATGAGTTGGGAAACATAATTGTAGGCTGTCAAAATTTTATTACTGATAAGCCACGATCCGCTGAGATATCGTCGAACGAAGTCACAGTTTGAAGGCTTCTGAGGAAACAGATTAGAATCACAAACACAAGAATAAGATTCAACCAAGAGGTTTAGCACCGCGTCCAAGCTCAAAACGCAGAGCTTTCAGCCGCGTCCAAGCTCAAAACGCGGAGCTTTCAGCCGCGTCCAAGCTCAAAATGCGGAGCGTTCAGCCGCGTCCAAGCTCTAAAACGCGGAGCGTTCAGCCGCGTCCAAGCTCAAAACGCAGAGCTTTCAGCCGCGTCCAAGCTCAAAACGCAGAGCTTTCAGCCGCGTCCAAGCTCAAAACGCGGAGCGTTCAGCCGCGTCCAAGCTCTAAAACACGGAGCGTTCAGCCGCGTCCAAGCTCTAAAACGCGGAGCTCTCAGCCGCGTCCAAGCTCAAAACGCAGAGCTTTCACCGGCCCAAGCTCTAAAACGCGGAGCTCTCACCGCCCAAGCTCAAAACACGGAGCTCTCACCGCCCAAGCTCTAAAACGCGGAGCTCTCACCGCCCAAGCTCAAAATGCGGAGCGCTCACCGCCCAAGCTCAAAATGCGGAGCGCTCACCGCCCAAGCTCAAAACGCAGGGCATCATGGCCGCGTTCGAAGCCGAAAACGCAGATCTTAACCCCCGCGTCCTAGTCCTAAAATAGAGACGCGAAGATCATTTAAAAACGCGGGTCTTTCGCGTTTAAACACGACCTGAACGGCTCCAAAACCGTTTTCCACGATTTGAGGGCCACGAATCCTCATTCCAAGGGGTCAGTTACACCCCTAAAACCCCTATAAATAGCTGAAAACTCAGCTGGTTAAAGGGAGGGAGATTTTTAGAGAGCTAATTGTGTGCAAGGAGATTGGAGAGTTGAGCACTTGAGGAGTGAATCGATTTGAAAGAGAGTTTGAGCTGTTTTAACATCAGCTTTTCTTCAATTTGGCTTGGTTTTCAAACTCGTGCAGAGTTACAAAACCCGTTCTTCGGGTTATCAAACTCGCTAGAGTTATAAATTTGCTTTGCGAGTTCTTAAACTTGCCTTGCAACCCCTTTTCAACGTGATTCCACGAGCAAGACGGTCGGATCGTCCACGGGATACAAGGATCAAGCTCCTATCGCCACCGTGAAGAACCCAGTTTTAAACAAAACGCGAGTCCCAAGACCGCGTTTCTCAAACAAAGCGAGTCCCAAGACCGCGTTTCTCAAACAAAGCGAGTCCCAAGACCGCTTTCAAACAAAACGCGAGTCCCAAGACCGCTTTCAAACAAAACGCTGAAGTCCCAAGACCGCTTTCAAACAAAACGCTGAAGTCCCAAGACCGCGTTTCTCAAACAAAGCGAGTCCCAAGACCGCTTTCAAACAAAACGCTGAAG
The DNA here is from genome assembly GCA_012295165.1 of Asparagus setaceus. Taxonomy (NCBI): domain Eukaryota; kingdom Viridiplantae; phylum Streptophyta; class Magnoliopsida; order Asparagales; family Asparagaceae; genus Asparagus; species Asparagus setaceus. The sequence goes on from CM022705.1 coordinate 11,536,731, forward strand.
TCCCAAGACCGCGTTTCTCAAACAAAGCGAGTCCCAAGACCGCGTTTCTCAAACAAAGCGAGTCCCAAGACCGCGTTTCTCAAACAAAGCGAGTCCCAAGACCGCGTTTCTCAAACAAAGCGAGTCCCAAGACCGCGTTTCTCAAACAAAGCGAGTCCCAAGACCGCTTTCAAACAAAACGCTGAAGTCCCAAGACCGCGTTTCTCAAACAAAGCGAGTCCCAAGACCGCGTTTCTCAAACAAAGCGAGTCCCAAGACCGCTTTCAAACAAAACGCGAAGTCCCAAGACCGCGTTTCTCAAACAAAGCGAGTCCCAAGACCGCGTTTCTCAAACAAAGCGAGTCCCAAGACCGCTTTCAAACAAAACGCTGAAGTCCCAAGACCGCGTTTCTCAAACAAAGCGAGTCCCAAGACCGCTTTCAAACAAAACGCGAGTCCCAAGACCGCTTTCAAACAAAACGCTGAAGTCCCAAGACCGCGTTTCTCAAACAAAGCGAGTCCCAAGACCGCTTTCAAACAAAACGCGAGTCCCAAGACCGCGTTTCTCAAACAAAGCGAGTCCCAAGACCGCTTTCAAACAAAACGCGAAGTCCCAAGACCGCTTTCAAACAAAACGCGAGTCCCAAGACCGCTTTCAAACAAAACGCTGAAGTCCCAAGACCGCTTTCAAACAAAACGCGAAGTCCCAAGACCGCTTTCAAACAAAACGCTGAAGTCCCAAGACCGCGTTTCTCAAACAAAGCGAGTCCCAAGACCGCTTTCAAACAAAACGCTGAAGTCCCAAGACCGCTTTCAAACAAAACGCTGAAGTCCCAAGACCGCTTTCAAACAAAACGCGAGTCCCAAGACCGCTTTCAAACAAAACGCTGAAGTCCCAAGACCGCTTTCAAACAAAACGCGAGTCCCAAGACCGCTTTCAAACAAAACGCGAAGTCCCAAGACCGCGTTTCTCAAACAAAGCGAGTCCCAAGACCGCTTTCAAACAAAACGCTGAAGTCCCAAGACCGCGTTTCTCAAACAAAGCGAGTCCCAAGACCGCTTTCAAACAAAACGCTGAAGTCCCAAGACCGCTTTCAAACAAAACGCGAGTCCCAAGACCGCGTTTCTCAAACAAAACGCGAGTCCCAAGACCGCGTTTCTCAAACAAAACGCGAGTCCCAAGACCGCGTTTCTCCAATCAAACGCGAATCTGATGTCCGCGTTCCTTCAACCAAACGCGAACCTCGTGGAAGCTGCCACAAACAAAACGCGAGCCCCGTGTCCGCTGCTCATTGCACTCAAACGCACCCTCAAAGGCGTTTGACCATTAAACGTGGACTTCAGCCCACGCTTCACAAAAGAACATGACCTCGTGGTTCCGCACCTCAAAGCGCCGATGGGATTTGTCATGTCCACCTAACCCAACCCCTTCAAATGATGAGGGACAGTTCCACCAAACTACCGATCCGAGTTAACATTCCTCAAGTTTCGACTTGAGAGAATTATTATCAAGAGAGAGACCAACGCAAAGAAGTCGCCATTCGCGTCTCGCGGCGAAGCATTGATTGCAACGGTCCTCTCCGAATGTCAATGTTGTGCACCTGCACCTAGACGATCGGTCTTTGATCGGTTGACTAATCCAGCCCCGTCCAAGAGACGGAGGCGATTCCACAGAAGGAGAACCTCGAGACTGAATAACCCGAAGTCACCATCAATATGGTCGGCAGAGGAACGCCGCTACCTTCCAGCCGCATTTAATCGAGACTAATCGCCCTCTGAGTGTTAAGGAAATCTCAGATAAGTTCGAAGGAATCTATCAGCGCACTCGAACACGACGGGGAGTCATACCCCTTATCAATTATCAGAGGCTGGCCAGGGGATTAGAACCTGAAGATGAGCACTCAGCTATTGCAGAGTCTCAGTCTTCCACTGCTCAGAGAACACGAGCATGGCTTATACAACCGAGGGTGCCAAGATCTCAAGAAGAAGCTTGAAGAATACCAGCGATGACGCAGAAGCTATGCGGTCACAACAAAGAAACCATTAACCAACTTAGAGACATGGTAGCCCAACTGGTTTCAGATAAGGCTCAAGCTCACGCGGTCGGTCCGGTACCTCAACCGGAATCGTCGCGAAAGAAAGGTCAATCTACAAAGCAGAAGGGAAAGATGGTTGAAACCTCCGATCAAGAAACTCACCGTATAGATTCTTCATCCGAAGGGGAGAAAGGGGGCGAGAACGAATCAAATCTTCAATCAGCCAAAATGGATGAATTCGAAGCTCGTCTTAACGCTATCGCTAATAGGAGTGAGCTCCAAGACGAGGGGGTTGTGAGGCCATATCCTGCAGAGTGGGATGCAGCGCCCTACCCTCCAAAGTTTAAAGCCCCGGCTCTGCAAGCTTTCGACGGCACGGGTTCGCCAAATCAGCATATTTACTACTTCAAGTCACAGACTGGAGATGTGATTTCGAACGATGCTATTTTGAGCCGTCTATTTATTGGCACTCTCAAAGGAGTCGCCTTTGAATGGTTCATGAAACTACCTGCCGGATCTATTCGGAAGTGGGTAGATTTGGAAAGACTGTTTCTAGCCAGATTCTTTGAAGATGACACTGAAGTAGCCGTCCCTACTCTCCTCGCCACTAAACAAAAGCCAGGGGAGTCGATAAAGGCTTTTGTGGAAAGGTTTCGGAGTGTGGCGTTATGATGCCCAAAGCAGGATGACACAAACCACTCGTGGAAACTTGTCAAGATAACCCGCACTCTCTTGGCTCAAATGGGGTTACAGAGTGTCGCTCCTCGAAGCAATTAGTGTCCCAAGGGGAACAAAGGAAGATATTGTCGCTACGAATCAAAGTCAAGAAGCGTAACGACAAGAACAAATTCTACGCCACGGTCGATAACGCCTCTGGCCAAGGAGGAAGGATATTCATGCCGCCGACACTAGTGTTCGATCTCCACCAAAGAAAGCCGCAAGCCATCGAGTCACCAAGACCGCCTAAGCAATATTCTTTCAAAGAAGAACATGTCGATATTTATTCCACCGCTTCGAAGAACAACAAGTTGAAGCTCCTGAAGCAAAGAGGCCCGAGGAAGCAGGAAGGTGGATGATCCCACTATTGTCGATATCACGTAATGTTGGGACACCGACAAAGAAGTGCTACATTTTAAAGATATTCTACAAGCACCGGTTGATGCCGAGGTACTCAAGTCAAACCGAGCGTAAGACCGTCTACTAATATGACATCGGTTCAATTCGAGATTTCCCACTGTAGAAACTCCTAATGGAGTTATTCCCATTCCAAAGGGAGAACTACGCTTGAGAAATACCGATCAACATGGTCAAGAAGGTAAAGGTCCGTACCCCTTACTATTTCAAGTGGAGAAGTAATGTGGGTCCATCCCGACCTCGCCAAAGATCAAGAATGGGTGGAGACATCACAAAGAAGAAGAAGAATAAGGCTAAAGCTTCCAACATGATTAGTCCATCCATAAATGAAGATGATACTTATTTGGTCCCTCTCACCCACTCGTGAGAAAGAGGAGACTATTTTGGTCGCCGACGAAGTGGACCCGTGAGCGTGCACGAGGTCAGGGAAAACGTACTTGAAAAAGTATGATCAAATTGCCCAGGAATCCAGGGAGCAGACCGAGGAAACGGGGTGTTCTGTCCCTAAAAAACCAACTGATAAGGGGAAGCCAAAGGAGGTTCGGTACAATAAAAACCTTCTACAAGAAGCAGGAACATCAGGAAAACCATTCCACTTCGATGTTTTGGCACAGCTGGCTAACATTCCCGCCAGAATCACCCTTTACGAGCTCTTGAAGTTGTCTAAATCTACAAAAGAGGCTCTAGTTGAGGCTTTAAGGGATACAGAGAGCTTCATTACGCAAGTTCCTGTGGTCCCAGAAGCTATGGATGAACTTTCTTGTGTCAAGTGCCTACACACAATGAAAAGTTTGCCCTGCATATCATTCACACAAGAAGATATGCAAATCAATCACAAGCATGATAGGCCCTTGTACTACACGGGGTACATGGGATCTTCGAGATCACCGTGTCCAAGTAGATCCGGTTCTCGTGACTCAAAGATAATGCCGCATGTGGTCATGCAAGTTCGGGAATCCCGCACACCGGTTGAATTCCACTCGCACAACTATCTTTGGCTTCAATGCCAACAAAGACACCCACCTTTGGGAAAAATTAAGCTCAAATGTCAAATTGGGGATCTCAAGTCAAGTAACTCGCTACATTATAGATGCCGACACATCCTACAATCTGCTATTAGGACGGCCTTGGATTCATGCGAATCGGATTGTCCCATCAACCCTTCATCAGGTGATGAAATATGTCAATGAAGAGGGAGAAGTCAAAACCCTGATAGCTGAAAAGCATCCTTTCAAAGGGGTAGAGAGTTATCACATTGACTCGGTTTTTTACCTCGGCGCCCCGGAGCCTGAATCGCCAAAACCAGCCATCGACAGCGGCAATGAAGCGGATGCCGAACCCGAACCTGAAGAAGAATGTCCATGGGAATTGCATGTAATGGGCTCTGATAAGCCTAATAATGAGGAAGATGTACTGAGTGAAGGCGAGTGGTACATTAATGAAAATCTCAATTTAGCTTACTTGTCTGATGTTTCATCTGAAGAAATAGGTAATGGTACGGGATTGGAACCATGGCATGCGCTATATGGCGAGAGATCACTAGACTTGCCACTCAAAACGTCCCTCTCCACCTCCGGGAGGATAGAGGACGTGAGGAAGGCATTCTTTATGGTCCCGTCCAAAGAGAAAGATCAGAGACCAATTTATTTTGGTAAAGTGGATCCTGAAATTCTCAAACCAGAGAGTTCGGAAGAAAGCGAAGCGACTCCTCAGTTTCATTATTACGAACTTAATGCTCGTAACATAATGAAGAACATGGGATACGATTTCAGTAGTCCAAAGGGGTTAAATTTCGGGAAAGGAAGGCGAACCCCGATCCGACATCTTGTCCCTGAAGGTAAAACCCAGGATTACTATCACAAGACCCGACGAGGTTTAGGATACTTATCAACACCTTCCACTTCAGAGGACGAAGCAGGACAATGCTCCGCGAAGGACCATTCATCTGGGACATCACCATGGGATTCCGACGTGAGTGTAGGATCAATCTTCGCAAGCATGTCAGTGAACATGGTTTCACCACCATCCAAGCCGATGACGAAGATGACGATCGATTCGCATGCATAATGACCCTTGGATTAAACGCCTTGATGTTCTGTGGGATATGTGCTTCGAGCAACGAGAGCCACTCACCGAAGATAAGGTGATCCAAATAAATATGGGGGATGAGATCAATCCCAAACCAATTTTCGTAGTTTAAAGCTTATCGCGAAATGAGAAAGAAGAACTAGTGTCCCTCGTCCGAGAGTATGTTGACGCCTTTGCATGGAGTTATGAAGACATGCCCCGCCTTGATACCGGTAGCCATGCACCGCCAATATCGACCAACGCCAAACCCGTTAAGCAACAAAGAACGCAGTTCCGTCCGAGGTTATGGAGGCAATTGTAGTAGAAATCCAAAAGCTCATCGATGCAGTTTCATCGAGAGGAACAACACCGGATTGGGTAGCCAATATCGTTGTTGTACCCAAGAAAAATGGAAAGATCCGATATGCATTGATTTTCGTGGATTTGAACGCCAAGATGTCCAAAAGATGAATTTCCACTCCCCATCACCGATGTCATGATTGATAATACATGTGGATATGAGAGAATGTCTTTCATGGACGGATTTTCGTGATATAATCAAATCAAAATGTATCCCGAAGACGAAAGCATACGGCCTTTAGAACACCATCGGGGTATTCTCGCTATACCGTAATGCCATTTGGGTTGAAGAACGCCGAGCAACTTACCAACGGCGATGAATACTATTTTTCATCAACATCTACGTAAGAAGATTGAATGTTACGTAGATGACATTGTGGTAAAAGTCGCAAGAAGGAAGACCACCTATCGACTTGAAGACCATGTTCGACATCATGAGAACACATCAATCAAGATGAACCCCACAAAATCCTTCCTAGGGTGTCGATGGTAAATTCACGGGATTCATAGTTACATCCCAAGGAATTTCGCCGATCCTCAAAAGGTGCGTATATCCAAGAAATGTCACCACCAAAGACCATTAAAGAGCTCGAGGCCCGCAAGGTAGGTTAGCGACATCCAAGATTCATATCAAATCTTTCGGTCGGTGCCAACCCTTCTCCAAATTAATGAAGAAAGGGGTTTCGCTCAGATGGGACTAAGGTTGCCAAAAGGCGCTTGAAGAAATCAAAACCTATCTCACGCAACCGCCACCCTCGTGGCCCCAAGATCGTGAAAACCCTTCCCGTTATATGTGAGAGCCATGGACCATTCACTTGGAGCCTTGCTAGCCTTAACGATGACCAAGGACATGAACAAGCAATTTATTACCTCACCAACCATGATGGGAGCCGAACACGATACGTTCTGCTGGAAAAGGAATGCTTAGCCTTGATGTTTGCCATCCGTAAAACTCGACATTATCCGTTGGGCAAACAATACATGTCATTTCCAGAGTAAATCCTCCGAGAGTGCTCATGACTAAGCCCTCTTCATCAATTCTGCTAGCCAAATGGGCTTATACTTCTCACAATATGATATGAAGTTTATGCCCCGAAGGCTATTAAGGGACAGCCGTATGATTTCTTAGCGTAACATCCGTCCCCACTCTTCCAAACTATACTAAGATATACCGATGAAATCACCGGCTTACATGACTCAAGGAGATACTGTGTATGGAAGTTATTCTTTGATGGAGCCTCTAGAGCAAATCCAGATGGAGGAATTGTACCGGTGTGGGGTTGTACTTGTTTCCCAAACAGCCTTGTGATCCCAAGGGGTTTTCCTTAGTGAACCATGCACTAATAATGTAGCAGAGTATAACGCTTTATTACTAGGAATGCAAATGGTCAAGAAATCAACATTCAATACCTCGAAGCTTATGGTGATTCCTACCATCGTGAATCGTGTTCGAGGAGAGTATGAAGTGCGAATGAAGACTTAATCCCGTATCACTCGGCGGTTCTAGAATTAGCACGAAGTTCAAGGCTTTTTCATAGAGTATATTCCACGAGCCCTAATGCCTATGCAGATGCCCCGCCTCGCTAGCCACATCACTAGCATTACCTCCAAAAGCCCGCATAATAATATTTGTCGCAGTATGAGTTGTACTTTCCTCAACTCATCACAAAAGGAGATCTAGAAGGACCAATGTAAGAGACCGCTTGTGAAACTTCCGCTGGGCTCGAACCAAGGGATTGGCGATTCCTTATATAGACTACGCCCCGTATGGAATCCTACCGATGATCCCAAAGAAGCCGCCATTAAACGGAAGGCCCTTCGCTTTTATTATGATGCAACTTCCTGCACTTTGTATCGTAAGTCGATGACGGAATTCTACTCACGCTTTCCGAAAGGAGGCGAGAAGCCTTAAAAGAGGCCCACGACGAATGTGGAGCCCACCAACCCGAGCAAGTTGGGGATCGCCACGAGAATAGGTTATTATTGGCCAAAGATGTTTGAAGATGCCGTGGATTACGCTTAAACGATGTCATGCGTACAAATTCATGGTGATTTCGGCCCATCGTGCACCAGAAATCTACACCCAACATCCTCTTCGTGGCCATTCAAATGTGGGAATGGATATTGTCGCCTATCTCCCCGCCAACGCCCAAAGGACATCGATTCATCTTAGTCAGAATCGACATTTTTCTAAATGGGCGGAAGTCGTTCGCTAAAAGAAGTTAAAACTTCAAACGTGATCAAGTTCATTAAGCATCACGCCCTCTATCGCTTATGCATCAGCGCGATAGTCCATGATAACGGTGCGCATTCATTAGCTATGGATTCCGAGATTTTGCAATAAGTTCAGATCCAAAGTGTTAAGGCCGACGCATATTATCCCCTACCAATGGTCTAGCGGAAGCTTTCAACAAGACCATTGTGAAACTTCTAAAAGTTCGCCTCTAAAAGTCGACGGATTGGGATGAGAAGTTGGGCAATTGTTTATGGGCTTATCGCGACGACGGTGAGAACCCCAACAAAAGCTACTCCCTTTCTTTGGTGTACGGATCGAAGCCGCTCTACCATTGGAGATTCAAATTCCTTCCTAAGAGTCGCCTCGCGAACCGAATGACGGATGAAGAGCAACATCAACTACGCCACAGAGCTAGAAATGTTAGACGACAAACGACTTCGAGCTCAACAACAAATCGAACTATACCAAGCTCGATTTCTAAAGCCTACAACAAGAAGGTTAAGGGAAGGATCTTCAAGAGAGGCGATCTTGTCTTAACAGTCACACCTATGGTCATGACACATAAGACTAAAGGGAAATTCAATCCCAAATGGGAAGGACCTTTCAGAGTCGACCGCCTATTCTAACGAGCTTATCGACTTATCGACTTGAAAGGTGACATTCTCATGATGCCAATTAACGGAAGTTTCTCAAGAAATATTACCCGTATATGTAAGATCCCCGCCTTGTTCTTAACTAAGCTTAGGAGAAAGAACTGAACGCTTTAGGTCGGGGTTGATTTATTGGAATGGACTTCATTCATTTCGAAGTCTTGAACGATCATTTATGCTATGTTAACATTATACCTCGGCATTTGTAATTGTTTTCATTATTATAAATCAAATATTGTGCTAAAGGAGAAACAAAAGTATCACTTCATTTTTTAATAACAAAATAAAAGGTGATCTGATTTGATGCTAGAAAGATTCTCGGGCCCATCAAGTGAATAATCAGAAGTCGCGGACTTAAGCTCCGCAAGCTTTTGTTCATGCTCAGTGCGCACTCTTTCTGCAACTTCTGCCTGGAATTGAGTTTCAGTCGCCGCAACCTCCTTTTTCATAACCTCCATTGCTTTGGCGAAGGTTATCAAGAATCTCAAAGACATTGACGACGAAGTCCCTCTGTGGCTTTTTGTTCCTGAGTCAGTTGAGCCCTTTTTCGAGTTAACTCGGCCTCCAATTGGGCAATAGACTCCTGAATGGCAGTCACAGAAGTGGCAGATTTAGTCAACTCAAGTTGGGATTGATCATGCTGCTCTTGCAAGTTGGCAACCCGCGCCTTCTTTTCAGACAAACTCGTTTGAAGGGTTTTCTGTTGAGATATCTCCTCGGTTTGAGCTCTAATGAGAGACTTGGCTATCTCCGCTTCTACGTCAACTTGAGAAAGCTCCTGGAAGGCCTGCAAGTCCGCCTCCAAACGAAACTCTTGCAAAGACAATGATGGAAATGGCCGCATGACCGCTTAAGGTAGCCCGTGATGTTTCATTATATGAGGCCTCAGACTTCAAAGGAGCCACGACCGCCCATAACAAAGTCACCAAGACGCCAAGATCCTCGCAGCCGGTTTATATCGACTGCGATAGATATCACGTGGAATACATGTAGTTTCGTCAACCACCATGTCTGGAATAATCGGGGGAAGTACCCGTGGTGAAGGAATCGGTGTGACGAGCAATTTCCCTCTTCTTCTTCATGCAATGCGGCGGATCTAATAGCTCCTTGCATAAGCTTCGCCTGGCGCAGAGGATGACCTCGCCGCTATTCGCTGACGAGCCCTCTTCTCATATTGAGCCGCTTTTCCGAGTGAAAACCCTTTTCCTCGCCGCTTCTCCGGCGAGCTTCTACCTCCGGTATCCCGCTGAATTTGGCCAACTTTGAGTGCTTCCTCGCCGCAAATCAAATACTCGCCGATTCCCCGAGGCTGGCCCTATTTCTTTTCGATTCAGACACCTCCCTAATATCCTTCAAGCAGAAGTGTATACGCCATATTCGGGAGCTTCAAACTTTACGATACCAGCTTGCAAAACCCAAGAACGGATGGCAACCGGGCGTGGAGAAGGTAGCACAATATCGCGACCGAGCCTCCACCATCCAGCTTATACCGTGCTCGAGCTCCTTCATACAAATTCCCAACGATAGCCAACTTGGGGTTAGGGTTCCCAACATATAGTTGGTCATACCCAAATTGTCGAGCAAACCGGCTAGGCAAGTAAGGCTCGATGATACACCGGTCACCCAAGCGGAAGACCAAATACCCAGGCCTGATCGTGATAAGCCACCAGAAGATGCCCTCCCAAGAATGAGGTGAAGTTACCAGTGCCACATCCATGAAAATCAAGGCCGCCTTCTACTCCACCAAAATCAGGAGAACAGCAAAAGACTCGATAATTATCCTCCCTCAATAAAATCTGTCGAGTGGGGACTATGTACCAATGCGCCCACTTGGCGGACCCAAGCCGCTGTATAAAGGGAACGAAAAAAGAGTTGGCATCGCTAACCCCCGTCATTAATGAGGGGCAGTGCATGACAAACCAGGCCACCAAATAAGAATACGACCGGCACGCTGCGGGTCGGGAGTTTTCAATCTGCTACCTTCCTCTGACCCAATTTTTCTCACATTCAAGAATTCCGAAGTCAGTTCTCGTAAGCCATATTGTATGCAACTTGCCATAGTTGAGAGGAGACTTATCGGCCTTCCATGAGCCAAAAGAATCATGGGTATACCACCGGATCGATGGACTCGATGGGTTTGGAGGGAACCACACAACGCTTCAACCGTGATCATCGAAATCCAAATTAGCAATGCCATATCGAGATAGGAGTCTCCGCTGGCAACGGAAGCTCTCAAATTTCGCATCAGAGGAAAGATATCTTCCAAATACTGTTGACATACCGAGCAAAGGAGACTTTGGAGGAGCTCACCGGTCGACGAATCACCGGGCGATGCTTACTCAGAGATTTTGAAACAAATATTCAGCCCAAGATGCATGTTTAACAATCACCGATCGTAGTCCGCCTCTTGTACACATATATGGAAGTGACACATCACTTCCCGTAAGGTGGCATAGACATTTGGGTATTCCTCCGCAAAATAGAAAGTTCAGCGTGCTAGGAACAAATTCCTCATACGGCAGCTTCACCAAATGGTAAACCCGACATCGCATACATTTCGGAGAGCAAAGCCTAATTTCAACGGAGTGAAAAAGTACAAGTATCGTGGTTATACTTTTCCAAGATGGCAAAGAAACCGTAGGAGTTCGATGACACCAATACGCTGCTCTCACCGGAATCTCTAACCCGGATAAGGTGAGTGGCACTCGCAATTCATTGATAACAAAGTCCATCATACGGACCCACCATCCGTCGTCAGGAGAATACACCCATCCAGGAGTCCTAAATTCTTGAGCAACAAATTCGCCCTGTGCAGCAATGAATCGGAGAATAAAAGTACGGGCCGGAGTGGCCCTCTCTTGATTGGGACTTATGCTATGAAACTCGCCTGGTCTTAGGCCCATCACCTTATAGTCACTCCCCAAAGGATGAACCGCCTGGTGAGTTAGAACCCCAACAGGCACCCTATCCCTTTCCTCGACTAGATCCCAATCCAAACGCCTGCAGCAGGAGACGCTTTGAAAGTAAGAAAGCGATACATCCGCTTCATGCTAGGAAGGAAAAGAAGCGTCGTTAGCTTGATGTAGCATCTTGATTCCTCGCCGCAATTCATATTATCATCTCCTCGATACGATCTCCAAGAAGAATGCCGGCTTCGATTAAGTCATGGCTTTCGACGCCACGAAATTCATATCTCTATAATGGCCCTAAAGGTGGAAGGTTCACCGATGGATCATCATCGCTCTTTCCATACAATTGTCCCGGTCACGGAGCTCTACGAAGACCTAAAGCCACATCGTGGTCCATCCAACCCGAATAACCGAAATGATATCTACGGGAAAGCGGCCTATCAGCATAGAGAACTGCAGACAAGAGAAGATAAAAACATCAGAAAGGAAAATTACAAGAGAGTCTAAGATGACCCAAGATGAAAATACAGGGGATCAGCCCCGCGTTCTAGCTATGAGACGCGAGGTTCGCCACGATTTCAAGCGTAAAACGCTAAGGTTAGCCCCGCTTAACTATGAGACGCGAGGTTCGCCACGATTTCAAGCGTAAAACGCTAAGGTTAGCCCCGCGTTTTAACTATGAGACGCGAGGTTCAGCCACGCATTTCAAGCAGAAAACGCGGAGGACACCTATGCATTTCAACTACAGAAACGCGGAGATAACCCCCGCGTTCTAAAATTAAAACGCGAGAGTCAGTCCCGCGTCTCCATCGTCAACATCAACTCCGCGTTTGAAACGCAGAGTTCAATTTTGGGTTGGAACCCATTAAAATAAATTCAAAACCCTGGTATACCTCGATGTGAGGGGGTTTGCGGCGGCGGCGGCACCATCGAAACCGATGGGTCACTCGAGATCTCGGCCGGCGTTGGGCTTGGAGTCGTTTGAACGACGCACTTGATCTTGTGAACAGTTTTCCTTGGAGCCATTGAAGAAATCTGGCTAATCGAAGATGGGGAAGAACTCAAGAAGAGTTTCGACAGCACGAAATCTCTTGAAACCACGAAGGAGATGAAAAATTCGTGATTTTTACCCGTGGTAAAATTTCCAAATTTTACCCAAGGGGGTTGTTTACACGAGGATTAAGGAGAAGATCTCCACTTAAGATTCTCCAACCACCTCAGTTAAGGCGGTTAAACACAACCACCTCAGATAAGGCGGTTCAGCTTTCCGAAACGCGAGATTCACCTCCGTGTTTTATCTCCAAACGAGAGACTTGCCTCCGCGTTCAATCCCTAAACGCGAAGCACATCTCTGCGTTTTGAACCCCAGACGCGAGGCTCACCTCTCGCTTCTAAAGCCGTAACGCCAAGCTCACCCACGCTGCATCAATTTCAAACGCTGGTCCCAACCCCCATGTTATTGAGTCCAACACTTAGCCGCTTTAGACTTAGTAACTCCTTTCACAGAATTTTCTTTCTTTTAAGTTGTTGAAGCCTGATCTCATCCTAATGAGCTACAAGCAACCAACTCATCAGTCCTCTTTAACAGGATGATAGGTTCTTAAATTGGCCTAAAACGTAACCAATCTATTAATCCTCATCAACAGGATGACGAATCCACAAATTTGATTAAACCACGCCGCTTTTTATCAACCCTGCTAATAGGAGAACAAAGCCCTAAAGCCTTGTTCACAACACAAGCCCTAAAGCCTTGTTCACAACACAAGCCTAAAAAGCCTTGTTCACAACACAAGCCCTAAAGCCTTGTTCACAACACAAGCCTAAAAAGCCTTGTTCACAATACAAGCCCTAAAGCCTTGTTCACAACACAACCCCTAGAAGCTTCGTTCACAACACAAGCCCTAGGAACCTTGTTCACATCATAAGCCCTAAGTCTAAGTTAAGATAAGTATGCATGAAAAACACGCAGCCGGGTGGTCTGTTCCCGCAATAAAAGACAAAGTCTACGTATTCAACATCGAGCATTAAGTCTAAAAGAGTCTAATTCTTTTAGCTAACGTTACGCGTAACGGACTTAGACAATCCGCGACGCCAGCCCGATTCAAACGGTAATCGGTAAAGGCTCATCAAACTGCTGACTACCGAGGGTTTGCTAAAAATCCTATGAATATTATGGTTGACGAAGAAATTATAATGGGAAAAGCAAATTTGTATCACTTTTATTCAAACCTCTAAAAAGATGATACAAAAGGGTGCCATTCAAAAAAAAGGGTGAAAAGAAAAGAGGATTTAGGGTGAACACAAGAGTAAGCCTATGATCCCCTAAGCGTGATGGACGCAAGCTGGGATTTGGCCTTAGCAACTTCCTCTTCATGAGCGGCCCGCACCATTGCTGTGGCTTCGCCTCGGCCCCTCTTTATCCGTGCAAGAGCAGAACACCTCTTTTAATCTCCTCAAGAGCCTGCAATTCCTCACGATAATCATTGTATGTTTCTACACTTTTACGGGTGAGGTCTTTCACATCAGCTTCCTCCTGAGCCAGCTTGGCCTTCTGTTGAACCAACTCCGCTTGGAGTTGAGCAATGGTTTCCTCAGTGATAGTAACTGATTCGCGAGTAGCATGCATAATAGATGTCGTGGAGGTCAACTCATGTTGCCAATGATCCCACCGAAGTTTTCGTGGATGCAACTTGTATTTCTTTCGCCAAATCCTTCCTGACAGCCTTCATATTGATGCATCGCTTGGGCAAAAATGTCGCTAAGGGTCGACTAACTGAGCCTCCAAATCGACATGATTCAATTCCTCAAAGCTTTTCAAGCTCTCCTCCAGCGTAGATATCTCGCTGGTACAAATGTTGGATGCATTCGTGTCGCCTGATACCGATGTTATTCGATAATTCATAAGAATAGGCCCGAAGTCGCAAAGGTGCTTCTCCCAAAGAACAATGATCTTCACGGCCCCGCATCTCAGATTCTAAATGACCGATGTATTTTGAAGCAAATTAGGTACAACGGTCGACTCCATGGAAACTGCAGGAGACAATATCAGCTCATGTTGGGTCACGAGGCCCTGAGAAGGAGTCATAGGTGATGGTATTTGAGCGGGAGGGGAGGTACTAGCATCCTTTCCAGTCCTAAGAGAAATCCTAAGAGGGGTTGATTTCATCAGGGGAGAAGTTGCTGCTGCTAAAACTTCTGGAACGGACTCAGGAATGGAAGCTGATGTTGGTACAGTCTCTTGGGCCACTGCTGCCACAGCCTCTGGATTTGCCCTTACCGACGAGCCTACAAAAATAATGATTGTCAAAAGAACACGTATGAAACAGCTATCAAGATTCAAAACAAACAATGCTTACCCGGAGAGAAAATAACTGCAGGAGCTGGCGCCTTTTCGGAAGTGACGGCTGGGAGATCGTCGAAAAGTCCATCGCACTCTGCGGAATACCCATACGACACCTCTTCCTCATCATCTCCTGAAGGATGGGAGGAGCTCGTGGCCGTGGCCGGTTTAGGAAATAGACCGCCAGGGCTAGGTCTTTCGCCCCCGCTGCGTGCATAAGCACCAAGAAGCGTGAGATGAATATCTTGCAGTAAGCTGCCGCCCTTTCCGCCGAGCCTCCTCTTCGTCACTTTGGGAGCAAAGATCGTAAGTCCGCCCGAATTATCATGTCGAGCTTCAACAGCTTGGAATAGACTCGCGATCTTCACGGCGATTCATCTCCACCTTCTTCCTCCAAAGATCGGTGAGAAAGAGAACCTCTTAAGGCTGGCCCAATTGAACGAAGACCCCGCTGGTGGGAAATCCCTACAACCGACGCACTCGTGTTCTTCTTCGCCCACCTAAGTCTTGAGGAGCAGCTCTAAACGATCTTGTATTAGTTTGACCCCGCCAGAGCCGGAGGTTTGTGGTGACTGCTGTACGAGCCCGCTTAAGGCTGGCCCTGCCTTATCGGGCTACATTCGCAGCCTCTTTCCTCACGGGTCTCAATGAGGGGGCCCAAGAGGGCTCCACCATGTAGCTTCACCTCTCCTCAAGACCAGCCCCGCTCACAAGCTAAATACTCTTCAAACCCTCTCACGCTGGTGTTTTAGAATGCTTCTTCGCCAGACATTTTTCTCTCGATCTCCTTCAAACAAGACGAGGTTCGGTTTATATTCGGGGATCTGGGAAGTGGATTGGTACCAGTTGCGGAAACCCATAGTCGTATAACTATTGGGCGTCTTGTGAGGAAGTGTAAATTTGGCCCCGCCCACCACCACTTAATAATACTGTGCCCCGCACCTTCATATAAATTCCCGATGAGCCATTGGGGTTAGGGTTTCCAACATATAGTTGATCGTATCCAAATTGTCGAAATGTTTTAAAGGTTGATAAGGCTCGATGTAACATTTCCCGCCTTGACGGAAGATTAGGTAGCCAGGCCTGATATTGATCAGCCAACGAAAGACACCTCCATTCAATTGGGTGAAGGAGTTAGAGCCCTTAGTGTCTTGGTACATCTCCCCATATCCACCTCCTTCAAAATCAGGAAAACATCCGAAGATATGGTAGTTGAGATCCTTGGACAGAATTTGTCGGACCATGACCATGTACCAACCCTCCCATCGAGACTAATTCTAACCGCTGAACCCACTGAACGAAGGAATCACCGCAAGCAAGAGCAGCAGACATCAAGGAGGGGCAATGCAAAACAAACCAAAGCTACCAAATAGGTGTACGGTAAAGGCACGCTGGTTGGGAAGTTTCGTAGTCTTCTCTCCTGCCAACCGCCTTGACTCGGGTGAAATCATGACATAATTCCTCAAGCCGCCTCAGAAACGGCATGTCATCGCAAAAGAAGGTTGATTGGTCTTCCATGAGCCAAAAGAACTGCTGGGTAAACGACCTCAGCAGCAAGAGAGTCAGTAGGCCGGGAGGGCACCACACACCGCTTCAGCCATAACATTAGGAAGCCAAAGAAACGAGCCACGCCGAAATAGGGATCGAGTTGGTAATGAAAACTCTCAACTCAGATATGGCGGAAAGTGCCCTCTTGAGCCTCATTAGTATAATGAGAGGAGGCGCTCCTAATACGATCTTTAACTTCGCCAGCGAACTCGCAAAGAAGACTAACTACATCGTCCTTGCTATGCAAATTTTGAATAAATAGTCACCCCAAGACGCCGCTGACTCGCTTCCACGTAACCCCGCTACCGGGCATGTGTTTGAAATGACACATCAGCTCCCAAAAAGTCTCGTATATGTCGGGACTGGCTGCTTTCAAGATGGCCAACTCTTCAGTCCCGGGAATAAACTCCTCATATGGAAGCTCCCCAAAAGGCAAACCCGAGACTTCGTACATCTCATGAAGAGCGAAACCTAGCTCTCCGACGGTGTAAAGAACGCATAAGTCTCCGGTTATACTTCTCTAGCATAGCAAAAAAGTTATAAGAACTCTGTACGATACCATACCGCACAGCCAAGACCGGATCACCCAAGCCGGAAAGAGTCAATAAGTCTTGTAGCTCATCCATGACGAAATTTACAAGACGAGTCCACCACATCCCATCGGTTGAATATACCCATCCCGGTGCCCTGAAGTCTTGAGCAGGAAACTCCCCCTTCACAGCTATGAATCGACGAACAAAAATGCTGGCGGGAGTGGGTACCTCGCCACTGGATACTCGACCGACCAAGCCCGCCTTAAAGCCGCCACTAATCGATGACCCACAGACGCATTAATTTGATGGGTCAACATCCCAAGCGACACCCCACTTTGGTTGTTGACAAGATCCCAATCCATATGCCTCGGGATAGAGGCACACTGTAGATAAGAGAGTGGATACATGCGCTCCATGTTGGGAAGAAAGAGGAGTCGATCACCAACTTTTAGCAAAGATCTTGTAATCCCCGCCGTAAAAGATTTTGACATCAAGTTCCACGGGTCTCCAAAAGAAATGCGGGCTTCTTGAGAGGCTTTCGTCCAAATGCCTCGATTTTGAGATCCGTGACAATGGCCCCGACTCGTGAACTAGCCTCGACAAACTTTAGTCGATCTTCATCTTTATCTTGAACAATGGGAAGCTTTTGGCGCAGATCGGTTAACCTCGTGATCTTCACCTCCTTCATGGCCAAAATGGTCGTTAAAAGTGAGAGGATCACTTGAGTAGCGACCGCACATGAGAATGAAAATCGCTTAATACGGAGGAAAATAAAACGCGAGGTTAATAAGGTCAAACCCTAGATGCAGGGTTACCCCCGCTTTAAGTACAAAACGCGAGGCCAACTTCGCGATTCCAACGCCAAAACGCTGAAGCACCGCCCGCTTTCATTGTCAAAACGCGGTGTCAACCCCGTCTAATTGCCAAAACGCCGTATCAATCCCGCTTCATTGCCAAAACGCTGGTATCAATCCCGCTTCATTGCCAAAACGCTGATATCGATCCCGCTCCATTTCCAAAACGAAGCTTCGCCATCGCTTCCGCTGTTTCACGAAGAGGAAAACTTGACGGCAAGTTATGGCCAAAAGTCAAATTTACCATCGATCAAGGGAGTGTGCGAGGCCGTAGGGGCTCGGACTGAGGCACCGCCAATGGACCCAGCAGCCGGCGTGCTCGAGGAACCCGGAGCGATCTTCTTGGACTTGACTGTTGACCTCTTGGGAGACATTCTCGTCGAGAAGAAGTTGAAAAGCTTGTGAAACGGCTCGGAGATCGGAAAATCACGGAGAAATAAGGAAGATGATTTCCTTGACAAGAAGTCTCAGAAGACTTTGATTTGACTCGTGGGTCTATTTATAAGGTCGCCACCTATCAAATCTCCACGAGATTTTAGGCAAAGAATCCCACCGAGATCCCCGCCTCTTAACCAAATCGGTTCGACTTCAACCCCGGCCCAAACTCCAAAACGCAGACCTCATCGCCGGCCCAAACTCCAAACGCGAACCTCATCGCCACGCCAAAATAAAACGCGAGATCACCCCCGCTTTTCACGCTTCAAGCTTCAAACAAAAGTTGAGCACAACTTCTTCAAGACGTAATGAAGAGCAATACCTCCTCAAGATCAAACAAAGGAGAAGTCCAAAGTATTCCAAAAGCTCGCCCTACCAACCGCAAGCTTTCAAAACTTCGAGGGGTTCTCAGAGGGTCACAAAATTTTATTATCGATAAGCCACGATCCGCTAAGATATCGCCGAACGGTCACAGCTTGAAGGCTTCGAGGAAACAGATTAGAATCACAAACACAAGAATAAGATTCAACCAAGAGGTTTAGCACCGCCCAAGCTCAAAACGCGAGCTTTCACCGCCCATGCTCAAAACGCGAGCTTTCACCGGCCCAAGCTCAAAATGCGAGCGCTCACCGCCCAAGCTCTAAACGCTGAGCGCTCACCGCCCAAGCTCAAAACGCGGAGCTCTCACCGCCCAAGCTCAAAACGCAGAGCTTTCACCGCCCAAGCTCTAAAACGCGGAGCGCTCACCGGCCCAAGCTCTAAAACACGGAGCGCTCACCGCCCAAGCTCTAAACGCGGAGCTCTCACCGCCCAAGCTCAAAACGCAGAGCTCTCAACCGCCCAAGCTCTAAAACGCGGAGCTCTCACCGCCCAAGCTCAAAATGCGGAGCTCTCACCGCCCAAGCTCTAAAACACGGAGCGCTCACCGCCCAAGCTCAAAACGCTGAGCTCTCACCGCCCAAGCTCAAAACGCAGGCATCATGGCCGCTGCTCGCCGAAAACGCAGATCTTAACCCCGCCCTAGTCCTAAAATAGAGACGCCAAGATCATTTAAAAACGCTGGTCTTTCGCTTAAACACGACTGAACGGCTCCAAAACCGCTTTCCACGATTTGAGGGCCACGAATCCTCATTCCAAGGGGTCGCTTACACCCTAAAACCCTATAAATAGTCAAAACTCACCGGTTAAAGGAGGAGATTTTAGAGAGCTAATTGTGTGCAAGGAGATTGGAGAGTTGAGCACTTGAGGAGTGAATCGATTTGAAAGAGAGTTTGAGCTGTTTTAACATCGCTTTTCTTCAATTTGGCTTGGTTTTCAAAACTTCGTGCGAGTTACAAAACCCGCTCTTCGGGTTATCAAACTCGCTAGAGTTATAAATTTGCTTTATGAAGTTCTTAAACTTGCCTTGCAACCCCTTTTCAACGTGATTCCACGAGCAAGACGGTCGGATCGTCCACGGGATACAAGGATCAAGCTCCTATCGCCACCGTGAAGAACCCAGTTTTAAACAAAAGGAAGGATCTCCGTTGACCCTTCCTTCTTTTGTAAATCGCAACCGATCGAGGACTTTGTAATTTCTTTTCATCTAAGTCGTTAGAGAGAGAGATTGCATTTGAGAGAGTTGTATTTATTCTTTCTTTAAAGTCAATTAGAAAGGATAACATTTGTTTTACAGCTTTAATTTTCCTCGCGAACAATAATAAAGAGGTAAAACAGTCACTTTGCCTCCAACCGTCAGATTTGATGGAATATTTCTCTCAAATCTAATGTAATTTAAATTGAAGGACCATTTTGCAAGATGCTATAGGATTTAAGGAACTTATATGCAATTTCCAAGATTTGAGGGACTAATATGCAATTATTGATGATTTAAGGGACTAATATCTTAAAAACCCTATTTTTAATAATATGCGTTTCCTCACGGTCTTCTTCCAAATGGTGTTGGTCTTATTAGAGAATGAAAATAATATGCAGCTATTGATGATTTAAGGGACTAATATCTTAAAAACATGTTTTTAATAATATGCGTTTCCTCAAGTGAGAATAGAATAACGTGCGGAATGGAATGAGTGTGAGAATGGAATGCTCATTTCCATTCTCACGATTGGGTCCTATTAGAGAATGAAGTGGGAATGAAAATAGAAACGTGTGTACTTGTGTATACATAACAAGACATATTTTTTCGGAAACTAAAGGCAAAAGTTTATTTTAATAAATTCTATATTTTAATTTAAAGACTTTTTTAGAAATTTTAATTTCATTCATTTGAATTTTTAAAGAATTTTTTCTTTGAGATATATATCAATCCAAATATCAAAGTACATGAATGCAAAAAAGATTTTTTTCATTTTTTCCCCCCTACACCTCTTCTTCAATCGGCTTTTACCATTGCAATTATCTTTTAGTATTTCGATATTACATATTAGTAGAAGTTTTGGATCCATTATTCTATCATTTTCTAATATATAAAATCGAGGGGTGGCATTTAATGAGGGGATATAGGGAAATGGTTATTTTTAAAAATTGCCAAAATACCCTTCAAACAAATAATGATTTTCTTTTCAAAAGAAACTATAGAATGAGGGAATTATCCCTGATTTCTATCAGTCTTATTTATTAAGAGAAGTTTTTGAGATCAAACAATTACATCCAAATTCCAAAGTTGTTATAAGGATTGAGTCTAACATGTCTTTACATGTTGAGCGGTCTTTTATAGACCGAAATTTAGACTCGCACAATAATATTAATTCTTAGAAAATCTGCTTTAAAATCATAGCTGGTAAGATTTTGAACCTGAGCTGCTCCAATTTCATCTTAAAGTCCCCAACTCTTAATTTTATCAAAACGCAGAAGTTACGGTAAAGATTGTGGCCTATTGTTTTCTATTCTAACTGAGACACAATAAGCCTTGTTCCCTCAAATTAAGGGGCAAACACTTTGTTTCTATTCTATCATGTGTCTTAGGCGTGCTCCTAAAGTCAGAAATACTGCATACATAATGGGTTTTGGATTAATGTGGGACATTACTTGCTGTCTTTGTTTGCTTCCATATTATTCAGATTACTACATCTGCACAATATCAGAGCCACTGTTGGATTGCACGTGTGACCTAATTTGTCTCTTGCAACATGTAAATATATGATGGCAATTATTTGACTATACATGTCAGGTTAGAAAATGCCAAAGAAACTATTTTCAAAGGACCACAATTGGATATAAAGGAGTTTCCGTTTCATTACATATGATTTTACATATCTTCTTGTTCTTAAATGTTGTTTCATATTTCTTCCTTCTTTTGAGTCTGATCGCAGTCAAAGGCTCTGTTTAGCAAATTGTACAAAGTTGGATTAGGACCGGTCCTACCTTAGGTTTAAATTAAACTGATTCTATTTTAAACCCGGGGGAAGTTGTTCAAAATAGAACCAGCTTAATGCATTCTTTAGCCTAAAAAAACTAGGTCAACTTCGACCAAATTTTCCCAATTAAAATTACTCTTAACAGATTTGAACCTGGTCCAATTAATATTCAGGTCCCCTCAAGCTATATGTTTAGTTAGTGATCTTAATTGTTAGATCCCTTTACTGTTCTCTGAACACGAAGGCCATATCTTTAAACAGAAGGGAGATGATTTGAATTTGTTTATTTGATAAAAAGGAATACATTACTAACAAAGTAAAGAATATATTCTTTAACATGACAATAATTATTTGTGTTAGCAGCAACAAGGGCGTTGATAGACAATAAGTGATGTTGGATCCATACCTAACAAGTATCAAAGAACATTATGCGACATGTAAGAGGTAACAAACTGTCTTTTTAAACAAAATTCATTGTGTTATGAATATATTATTTATGAACATATTATGAAACGAGAAAAGTATGACTTTTTATAGACGTCCACACATAATTAATTAGTCTTATACCAAATATGAAAATATTCCGCGTGGGTAACGTCATCTTGCAGCGGCAGGCGCGAATAATTTTCAAAAGAGTATACATGGTTGGCCTATGTCCATTCATTACTTTGGATAACTAACACTAAATCCCCATGATGTTTGCAATTTTTCATAACAAATCCGCCTGAGGTTTAGAAAGTGATACTTTCTCCCCCTCTCTATTTATTCTTAATGTAATAGAATTACATGATACTCATGTGACTATTTAAGGACCAAAATACTCTTTACCATGATTTTCCTTCTCCATTTCTTTTTTTACTGCAGAATTAGTTTTTTTATTTTTTATGTTTTTATTCTTTTACGGAATTCGAACCCTATAACTTCTAAACTCCATAAAGGATAAAAATAAACGAATTTGTCTTGTTTTCTTGGATGAAAATTTTAGGGAAGAATCGAAAGGTAAACTTTTATTCTTAGCTTAATAGTTTTTTGACGACAACTACAAAATAGATTAAAAAACTAGAAGATGAAATATGCCCGAGATAATTAAAAAACTTGAGAGGGAATTTTTGTCATTAAGGGGTCACATAAGTATCATGTGACCTATTAGATTGAGAACTAATAAGGAGGGGAGAAAGTGTTACTTTCTAAACTTCAAGGGAGTTTTTGTCAAAACTTGCAAACCCGAAGGGGATTTAGTGTTATTTACCCTTCATTACTTGTTGCTTTAATAAATAAATAAATAAATTATAGCAAAGTACCTACATGATGTTAGGGTTCATGTCTCTATCGCGTCTAGAGAAGGGGATCAATAATATATTAAATTGGGAAGATTAGATAATGGAGATGCACACTTGTCAGTGAACTACATGGTTTTACAATTAAATATCTTAACCATTGAGAATACTAATAGCTTTTAATTGAATTGCATAGATTTATATTTATATTGTTATTGTTAAGATCATGTAAAATGACCAGTTTGAACACAGTTGCAATGAAATAATCAGTCCTAACTGGTTGATATAAATTCAATTCAACCAATCAAATACTTTTAGCAATATATTAGACAAATAATAAACCAAAGACACCCTAATTCGCGGGAATGTGCTCAAACCATTTCCCACTACTTGTCAAAAAATCTTGAGTGGCCCCCAAAAATCTTATAATCTTGAAATGCCCCAATAATCACCAAAAAAAAATTTTAATTTAAAATTAAAATAAAACCACAAAGCCAAAAAGAGTGGGTGATATAATTCAAGCTTAACCCTCACTCAACTCGAACCCCTGTACATTGGACCCCCAAATGGCCCAAAGTTCTCAATTTGCTGGTCTCTCAAGCTTCCGAAGAAAACAAACAAAAATTAAAATTAAAATTTCAGCTGTTGCTGTGCTGTGCACCAGTGTTCTCATGATGCACACCTATCGGTACTGGGCCCGGCCCATGTGACTTTGAATCCACGTAGTACTCTCACCCGGGCCCGTTAGTTTTAGTTGGCAAATGTTTTTGGATAGGTCTTTCCGATGTAGTCCCGTATATCTTTAATATTTAGATATCAGTCTCTCAAACAATTATAACGGTTAATATCGAAGTTGTACAAGTTGTTTCAAATTAATCCCGTCAGTCTAAATATCATTTGAGTCGGAAGGAATTTTAATATTAAGTTAACTGCTTCACATATCAAGCTAGTTGTAACTTTTATCAATATTGATTTTTTCTTTTAATTTCTTTAATCTTCTTACTGTTTGAGCTGAAAATAGAAGAGTTAAATCAATCAAACTTGTATAAAAATCATGCCCATTTAAATTTTCCCTGGTGGCAGTTGCTTCACTTGCACATTTAAGAGCATTTTGGGGACATACTTATTTTCACTTATTAGCATATTTTTACTTATAAGTTGTCAATATCATATTTGGTAAATGTTTACACATTACTTATTTTAGTTTATTAGTAGGGGAAAAATAATTTGAGATTCTCCAACTTATTTTTGGTCACTAACAAGGTGATTTACCTACTATTTTGTCCTCTAGCAAAATAGTAACTCTAATGATTTGTGACTAATTTCAAAATAGGATTTTTATATCAAAACCGCCTAAACTTTTGGTCAAATTGATGGTTACTATATTTTTTTTTAACGAAAACTACCTAAAATTATTTACATGCTTTCAATGTCACACCAATCTATATTTTTCTTATCGTTACCACCTAAACTTTTATATCTCCTATGGTTACCATATTTACAAAACACAACTTGATATGTATACTACCTTAACTTTATAAACTTTTGACATGAACCGCCTACTATATTAAGAAAATCACAAACACCACTAAAATTTTGAAATATGTACCAAACATAACCACTCATGAGACATTAGCTACAGAAAATAGATGGTTTCGATGTGACATTGAAAATATAGATTTGTGTGACATTGAAAGCGTATAAGTAATTTTAGATAGTTTTCGTCAAAAAAAATTTAGGTGGTAACCATCAATTTAAACAAAAGTTTAGATGGCTTTGATGCAAAAAAAACTCAAAATATTAATATGTAAGGGACTGACATTCGAAAAAAAGAGCAACGTCCCTTGCCACATATTCTCCGCTGTAGCACTTTTAAATCCGCAGCGAAACACAAGGCACGATGTCGGGATCAATCGCCACCGTCCGATCAACTACAGTACCCGATATCACCTTGACAGAGACAGCTGCACTCCAAGCGGTAATTTCAAAAAATATTGCCCGTAAAATCCAAGCAAGGAAAAGGAGAGGAAAACTCTCCTTTCTCTTTTTTTCATTTTCTTTTTATCTTTACACCGAAAAAGAAAACTAATTCAAGATTTCAAATCCGCTGCTGTCCTTTTCCTCAAATTCATCGCCTTAAATTTTGGCGGGAAACGGGGTTAAACTGGATTTGATAGAAGCGGGTGGCGTCCGCGGGTGGCGCTGGCACACGGCGGCAGAGAGAGGTCACGGTACAGAGACGTGAGCGCATCAACTGCACGTCGCGACAGAGGTGGCGTAACGGCCGTTAGATTTAACGGAGGACGTTTTTTTATGGGGAAATGGCTGCGGTTATCCTTTGAGAAGCTGGTTGACTGCCACGTCAGCCTTGTGGATTCAGATTTTAACGGCAGTGGTGCAGTCACCGGCGGCAGCCGGTCTCATCACCCTATGGTTATGGTCACCGCTTGAGGTGCTCTAAGGGAGGTGCCCGGAGTCAAATGGTAAAATAATGATAGGGACACACCCCACACCACACACACTCTCTCTATAGTGCATTGAGACCTACATGAAATTATTTTTTACAATTTCATGTGATAAAAAGATAATTTGGGTAATCTAGTTGGGTAAAATCAATATTAAATTATTTTTTTGGCAAACTAGTATTGAAGAAGTTATTTCTATAATATCATTATTTATTTTGAATAAATCCGAGTAAGTGGGTATTGTTTGTGTTTACGTCGGAAAATTCAATGTGTTTCAGGCGTGATGAACTTAATTTTTGGGTCACTTGATCTTCACTGATGGTTGATCTTCCCGCTGTGGATCGTAACATGTGCTTTGCTACACACGTAACAGAGGTTAGAGGCACCGGAGGTTGTTTCCTCCAACGTGCCCTCCGACGCTCAAGTCAATGATTTTTTCTAGTTAATATGAAGAGAAAAATCATCTCATTGACTTTTTTGTGGGTCGAATTCGTGCCTTGGTGTACTGAAAATCATCTATATTTGTAGAGGGATTACGGGGGGCACGTTGGTAATTTTGGCCGAGTGCATGCGGTACTGTTTCATGTCTACTTTACACGCGACGGTGATCGGTTGGCCGAGTCGACTTTGCACGGTGCAAAGATTGTGGGATATATGGCATGTACGAGGAGCTTTGAAGGCTCTGGCACGCACGGTCATTATGATTGATGTCGCATTAAATGCCAATGGCGACTAGGCAGCGGATTGTGGGCGCTAACAGGACATTTTTTAAATGCCGCGTGACTTTTGAGGATTGCTTGTCAGGCCGAATGACTTTTGGAGATGTACTATGTTGGGTCTGAGTGGAGGACGCCTTTCGTCTCGAAGTCGGGCATCTTGATAGGATCCGAGTCGGTTGCGCCTTTTGACTCGGATTTGAATCGTGAGTCGGGTCGGCTGACTCATTACTCGGGTCGTGTTTTGTAGATGCTTTGGGAGTCGGCCAACGAATCAATACTTGGCCACTCTCATTAGGCTAGGTAATTTTCAGGGTATAACAGTTTGATATTGGGAAATATTCCGTTTAATTAATCCTTTCTTGAGTTTCCGACTATATCTAATGACAGATTAAGGAGTTTTGAAAAGTGACGTCCCTACGTAATTTATAATTAAAAAACTTAACAAATATACCCGATGAGTTTTCATATTTCAAATTGAACTAGATAATTGTATCATTAGTAATGCTATCAAACATATTATTAGTAACATCGTTACATACATAATTGCTTAGTAATCGTACCCCCACCAACCACCCTCCATTAATGGATCCTTTGTAATTGGTGATCACATGTGATGTGATGATGGAAGATGATCATGATAATAATATATACACACACTAGAAATTATCAAAAGCTCAGCTTAAGCCTTGGGGTAAAATGAGGAACTCCTTGAAGGAAATGGTTTCACGTGACACTACTTCTGGCAATGTGAATCTGCCCCTGACTATATTATCATTTTATGTTAGTCCGGAAAATTCTTTAAACTTGTTTAAACTCTTGATTTGTGTAGATGTGTATTATATCAAATAGGGCTTTCCTTAGAAACCACAATTTAATCACTCTTTAAATGAAATAATCCAGAAACCAGTATTAAAAATGTTGCAGAAATAATGGACCATTTCAACATGTTTCCAAGTTAACGTTCAATTGAACGAAAGATATCAATTGATATTTAGCTGGAAAATAGATCACGTTCATGGATTACTACCAGAACACACTTTGAAAATGGTTTCTGTATTAACTAAATTTTAATTATAATTTGATATTGTCGTCTTATTTTTAAAATGATTACTATAAAAAAAATTCTTATTTTAAGTTAATGGTCACAAATTAAGTGTACAAATTCACTTAAGCATGCGTGTTAACAACCACTGCAACCAGGATTAGGAATTATGTGACCCTATTAATTAATGATTCGTGAGACATTCTACCTGACATGCACGTCCGTCCCTCCTTAAAAAATCGTTTTTCCCACGGACTCACTACGCATTAATTATACAATTAGATATTAATTAGATAGTTATGAGAGTGGATTAGCGATAGACAACCCGATTAAAAACAAAACAGTTGAGCCGTAACGTTTTGGTTAACGAGATATTGACCCCACGTCAAAGAGTGTTCTTCAGTTCGGTAAACCACTATTGTAATCCTAATAATGAGATTAATTAATGACACAGCAAATGGCGAGTGGGGTGCAAAAGATGCCAGTATCAGCGGACATATCCGTATCCGTTAGTATGCAAATTTGGTTGCTAAATCTCTATATCCGATGTGATATAGTTAGGAATACAAATATATAGCTAAACATACATAACCTTATACTAAGTATCCGAATACATTGATCGTACCTTTGCAATTGTTTCGATCTTTATATTAATGAATTTGAGGCTAATTTTGATGATCCAAAGATCTAATATAGTTTGTTAGGCATAACAAACATATTAATGGTCTCTCTTGTACCGTACAACCTTATTATTTCAATCTCATATTGCTTCACATATTCTTTTATTATCCTCGTGTATATTCACATATCTTTTCTCTTACATTATTTGATCAGTTGCCAATTTTCAGTATATACGCATATAAGTTTTCTTTACCAGCTATATTTTTAGTTGTAGTTGTATCCGAGATCGATAAATAGATATAGATATGCTTGTTACGCATATATCTCTCATTATAATTGGCACCATGCCACGTGAGCAGACAAATTCGGCAAAACATGTAACTTCACTGGATAAAGGCGGTGAAAGACCCATGACAACTGAACTCACCTCGGTTTAGTTACAATGACTCACCTCAGCCTGAACTGGCTTTATGACGGTTTTTATTGTAGGGTGATTAATTTAAATCGTATCGTATTCTTAACAGGCTATGATAGGAGATATCACGCAAAGATCTACATCAGCTATATAGAAAGATCACATGGCTCTCGTATCGAGTCCAATCTTACATGTTCAATCTATCGGATATTTCTTCGCATCAAGAAGGATGAAAATCATTTTGAGTCCTATCCGATTCGGTTTTGCACCTCTACAGGATGCATTTTACACCCTTAGAGCACTTCATGGGAGGCAAATGCACCTCCCCAAAGTCTTGCAAATATTCTTTTAGGGAGTTATCAACCACTCCTCTATATCAAGCTCCATTTGCATAGTGTACATTATTAAATAATTATTTATATAATATTTTAAATAATTTTAACAATATAAAATGGTCACAAATTAAGAGTACAAATTCACTTAAGCATGCGTGTTAACAACCACTGCAACCAGGATTAGGAATTATGTGACCCTATTAATTAATGATTCGTGAGACATTCTACCTGACATGCACGTCCGTCCCTCCTTAAAAAATCGTTTTTCCCACGGACTCACTACGCATTAATTATACAATTAGATATTAATTAGATAGTTATGAGAGTGGATTAGCGATAGACAACCCGATTAAAAACAAAACAGTTGAGCCGTAACGTTTTTGGTTAACGAGATATTGACCCCACGTCAAAGAGTGTTCTTCAGTTCGGTAAACCACTATTGTAATCCTAATAATGAGATTAATTAATGACACAGCAAATGGCGAGTGGGGGTGCAAAAAGATGCCAGTATCAGCGGACATATCCGTATCCGTTAGTATGCAAATTTGGTTGCTAAATCTCTATATCCGATGTGATATAGTTAGGAATACAAATATATAGCGAAACATACATAACCTTATACGAAGTATCCGAATACATTGATCGTACCTTTGCAATTGTTTCGATCTTTATATTAATGAATTTGAGGCTAATTTTGATGATCCAAAGATCTAATATAGTTTGTTAGGCATAACAAACATATTAATGGTCTCTCTTGTACCATACAACCTTATTATTTCAATCTCATATTGCTTCACATATTCTTTTATTATCCTCATGTGTATTCACATATCTTTTCTCTTACATTATTTGATCAGTTGCCAATTTTCAGTATATACGCATATAAGTTTTCTTTACCGGCTATATTTTTAGTTGTAGTTGTATCCGAGATCGATAAATATATATAGATATGCTTGTTACGCATATATCTCTCATTATAATTTGCACCATGCCACGTAAGCAGACAAATTCGGCAAAACACGTAACTTCACTGGATAAAGACGGTGAAAGACCCATGACAACCGAACTCACCTCGGTTCAGTTACAATGACTCACCTCAGCCTGAACTGGCTTTATGACGGTTTTTATGGTAAGGTGATTAATTTAAATCGTATCATATTCTTAACAGGCTATGATAGGAGATATCACGCAAAGATCTACATCAGCTATATAGAAAGATCACATGGCTCTCAGTATCGAGTCCAATCTTACATGTTCAATCTATCGGATATTTCTTCGCATCAAGAAGGATGAAAATCATTTTCGAGTCCTATCCGATTCGGCTTTGCACCTCTACAGGATGCATTTTACACCCTTAGAGCACTCAATGGGAGGCTGCAAAATGCACCTCCCAAAGAATATGCTTGCAAATATTCTTTTAGAGGAGTTACTCAACCACTCCCCTATATCAAGCTCCATTTGCATAGTGTACATTATTAAATAATTATTTATATAATATTTTAAATAATTTTAACAATATAAAATGGTAAAAAATTATATGAAATAATTTAAAATATAAAATATATTATAAATTAATATGAAAATTATAATATATAATATAATCATATATTTAAATAAAATTAATTATCATTAATGAATTGATAATTAGAAATAGATAAGAGTACATAGAAAATCTTCATAACTACTATCATGACTTGTATTATAATGCACAATATGATTGTTGAAGATGAACGCAGCCGTAAGATGTTATCATTTCAACTCCACAATCAATTCAATGCCGAAATCATGGAGATATCGAACCTAACGATTCCAACAGTTCCTTGCTCGACATAAGAGGTTGAAAACAAAGAAGCTCATTTTGCACTTCAAATGCATTGATCGAACATTTGTGGGAAAGACATGGAAATGAAGCGATGTAACTTTTTTAAATAATAAAATAATGCCTTTTCATTTTAATTACTTGGTTCTTGAAATTTTTATTTCAATTAATATTATTCAATATTAGTCTCATTCTAAAGGTATTGACAAGATATTTTCAACCGTAAAACTTTTATTTAAAATAATTGATAAAAATAAACTTATGTTGATTTTAAATTGAATATCTAAAATAATTAGTTAGTTAGAAAGGAAAATGGAAATTAAATGCAAAAGGAATAGTATTATGAAGGGGCTGCATATTTGGAGGAAAAACTCCAAATATGCAGCCTGGGGGGGGAATTTTGCAGCCGAGCTCCTTTTTTTGGAGCTCGGTTGGAGTGTTACCGGGCTGCATTTTGGAGAAATGCAGCCCGGTTGGAGTTGCTCTTAAAGCGGAGCGGACACCCAACAAACCAAAGGTTGAGTGGACGGACGGTCGGATTCTGTTAGCGTCAGGGTTACTTACTCGCTTACCCGTTTCAAATATTTTACTTTATTTATTTTTATTAAAAGAAATTAAAAAGGTGGGTCCCAGCCCAATAAAGGCTGAGGCCCATCACATGAGGCCACTCATTATACCTCATATATTGCTGCAGGCCTAGCTTTGACATTCCCCTCATCCTCTTCCTTTTTAAGAAGAGAGAGAGAGAGTGAATCAGAACCCACTCAAAAATCCTCTCTCTCTCTCTGATGGCGGCAAGAAACAGAGACAGCGAGTTCTGGCTCCTCCGATTTCTCACCGACGACTTCTTCGCCGACGGAGAGAAGCCCGGCGAGAGCAGCGACGACGACGACCCAGTTGCTGCTTTAGCTCGACAGTTGATGGGCCACTCTCTAGCTCAAAGGCCAACCTCAAAGGTAATTTCTTTTTTGCTCGCTCGCCTCCTAAATCTTGGATTTAAGTTGACGGGCCGATTTCTTCAGGCTCCGGCCATGGCGACGTCGCCTCAGTCGACGCTGAGCGGGCTCGGGAGCTGGTCTTTCTCGAGCTACGAGAGCCCAGATGGCCCGTCTCAGGTCTCGTCACCGCCGTCGACGCCGTTTCAGGAGAAAGAGGGTTTGGATCTGCTCTACGCCGCTGCGGGACAAGTCGAGAGATTGGGCCTCAACTGCGAAATCTCTCGTGGGCCTCTCGGCCCATGTCACTCTCATTATCACCGCCCCTACTCGAATCAAGATCTCCTCCACCAGCGCCTTCAGCAAGCTCGCGTAAATGCTAATTAACCTTTTTATTTTTTTTAACTTTTTCTTGATTTTTTAAAATTTTTTTTAATTCTAATTCTTGATTTTTTTTATAGTTTTATGAGCTGAGGAGACGGCAACTCATAAAGCAGCAGCAAACAGAGCTCTTCGCCGCCGTTTATCGACGTCAGCAGCAGAACAGAGCGAGAATTGCTAACGCCGTTTATGGGGTTAACGGCGTTGATCAGCGACGTCAGCAGCCAGTTTCGAGATCTGGGGTGCCGGCCGTCTTTCTTGCCATGCGTATAAATGCGAAAACATGAACTTCACCGGATAAAGGCGGTGAAAGACCCATGACAACTGAACTCACCTCGGTTTAGTTACAATGACTCACCTCAGCCTGAACTGGCTTTATGACGGTTTTTATTGTAGGGTGATTAATTTAAATCGTATCGTATTCTTAACAGGCTATGATAGGAGATATCACGCAAAGATCTACATCAGCTATATAGAAAGATCACATGGCTCTCAGTATCGAGTCCAATCTTACGGGTTCAATCTATCGGATATTTCTTCGCATCAAGAAGGATGAAAACCATTTTTGAGTCCTATCCGATTCGGTTTTGCACCTCTACAGGATGCATTTTACACCTTAGAGATATGAGGCGCAAAATGTCCAAAGAATATGCTTGCAAATACTTAGTGGAGATTCAACCACTCATAATGCTCCATTTCATAGTGTACATTATTAAATAATTATTTATATAATATTTTAAATAATTTTAACAATATAAAATGGTAAAAATTATATGAAATAATTTAAAATATAAAATATATTATAAATTAATATGAAAATTATAATATATAATATAATCATATATTTAAATAAAATTAATTATCATTAATGAATTGATAATTAGAAATAGATAAGAGTACATAGAAAAATCTTCATAACTACTATCATGATCGCTTGTATTATAATGCACAATATGATTGTTGAAGATGAACGCATTTGTAAGATGTTATCATTTCAACTCCACAATCAATTCAATGCCGAAATCATGGAGATATCGTAAACCGAACGACCATCAGCCTCGTTGTATTATAAGAGGTTGAAAACAAAGAAGCTCATTTTGCACTTCAAATGCATTGATCTAACATTTGTGGGAAAGACATGGAAATGAAGCGATGTAACTTTTTAAATAATAAAATAATGCCTTTTCATTTTAATTACTTGGTTCTGAAATTTTTATTTCAATTAATATTATTCAATATTAGTCTCATTCTAAAGGTATTGACAAGATATTTTCAACCGTAAAACTTTTATTTAAAATAATTGATAAAAATAAACTTATGTTGATTTTAAATTGAATATCTAAAAATAATTAGTTAGTTAGAAAGGAAAATGGGAAATTAAATGCAAAAGGAATAGTATTATGATGCATATTTGGAGGAAAACCCAAATATGCAGCCTGGGACGGTGCCGAGCTCCTTTTTGGAGCTCGGTTAGTTACCGGGCTGCATTTGGAGAAATGCAGCCCGGTTGAGTTGCTCTTAAAGCGGAGCGGACACCCAACAAACCAAAGGGTGAGTGGACGGACGGTCGGATTCTGTTAGCGTCAAGGTTACTTACTCGCTTACCCGTTTTAAATATTTTACTTTATTTATTTTTATTAAAAGAAATTAAAAAGTGGGTCCCAGCCCAATAAAGGCTGAGGCCCATCACATGAGGCCACTCATTATACCTCATATATTGCTGCAGGCCTAGCTTTGACATTCCCCTCATCCTCTTCCTTTTTAAGAAGAGAGAGAGAGAGTGAATCAGAACCCACTCAAAAATCCTCTCTCTCTCTCTGATGGCGGCAAGAAACAGAGACAGCGAGTTCTGGCTCCCCTCCGATTTCCTCACCGACGACTTCTTCGCCGACGGAGAGAAGCCCGGCGAGAGCAGCGACGACGACGACCCAGTTGCTGCTTTAGCTCGACAGTTGATGGGCCACTCTCTAGCTCAAAGGCCAACCTCAAAGGTAATTTCTTTTTTGCTCGCTCGCCTCCTAAATCTTGGATTTAAGTTGACGGGCCGATTTCTTCAGGCTCCGGCCATGGCGACGTCGCCTCAGTCGACGCTGAGCGGGCTCGGGAGCTGGTCTTTCTCGAGCTACGAGAGCCCAGATGGCCCGTCTCAGGTCTCGTCACCGCCGTCGACGCCGTTTCAGGAGAAAGAGGGTTTGGATCTGCTCTACGCCGCTGCGGGACAAGTCGAGAGATTGGGCCTCAACTGCGAAATCTCTCGTGGGCCTCTCGGCCCATGTCACTCTCATTATCACCGCCCCTACTCGAATCAAGATCTCCTCCACCAGCGCCTTCAGCAAGCTCGCGTAAATGCTAATTAACCTTTTTATTTTTTTTAACTTTTTCTTGATTTTTTAAAATTTTTTTTAATTCTAATTCTTGATTTTTTTTATAGTTTTATGAGCTGAGGAGACGGCAACTCATAAAGCAGCAGCAAGAGCAAGAGCTCTTCGCCGCCGTTTATCGACGTCAGCAGCAGAACAGAGCGAGAATTGCTAACGCCGTTTATGGGGTTAACGGCGTTGATCAGCGACGTCAGCAGCCAGTTTCGAGATCTGGGGTGCCGGCCGTCTTTCTTGACGGCGCCAGACGGAAGTCTAACGGCACTGGCGTCTTTCTGCCACGTCGCACCCCAATCGAGCCCAAAAAGCAACCTCGTATGCTTTCAGTGCTCTTTTTACATTTTAGCCCCCACATACTTGATATTTTGAAAATATTTTTATAATTTTGCAGCTTGTTCTCCTGTTCTGCTTCCAGCTGGAGTTGTTCAAGCGTTGAACTTGAATGTGGATGAAATGGGAACTCTCCCTCGCCTCCCTGGTTATTATTATGTTTCCGAAAATGGTAAGTTTTAATTTAGTGCCAAATTTTGCTTATGTAATTTTTCATTTGGAAAATTAGTAAGTTTAATTAAATGTTTTTTTTTGGTTATTAGCTGCTGTAATGGGTGGAAGCAATTTGAAGAGAAATCAAGAGATTTGTCTTCCTCAGGATTGGTCCTACTGAATTTACCGCTGACAAGTAAAATGTGAAGTTTTAGTATTAGTAGTTTTTTAGTTGAAGAAAATTTGAAAGAATTACAGCTGGGGGTGATAGATTTTGTTGGGGAAATGAAGGATTTTTTATAGTTGGGTTATTTTGGGGAAGCTGATATTAAGCAAAGGGGTAGTTAGGATGAAATAAAATAAAGTTTGTGGGTTTGAATGGAAGTAGAGGGGTCATTTTGTAATAAGATCTAGTGTTATTTTGTCTTTTGTCTTTTGTCTCTTTTTTACCCCCTCTATCTCAGTGGCAGTGGTTAATTTGATTTTGTTGGGGACCACTGCCATCTGAAGCTTTTTACATGTAATGATGGAAAAATATTGCATTATGTTGTATTTTGCAGTGGCTTTAATGCATTCCCCCCGCTCATTTTATGATAGTATGACATTTTTATTATTGTATTGTATTTATGTGCAATGTTTGTATTTTATTAAGCTTTGGGGTGAAGGAAAGTAGTGCCTCGATTAGGGTGCGTGGCTTTTCCTTTTTGCTGCTGTTTTGTTCACTGGCGTGAGTTTGGTCTTTTTGACTGGGTCAAATTTTTGATTAAAGAAATATTTGTGATATTGATTTGTTGGTTGCCATTAATTAGAATCGTATTGTTTTGTTTGGTTTTGATGTCTGGATCTTTTTGGTAGTACGAGAATTTGGAACCATATGGGGTACGGGTTACTACCATGTTGGGTGTTTGAATTTTTATAGTATAATAATTGTAATTTCATCAACTACTTTTCATATAAAAGCAAAATCTCAAAAATCTGTAGCATTCTGATAAATCTACAGATAACATAAAACAATTCTACTAATTCAAACGATGTTACTGTAGCAGCTACAGTAATTTCAAATTCAAATTTTCCCGTGCTTTGCACGGGTTGAATACTTGTTGAATTATATTTGGAAGTCTTAGTACAGTAACGATTGTAAATTGTGTAATTATTAGTCACAGGGAAACAAACAAACAAACAACTTATTCAGTTTGTTTTCTAGCATTAATTATGCACTCAAGGGGTGTTAATTTTTAAATTATTTCATAAATCTCGAAGTTCAATGAGTCAAGAGTTAGATAGCGGCACATTTAATGTCAGGTACTATTTTCGCGTGTTACTTTCTCATCAATCCGACGACTTTAGCGCTAAATCATAGCTAGTTTGATCTAGTTTTAATTCTAGACTAGTGAAGGTTGAATCGATTCTGGTTTGGTTATTGATCAAGAATTGCCCTTACAGAATCTGGTTAAGATCAAGTATAGTTATTTGTTGAACTAGAATTAATTCTGATTCAAATTTTTATCCACTTAATCAAGGGCTTGTTTGGTTCAAAAAATTTGGGTGGAAACACATGGAAAACTACTAATATAGTTTTCCTGTGTCAGAATAGTTAAAATGGATTCCTATTCCTCAGTTTAGTTCACAATAAGATAATTGGAAATTTTTTTTAGAAACATCAGAAAACATCATTTTTTGTGGAAAAACCAATTCCAAGTTTTAAAGGCAGAATTGCTAGAAAAACGGTTTTAAAATTAATTAAAAAATGGATTGATGGAAAACAAAGTACTAATATGTCTTAATATGTTCATTTCCTGATTTCGAGTTTTGAATCAAAGCATGGATTTGTGATGATGTAGATTTCTCCTTCCTTTTGATGTGCCGAAAAAAAAAATCCTAAGAAATGCATAAAAAACTCAAAAAATACTTTCTTCTATTAGAATTCTATTCTTATATTACTCGTAAATGAACCAAACGGGCCCTAAGCTAACTTAGGTATCAAACCCGCACTTAGACTAATTATTTATACATGTACCTTGCACTGATTTTCACTTTGCTTTTCAGATTTGCCCTTGTCTTGCAATACTCTCTGTTCGTACCTTGATTTTTACTGCACTTGCACTGATTGCACATCACACTTATATTGCGCCAAAAAAAAAAAATATATATATTTTGATTTTAATCTTGTTTATAATGTAATTATTTTACATTTAATTGCATTCACTTCATCTTTCACTTCCATAAAAACATTCTCAGTCTTTTGGACTACACTCGTCCGGTCCAGTTACATGCATCAGCCAGATCGCCTCAACTTCTCCTTCATAATTATTGCTGCATATATTTTGCATTAAGAGGATTTTTTTCAAATATTAGCCCCCTGAAACTTTCATATTTTTAAATTAGTCTCTCAAATCTTTGTATTTTAAAACTAGTCACCCTTGTCTTTAAGCGTTTTGAATCGGTCTATTTCAAATCTGTTTATCGTTCTGAAATTTGTCACCCAAATCTTTCAACTTGGTGCCGATTAGATGGACTAGTTTCAGAATATCTAAGGATGAGGGGAACTAATTTCAAAATATGGAGATTCTGGGGACTAATATCAAAACGTGAAAGTTTAGGGGGGTCTGATATCTAAAAAGCCCTTCGCATTAATGCCTGCTACCAACTCCACTCATATGATGGTACTCTTCTGAGTGATATCCGGAAGTATACAGTGTTCTTCACGTATATTCTCATCGAAACTTTAATTTAATTTGCAGGCCGGCATGGGCCACAAACTATGGTTTAAATAATCACGGACTTGCGCATTTTTACTAATTATTATTATTTGATGGAAGTGATGATTCTAAACACAGTAGGTATCTACTTTAATAGTTTGGTGAGCCTCTACTAACTTTGATCAATGTCGAACTTATGATCATCAATTTATTCTATATATAATTTCAGTTGTATTACTCCTGAATTGCAATCATTTATTTTTTCCATTGAGAATTAATTGTATTAAATTGCTATATATTAAATAGTTTTCCAGAAGCAACATTCACATATAAATATAGTAATAAAATTATTTCTATGAAATTTTTATCTCGAGAGCTAATTCGCTAAACGCGATCCATGTTTTGTGTATAGCAAATTGAAGAAGATATGAAAGAACAATGATAGTATCTAGCTTCCATAAATACAATTAAAACAAATTTCTATAAATATTTTATTGGCTAAACGCACTCCATAATTTCCCTCGAAAATTTATCACATTTAATTGTTAAATAGTAAACAGCTTTCTTACCAATGTTCTTATCATACTGTCAAATAAGGGGGCGTACACCATAACTATGTTCGCTTTTTTTTTAGCTTGTCGTAACTGTGTTTGCTTTGCTAATTATCAAGTGAAAAAACATGAGGTAGTGGGCTACAAAATGCCCAGATAAATTTAAAGTTACAATTAGGTGAAGGCCCATCTATCAGCCGAACGGCAGCCTCACTACTGGCTAAATTAAAATCCTAATCCTTTTGGGCTGCGATTTTAAAGAACACTTACTCTTGTCTAGGTCAAACTTGACTGGATCACATTGGACACTTTGTTCGCGTTCGGCTCCTTTTTCCTTTTTTTTTTATTAAATAATCCAACCCAAAATCGAATCTACGACTATAGGAGCCATATTAGAACCTCAGATCTTTTTTCCTTTTTTATTAAATAATCCAACCCAAAATCGAATCTACGACTATATAGGAGCCATATTAGAACCTCAGATCTTTTTTCCTTTTTTATTAAATAATCCAACCCAAAATCGAATCTACGACTATATAGGAGCCATATTAGAACCTCAGATCTTTTTTCCTTTGTCACTTGAAGGCCCGTGTTATACCTATTTTTATTCAAGATTGAAAGAGAAAGCTACATAAACACCAACCTATATGTAATTAGGAGGTATGCACCATGTATACATTAGGGTGGATTAATTGCACAACTAACTGTAGTGTCGCGCTTTAGAACTTACTATCCCCTTATTTTGATTTTGGTAGATAGAACCCTAATGACTGTTTACTCTAAACGAGTTTATTTGTTAAAAAAAATAAAGCTCTAAATATCAAATAATTAAAATAATAAAAAAAAATCATAAGAGTGTCTATATACCAATCAACCTATAACAATTTTTTTTCCCTTTTGGTTTTGTAAGCAGATTGAGGAGTTACAGTGTTGAAATAGTGCATGGCTTCACTTTGAAGCAAAACCATTTCTAAGAACCAACACATTTTGGGTCTCATATATGTCTTGAATCGATCTTTGAGTTCTTTTTATAAATAACGCATTGAATAAAACTTATTATATTAAACAAAATAAAAACTTCCTCAGTCCTACTCAAAATAAGATAAAACACATAGATTGGTTGGCTCAACAAGCAAAGGGGCTATTTCCCAATTCATCAAGTTGCATTAACACTCATTTCCATATGTGGATGCGTCCAAAATCCTAGTAATTTACTACCATTTTCTACTCTAAAAAACGCCAATAAGTACATATCCGTTACCCTTTAAACAGTTGGACAAAACATAGCTTCTTCTTTCCCAAAAGTAGAAGGAAAACCAATACACAAAAAAAATAAATACTGTAGCTATTATGTGCAACTAGAATATATTTTGGAAAGAAAAAAAATATTTATCTATAAAGTTCGACATGCTATTTATATGGAATCGTGCTAGTCTATACAGCACCTAATCTTTGTTCAATCAAATAAATTCCTTTGTTGACACTTGTCCTCAAGCCACATATTTGTTCCTTTTTATTAAAAGAAACAACATGTTAATTAATTAAAGCATCATCTTCTTCATTAAAAAGTCAGTGCACATGCCGAGCCAAGAGAACATATCTAATCTACCCATGGTCTTATTTACATTGGTAATATCCTTAAATTAACAAAACCCTATAAAGTAGGTGGCTAACTTTTAAAGAGTACAAAAAAAGTCAGCCCCCCACGGCTCTTGTCAAAAAAGTTTTGGTAACAAACTAGTCCTTCAAATTTTCTCAAGAGAAAAAAGAAGGGTAGGCTCATTTTGAAATAGGTCTCTTGGAAGCAATATTATCAAAAAGTTACACCAAATGAACTCATGCTTGTTTTTTCTGTTAGATCTAAGTAGGATCTGCTCATTAGTAGCTATTTAATAAAAGTAATTCCACCGAATTATCTCTCCCTTTACTTACAACACCAGCGATTAACAACAATAATAATACTAGCAACGACGCGAAATGTGAAAACATTTAAAAGATTTAAAAGATTGTCACCCTAGTCTTTTAAGCGTTTTGAATCGGTCTATTTTGAGATAGTCCCCCAAATCTGTTAATCGTTTTGAAATTTGTCCCCCAATTCTTTCAACCTGGTGCCGATTAGATGGACTAATTTCAAAACATTTAAAAGATTTGAAAGACAAATTTCAGAATCTTTAAGGACGCGGGGAACTAATTTCAAAATATGGAGATTCTGGGGACTGATTTCAAAACGTGAAAGATTGGGAGGGTCTAATATCTAAAAAGCCCTTCGCATTAATGCCTGCTACCAACTCCGCCCATAATATGATCGTACTGTTCTGAGAGATATCCGGAAGTACACAGTGTTCTTCACGTATATTCTCATCGAAACTTTAATTTAATTTGCAGGCCGGCATGGGCCACAACTACGCTTTAAATAATCACGGACTTGAGCATTTTTACTAATTATTATTATTATTATTACTATTATTTGATGGAAGTGATGATTCTAAACACAGTAGGTATCTACTTTAATAGTTTGGTGAGCTTCTAACTTTGATCAATGTCTAACTTATGATCATCAATTTATTCTATATATAATTTCAGTCATATTACTCCTGAATTGCATTCATTTATTTTTTCCATTGAGAATAATTGTATTAAATTGCTATATATTAAATAGTTTTCTAGAAGCAACATTCACATATATAAATATAATAGTAAAATTATTTATATGAATTTTTTTATCTCGAAAGCTAAATCGCTAAACGCGATCCATGTTTTGCGTATAGCAAATTGAACAAGATATGAAAAGAACTTTGATAGCATCTACTTTCCATGAATATAATTAAGACAAATTTCTATAAATATTTTATTGCTACAAGCACTCCATAATTGCCCTCGAAAATTTATAATATTTAATTGCTAAATAGTAACACGCTGTCAGATAAGAGTGAGGACACGTAACTATGTTTGCTTTTACTTTTTTAGCTTTTCATCATGACTGTGTTTGGGCTAAATAAAGGCCCAGATAGTCTCAAAGTTACAACTACTTGGAGGCCCATCTATCAGCCCAACGCCGACCTCACCGCTGGCTTAGTTCAAATCCTACCCCTTTTGGGCTGATATTTTAAACACGGTTAGTCTTGTCTTGTCAGGGGACCGGATCACAGTGAACACTTTGGTTCGAGTTAAGCTTCTTTTTGCTTTTTTTTATTTATTTAAAATAACCCAATTCAGAATTAATCCGAATACGGTGAGAGTCATATTAGAACCTCAGATCTTTTTCCTTTTTACTCCCACGGTATTCGGATTAATTCAAGATTGAAAGAGAAAGCTACACAAACACCCACCTATATGTAATTAGGGTATGCACCATCTATACATTATAGAGTTTGGGTTAATTGCACACAGACTCCTTGTAGTGTCACTCTTTTGAACTTACTATCCCCCGCATTTTGATTGTGGTAGATAGAACCGCAAAATGGCTCTTTTAGTCTCAAGGAGTTTATTTGTCAAGGTGGGAAAAAGAAGAAAAAAGAACTCTACGGATCAACACATTTCCTTTCAAAACTAAAGAAGCTCTACATGTCAAAATGAACGTATAATTGTTTTTTCATTGTTTGTAAGCAAATTGAGGAGTTGGAACGTTGAAATAATGCATGTCTTAAATTTGAAGCGACGACTATTTCTAAGGACTAACACATTTTGGGCCCAATGAATGTCTTGAACCGATCTTTGAGTTCTTCTTACAAATACTGCCTTGAATAAAACTTATTATACCAATACATGATAAAAACTTTCCATGTTCTACTCAAAATAAGAGAAAAAACATGGATTTGTTGGCTCAACAAGCAAAGGGGCTATTTCCCAACTCATCAAGTTGCTTTTAACACTCATTTCCATATGTGGATGCGTTCAAAAGATAGCTTCTTTTTTCCCCAAAGTAGAAGGAAAACCAATACACAAAAAAAAAACTCTAGCTATTATGTGCAAAAAACTAGAATATATTTTGGAGATAAAAAATATTTATCTATAAAGTTCGACATGCTAGTCTATACAGCACCTAATCTTTGTTCAATCATATAAATTCCTTTGTTGACACTTGTCATCAAACCACATATTTGTTCCTTTTTATTAAAAGAAACAGCATATTAATTAATTAAAACATCATCTTCTTCATTAAAAAGTCAGTGCACATGCCGAGTTAAGAGAATAGTATTATCTACTCTATGCATGGTATTATTTACATTGGTAATATACTTAAATTAACAAAACCCTATAAAGTTGGTGGCTAACTTTTAAAGATTACACAAAAAGTCAGCTCCCAACAAACAAACGGCTACTTGTCGAAAAAAGTTTTGGTAACAAACTAGTCCTTCAAATTTTCTCAAGAGAAAAAAAAAAGCGCAGGGTCTTCTTGGTCCCTGCAAGATGTATACTTTGAAATAGGTCTCTTAGAAGCGGTATTATCAAAAAGTGACACCAAATGAACTCATCCTAGTTTTTTCTGTTAAATCTAGCTGGGATCTGCTTATTAGCTATTTAATAAGGGGTTGTTTGGTTCACCTATTTTATCAAAAGTTTTGGGAAAACACTTGACAATGACATTACCGATATTTCTATAGATTTCTATAAACGGTGTTTGGTTCCAAAAACATTTCTAAAAAAAATTATAGAAATGTTTTTCTATAAAGTAGGGAAAATTGTAATATTTTATAGAAATCGACTTCCTCCCCAAATGAGCGGAAATTGCAAGAAAATCTGACATTTATGTTAAAATAGTAATAAAGTACACCCGTACCACTTTTCTATAAAATTTAAAATTGCCTACATTCTTGTATGAGTTTCACTTTTCCATAGAAGTTTATTATCTAACCAAACAAAAGAAAAAGAAAATAACCTATTTTTTATAAAGTTAGGAACTCAATTTCATGGTTTGAACCAAATAAAGAAATAACAACAAATAAGAAAAGTAGTACTTTTTGAGTTCTATAAACTTCTCTTACAAATTTTTATAGAAATACAAGGAAATTAATTTATTGACACTTTTCTTTTTCCTTTTTTTTATTTATAGAAATCGAACCAAACAGCCCCTAAAAGTAACTCCACCCGAGCAATCTCTCTCTTTATTTACAACACCAGCGATAGACAACAATAATAACATTAGTAGCGATGAAGCAATGACTACGAGAATCAACAATTGCCTTAGGGCTTATTTGGATTGAGGGGAATAAGGGAGAATGGATGTTAGGTGAACTATTCATCTTGTTTGGGAATATTTAGGAGGTGAAATTATTCACCCTAGTTCCCCTTAGTTCACATTCTAATAATATAAAATTTGTTACCCCCAAATTAGAGTGTAACCAAGGGGAAGAGAATTTTCTTCCCTTCCGTTCTTCTCTCTCTCTCTCTCTCCTAGTTTTCCTTAACTTCCATTAACCCCATTGAAATCCAAACATGCCCTTAGGGAAATTGACGTTGGGATGAGATGAGAGGGATGAAGGTAGAACGCGAAATGTGAAAATCGACTGCAATCTTATATAAGTTAATGGATTTACTAGAGTGACCTATTTGGTGTAATTTGCAAGATTGATTTACATTATAAATTATTAAATTAAATATTTTGGGAGATTTCAATTTTTTTTTTCATTGTTCTTATCTTTTGGGGACCAATCCTTCTAAAGTTCTAAAAAAACAAACCTTTCAAATTCATTTCCCTCTCTCGCAGAGTGACCGTTTACTAACCGTTTAAGATGAGAGAGACAAAAGAATCATGGGCCAAATGGGCCCAATGCTTGACCTTCCGCATTCTAGAGCTAGATGTTTGAACCACCATTGCCATGATGATCACGTGAGGGAGGGAGAGTACAAGTGAAGAATCTCTTTTTGTGCCTTACGATTAAGCCCAACAACTCCTCCTCTTCACCAAATCAAACATGCCCAATGCTCATTAGCTACTCTAATGACTTTTGGCTAGTGCAAAATACAAGTAATTACCTAAAAGTTCTCTAAGTAAGAAGCTCTTTTCCAAGCTTGGATGAAAATCTCAAATTATTAAAGTGGCTTAGTTTCACTCTGGTACCTCAAAGTTTACCTAAATTTCACTTTGATACCCTTACCTCCAAGGTTTCAATTCTGTTTCACCTTGATACTCCATTCAAATCTTGTTAGATTTTGTTTTGTTTTGGTGTTAAATTTGTATTGCATTTAGGTTAGGGATCAAAACAAAGAAATGCTTATAGTAGTGAGGAACCCGTTGGATACGATGATCTATCGGAAAAAGGATGGTATCGCACTAAGCATGTGATATAAGTTTAACAGAAAATCTAACGAAGTATGGACGTAAGTATTAAAATGAACCGAGATCTAAATATCGGGTATCAAATTGAAAATTGAGATAAACTCTTGGGTACCAAAGTGCAAGTAAAAAGCATGGCTGTGGACGTTTGTCCTGCTGCTGTGTTGAGGTTGTAAGTTCATGAGACCTTCTATCCAAATTTCAAAAAAAAGGTTCATTGGAAACAACACTCTACTTTAAAATACTCATGAAATAACCCAAATAAATTTATATTTTATCTGAGCTTAAGACAAGCAATTAACGCTTTTGTACCCAAAAGTCCTCTAACGGCTACTAGCATTAAGGCCAAAAGAGTGCACTTAAAGTAGCTAATTACAAAATTAATACAAAAGAAGATGAAGAGAATCTCTCTCTCTCTCTCTCTCTCTCTCTCTCCCCATCTTGTGACCGTTCCCATGATACACGCACCCCCATTTAAAGCCAAGCACGCTCAGCTCATGTCATAGAGAGAGAAAGAGAGAAGAATTTGAAAAGGAAAGGGCGCTCCTTTGCTCTCTCTCTCTCTCTCATAGAAATCATGTGTTGAGCTCCAGCTCCAAGCAATCATAGCAATCTCCAACCTCCATTAATAAACAAAGGAAGGAAAACCCATCAAAATCCCCATTGGAAATGATTCAAATGAACCTCTTCTTATGGACAACTCACCATCCAAAGGCCACCACCATTGCCTCCCGTTAACAAAACCTCA
This sequence comes from Asparagus setaceus, assembly GCA_012295165.1. Classification (NCBI taxonomy): domain Eukaryota; kingdom Viridiplantae; phylum Streptophyta; class Magnoliopsida; order Asparagales; family Asparagaceae; genus Asparagus; species Asparagus setaceus. The sequence continues at coordinate 11,581,313 of CM022705.1, forward strand.
TCAAACCTCAACCCATTTGCGCTTTTGAGCTACTGGGTCTCTAAATCCCTGAAAAAGCCAAGATTTCCAAATGGGTCTGTGTTGAAAAGCCCTGTTTCTTGGAGCTGCCCTGTTTTTGGGCAGGTTGAGGAGATCAAAATGGAGAGTAATTTGATTGAGAGAAGTGAGGAGTTTAGTGAGTCTACTGAAGGGGGGAGTAGAGAGAGCAGTTCGAGCACTGAGGCTTCGTCGAGCGAAGAGAAGCAGAGTTGTGATGAGACTGAAGAAATCTCCAAGGAGATTGCTGAATTGGGTTGGCCAGTGAAGAAGAATTTGGAATCAAAATTGGGTGTTAATGATGAGAAAACCCTTGTTGAAGAGCGGAAGATCGATAAGCACAGGCCAAGTGTTTCAGGTATTTAAGGGTTAGATTTTTAATTTAAAGTAGAATTCCTGCTAAAATTGATGAAACTGCTTTTGTTTACATTATTTTGGTAATATTAGTGAGACAATTTACTTAAACTGAATTGTGTATTGCTGTACTAATTTCAGTTATTAGTGGATTGACAATGATTGTTCCCACAAAATTAGTTCTTGTTACTTTGATTAACCTGATATTATGCATAGTTCAGTTTTAGTCCACTATATGTTGTTCTACCTTAAACATAAACAATTACTATGGCATTAGCTACAGTATTAATCTACTATGGGTACTTCCTTTTAGAGCATCTTATTTCAATTTTTTAGTGAGATAGAATGAGAGGTAAACTGATAGGTGAGGGGAAGTAAGAAATCCACTTTAGAATTTTCGATGAGGGCATCTATCGGGTATGCACTGATTTCTACCAGACCGAGGAAAACAATTTGGATAAAGAGGTCATAAGATTTTTACATATTCATCTATCTCCCGCCTATGAAATTCTCGTGCATTATCGAGTGAATAAGTTATTCTAAGTCCTAGTTACCAATAAACATCTAGTTTTCCTCCATTCGTTGAATTCCCTAGATGTCCATTAAGTTCTAAGTTGATTCTGTGATTGATAAGGTACTAACTATCAGACTACGTTCATTGTATGTTATATTAAACATGTGAATTTCTAAGTTCTTCTCCATTCATTTAATTTTCTAGTTGTCTATTAATTTGTAAGTTGATTCTGTGATAGATAAGGTACTAACTATTTGACTACGTTCATTGCATGTTACATTAAATATGTGAATTTCTGACTTGAGATGTATCTAATACGTTGCAAGATACGGAGATTATGAAGGAGAGATTTTCAAAATTGTTGCTTGGAGAAGACATGTCAGGGTGTGGGAAGGGTGTATGCACTGCATTGGCGATTTCGAATGCCATCACCAATCTCTGTGGTAAATACAATGAAAACTAGGTTTCTATTGTTATGCCATGATTGAGTCATAGGTTTCACTTTCTTGTTGTTAACTTTGTTTTATCTCATTTTGCACAGCCACACTTTTTGGACAACTTTGGAGGCTAGAGCCTATTCCTCCTGAGAAGAAATCTATGTGGCAAAGGGAGATGGAATGCCTCCTCTGTGTTAGCGATCACATCGTTGAACTGATACCTTCTTGGCAAACATTTCCTGATGGAAGCAAGCTTGAGGTGAGAAATTTCTTGGTTCATAGTCTAAATTCAGAGACATAATGTGTATGTTTTCGGTTAGTTCTCAAGTACTTCAATTGCACGTCAAACATAAGCAAGATTTAACATGCGTTTTCTATTATGTCAAATACTTCAATTGCATTGTTTTCATACTTTCGCGTTTCTAGTTTGTTGGAATTGTAGGAGGATGTTTGGTCATAGTTCGATTCTAACTATGTTTCCATAACTATCTCATTCATAGCCCATCTAGGTTTAATAATTTAGCTCATTTAAGTCCAAGTGAGCTTGTCACATACTTATCAAATTCTTAACAAACATTTCCTAGTCTAGACTAAGAGACACCAAGTGTGTTTGCTAATAGTTATTGAGTACTTAATTGCGCTTCAAGCGCAAGCAAGATATAACATGTGTTTCCCATACTGAAAAGTCATTACATTTGGGACTAATAATTGTATAAAATACCTCAATTGCACTGTTTTCTTACCTTTGTATTTCTAGTTTTTTGGATTTTAGTAGAAAGTTTGATCATAGTTTGATTCATGCAGATAAATGTTTCAATAGATATCTCGTTAATAACCCATCTCAGTTTAATAATTTGCCTCATTTATGTCCAAGTTAGCTTGTCAAATACCTATGGAGTTCTTAATAGTTACAATCGATTATTCTTAACTTGTGGTAAATTTATTCAGGTCATGACCTGCAGACCCCGTTCAGATCTGTTCATCAATCTCCCTGCCCTCCGAAAATTAGACAACATGCTCCTTGTAAGTCTTTATCCTGCTTCTTCTTTATACATCTCAAATTCGAGCTTAATTTTCTCAAAATATTAGATTTTCTCTATAACAGGAAATATTGGACAGTTTTCATGACCAAGAATTTTGGTATGTCGATCAAGGGATTTTAGCACCAGAGCCCGATGGCTCAGCCTCTTTCAGGAGACACTTTCAACGTCAAGAGGAGAAATGGTGGCTGCCCGTGCCCCGTGTTCCTGCTGGAGGCCTTCAAGAGAGCTCAAGAAAGCAGTTGCAGCACAAACGAGAATGCACGAACCAAATCTTGAAGGCGGCAATGGCCATTAACAGCAATGCTTTAGCAGAAATGGAAGTGCCTGAGTCCTTTCTTGATTCATTGCCTAAGGTCTCCTCTTCAACTCAAGAATACTCTCACTATTTTCAGAACAAAAATTGCAAGAAACCCCCTTCATCTATACCCTGATCATTAAGGAAACTATTTTTGTAATTAAGTTTGGTTATATAAAGGTCTGGGATTGCCCTTGAGTAGAAATCTGACAGTTTTTAACTCTTCGAAATCCACAATTAATCATTGTTTGATTTCTACCCAAGTGCAAATGTTGGTCAAGACGTCTGAAGAACAAAACCCCATGGTAAAATTGACAGTTTCATTAAAGATCAAACAAAGATGATGGGGGTTTCCTGTTGAACTTTTTAGATATGGTTTTCTTTTGAAAAACATTGTGTAGATGAAGGGGGTTTCTAGTAATTTACCCTTTGATAATATTGAATTTAAACAAGTTTTATTCAAATTTCAGAGTGCAAGAGAGAGCCTAGGTGATGTGATACATCGATACATCACCTCTGATCAATTCTCCCCTGAGTGCCTTCTCGATTGCCTCCAATTCTCCTCTGAACACCAAGCTCTAGAGATTGCCAATCGCGTCGAGGAGTCCCTTTACGTATGGAGTAAAAAAACTGCATCAAGAGCGAGAAACAATGCAGAGAAGAGGGAGTTATTTGCAGACAGGACTAAGAGCCTCTTGCTATGCTTGAAGCAAAGGTTTCCTAGCCTTACACAAACCACATTGGACATGAGCAAAATCCAATTCAACAAGGTTCTTGTACTCTTCACATCCAAACTTTTAGTGTTAATTTCACTTAACACCCCCTGAACTTCGGTTGCTCATAACCCCCTTGAACTTTGTTTATTCCACTCAACCCTCCTGAACTTGTCTCACTTAACCCCCAAAGTAGCACCGTCAACTTTGCCGGCTCACGCCCCAAGCACGTGACAGCAAAAATGCCCCTTGGATTACTAAAATTTACCCTTCTCAGAAAGGACATATTCATCATTTCCTTATTAGCAGGTAACAGCGTTAGGGGGGGTCTGTTGAGAAAAGTTCAAACTTCAGAGGGGTTGTCCGAGACGCCCCCAAAAAGTTCAGGGGGATTAAGAAGAATAAACAAAGTTTCGGGGAGTTACGTGCAAACCCCCCTACCCCAAAAATTCAGGGGGTTAACTGAAATTAACCCTTTATTCAAGCAAAACCTTTTCAAAACTGACATAAACTCAATATTTTCAGGATGTTGGAAAATCGATTCTAGAAAGCTATTCCAGGGTTTTGGAGAGCCTAGCATTCAACATTGTTGCTCGAATTGATGATCTATTATATGTCGATGACTTAACTAAGCATTCGAATCAATCTCCATCGATTATGCCATTGGTGAGCTCGGTTCACAAAAGACTTCCAGTTCCTTATTCAGTGAATCTTTCGAGTAGTCCATATGCCAGTGCTCGTGCAACTCCAAGCATTTCACCTATGCCATTGATAAGCCCAGCTCGCGGGGAGAGGACCCCTTTTATCACCAGAAAGGCTCATAATCGAGGTTTTGGAGTGAAGAAAGTTCTGACAGATTATTTGAATGGTGAAGGGAGAGGGAAGAACAATAGTAATGCTGTCGATATTTCAGCACCGATCCAAAGATGAAGGAATGGTGAAAACAAATCTCAGAAATTGACAGGACTCTTGAGAGGTAGAATATTGGACGAAGTCAGGAGCTCACCTGACTGTTAAATGATTTGCCAAAATTTTTTAGCTTATGCAATACGAAGTCAGGAGCTCATAATCGACTGTTAACCTTTTTTCCTTGTAGAAAATGGTTGAGTTGTTTCTTGTATGAAGTATTTTATATATAAACAATCATAGAGTTTTCATTTTGCAATTGAAATTATTAGAATAGACTGTTGTTAACCATAGATCCAAAGACAAAGATGAAATAAAAATCCATCATACTTCGTTTACTTTATATATGAATATGAATTAATTAATGTAGACTAGCGTATATATAAAGTGTCAAACTATCTAAATACAAATTCCTTAATAAATCAATATAAATTCATTTACTAAAAATACTGAGTAATATGCACTTACGATTAAGATGTGCTTAAGATATATACTCATTTATTTATTTCCTGGCCACAGTCAATAAGTATCCTGTTCTTATATTAAGTTTGTTTTCCTGACAATATTAAATGGGAAACAACAGAGTTATCCAAAATTTTAGGATTGACTACAGGAATCGTATTCTTTTATTCAGTTCTTCAAAAATACGGACAATATTCTTATCCATTTGGATACATATCTACATTATACAAATAACGATTATTTGCACTTTTGTACCCTAAAACTTCATGTTATGTAGTTAATATGTGATGAATTTAGGACATTAATACACTTATAATGAAAAATAAATCTCTCTATCCCATTTCTTCCTTCTCTTTGAATTAGGACTTAGGTGGAATTTGATCTTAATAAAATGAGGAGGAAGAAGTGGGCACATGAGATTTACTTTTCATTACCCTTAGGTATTATTATCCAAAATGTATCACTTACTGCGCATATGAGACATTTGAAAGTGGCAAACAAATAAAATAAAATAAAAAGAGGATAATAACAGTAAAGGTACTAAAGTAAAAGGATATTGAAATTTTGTTCATTGGGGCATCAAAATTAAAGAAAAGGCTAAGACTTTAAGGAACAAAACTGACAAGAAATCCTATAACTAAAGAGAAAAGGGTTTCCCCAATATTAGTCCCCTAAAACTTTTATATTTTGAAATTAGTCCCCTAAATCTTCATATTTTGAAATTAGTCTTCTAAACACGTTTAAGTGTTTTGAATTTAGTCCCCAAAAATTTCAACCTGATCCTCACTAGAAGGACTAATTTCAACATACTTAAAAGAACTATAAAGCTTACAAGTTTTCTTGTAATAGAATGAAGCATTATACAAAAAACTTTAGAGTTTCATTTCATCTTTTGCTACTGAACTAAGCATTAAAGCATATCTTCAGAAATACAAAAGAAAAATAAAAAGAAGAAGAAGAAACAAAGGACGCATTCAAAAGAGAAAACACAATGATACCGACATAAGCAAAGGAAATATTCAACAAAATGTCATGTTGATACCCTCATAGATTGTTTCTGCTAAGTATTAAAGCCTACTACTTTGAAATCTATACAATCAAAGAACACTGCAGAGAGAAATTTTGGCCGCCTTGAGATTACATAAACGTCATAAAATCAAGGGAGAATCCTGTCATCACAAAGCTTAAGATAATAATTAGAAGGCTTATTATGAAAAGATTTCAGATAAAAGAAATTGTTTCTAGTAGCAGATGGAATGGAGGGTTACGTTCTCATAAACAAGCTAAGCTATAAAAGTAGGAGAAGTAGCTTTCGATTGTATCAATTAATCGGGTATCATAGTTAAATTTTAGGGTAAATGGCACTTAAATACCCTATTGTTTAACTAACTTTACACATAAATACCCTGAGTTGTAAAAAGTAGCACAAAAATACCCTAAGTTGTCCACCGTTAGAATCATGTTAACACCGTTAAAAACTATCTGTTTAGACAAAAATGCCCTCCATTGAAATGGTGATAATAAATTGAAGGGGTAAGTAAAATTAATGTAATTAAAGCAATAAATGGGGTCAAGTGCTAAGCACATGAGAATATTCCTTAGAATATTCTAACATCCAACTAACAGAAGGTAGCAATGTGCTGCTTTTGAACAACTTAGGTATTTTTGTGCTACTTTTAAAAACTTAGGGTATTATTGTGCTACTTTTACAACTCAAGGTATTTAACTATAAAGTTAGTGAAACAATAGGGTATTTAAGTGCCATTTACCCTAAATTTTATTGTACCTTTTAAGGGAAAAACACAATATTGGAGTACAAAAGTTTTAAAAATGTTGTAAACTTTGGGTTATTTAAATGCGGCTAAATAGCACTTAAGTACCTTATAGTTTCACTCACGTTGCACTTATATACCCTCACTTGTTTTTCTAGCATTTTTATATCTTAAGTTGTTTAAATTTGATACATTAGTACCCTTTATTATGTGAACCTGAAAACTTCCAACCGAATGTTCCGATATGACATTCATGTGCTAATTAGGGGTGGAAATGAATCAAATTTGATCTAATACCTTTAAATTCGAATTCGAATTCGGTTTACTCCAGTGAATTCGAATTCATGTCGAATGGGTAGAAGGTGTTCAAATTCGATTTAGTATATTAACTAGCTATTCGGTAATTATTCATGAACATTTGTTAGCACACTTGGTTAAGACACTAGCTTTTGAATATGAGGTGTTAGGTGTTCCAATCCCATGTTGGTATAATATTTATTTTATTTTCTTTCTACATGTTGCATAAATACTTAATGATTATTATGATAACTTACCACTAAAATTATAAAATTATAAATATTAACATAAGAATTGTATAATGTAATAATATAGAAGCAGAAAACATCTCATTATAGATTTAGATCTACATGAATTTATTTTCTATCAAATTTTTTAGCAACTTAAGAACGTAATCTAAGCTAAAATTTGCATAAGAATTTATTTCGATTTATTTCTAATGGATATTTTGTTATGATATACATGGACATGGTAAATATCTCAAGTGCAACTTTAAAAGATAAATATTCTATGATAAATTAAACTTGGAGGAATAAAATGTAAAAATAAACTAATATTTAATAATCAACCTAATCGAATATACCTTTGGTTAAATTATATCTATCCCATTTCTTCCTTCTATTTGTATTAGGAATTTGGTGAGAATTTTATCTAAATAAAATGAGGAGAAAAAATGGGGAACATGAGATTTACTTTTCGTCATCATGGTATTATTATTCTAAATGTGTCACATGCTAAAGTATATGACAGATTTGAAAAAAGAAGAAGAACAAGAATAATGACAGTAAAGGTAGTAAAGTAAAATGATATTGAAACTTTGTTCTTTGGGACATCGAAGTTAAAGAAAGCTAAGACTTACGGGTACAAAACTGCCTCCAATACCTGAAGAGAAAAGGGTTTTTGGATATTAGATCTTGCATATACTGAAATTAGTTCCCCAAATCTTTAAGTGCTTTGGAATTGGTTATCCAAATCTTTATATTTTGAAATTAGTTCTCCAAAGGTGTTAAATGTTTTGAAAATATGTTAGTTATCCAAATCTTTCAACCTAGTGCTAACTAGAAAGACTAATTTCAACATACTTCAAATATTTAGATCTGCCCTAATTCTATTTTAAAATATGATTTCAATAAGTTTAACAATAAATTTTATAAAAATATTAAGAGTTAAAACATTCTATTTGAATAGTGATAACTATACTACTACTCCTACATTTTCTACAACACAATAGAAAAAATTAGTGGTCCATTCTCTTTACATTTTTGAAAACCGATGACTCATTAAGAGGAAGCTCACACTTAATAGTGTAGATATTGTGTAGGAGAGACTACTATGTTTAGCGTGTAATTGTCAAATAAAAATTATGAAAAGGAAATTCTCACGGCTACATAGTTGAGTGTGTCAAAATGTAAATTTTATAAAATTTTAGATTTCTTATCCCAACGGGTGGTCGGACGGTTGGGAGGTTCTCATGTGGCTCCCCAGTCTTGAGTTCGATTTCATGGATTATTAAAAAAAAAAAAAAGAAGCATTCTTTATAAGTGCAATTAAGCCTTACCAATTCCCACTACTCTCATCAAAACCCAGAAATGGACGGAGAAAGACACCAACATGACAACCACAACACCAATCTCCTCACCACCACCACCACCTCCTCCTCCATCGCCACCAGCATCCACACAACCGCCCTCGACGGCATAACCAATGTGAACTCCCTCTTCACCCTCGCCGTCTTCATCGGCCTCGCATGGAAGCCCTCCGACGTCGCCACCGCCGTCCCCACCGCCTCCCCCTCCACCGCCGAGTCCATGGTCTCCTTCCACGTCTACTCCTTCTCCTCCTTCCTCTTCTCCTCCCTCATCGCCAAATGCCTCAAGCAGGCCATCCCAATCCTGAAACCTCCCCATGACGCACACGCGATGCGGGTGAACAGGGAGGTGCTGAGGGCGGGGATATTGGCGTCCGCTGTGGGGTCGGTGGCCGGGTCCGGGTTCTTGATGATGGCGCTCGTTGATGTTGTTCGGATTAAGCTGGGGAAGATCGAGTGCGGGGGGAAGGCGGCCGTGGCGGTGCTCCCGCTGGTGACGCTGATTCCGGCGGCGATGTTCGCCTACATTGGGATCATCTTCTATGCTTTCACCAGGTAAGATGCATGCAAGACCTAGGGTCGGGGATTTAAAAAAAAAAAAAATTTTTTTTTTAGGGTGTGAACGTTGTTTGCTTTTGTGAGTTGTGAGGTTGCGTTATCAAGGAAATTTGGGTTTGGTTTTCATGATACTAGACAGAGGCTTCACAGCTTACTTTGTCTCTAAACTATTAAATTTGTCCCTTCTTATCTCATTGCCTGTTTGTAGGACTTACGTGCTCTCTATATTATTGAATTCGTGTTCTGCTTACTCTTGGTCTTACTTTGCCCCCATAAACTATTAATTGCGGCCCTGCTTACTTTCTGAACTATCAAAATTCATCTGAACTATCAAAATTCAGTACCTAGTTACAACATCTGATTTATTACTTTGTGGGTGTTTTTAATAAACTTATGAGAAGAAAGTGGAGTTTTATAAGGGACAAAGTTGGACCAAAGCTAGTTGAGGAATAAACAAGAATCAAATTGGGTAGTTTGGAGGGCGTGTGACAGTAAAAATATTTCAGAAAAAAGAAATGACAAATCTAATAGTTTAAAGGACAAGTAAGAACAGGAGCTAATAAAAATTAGGATGCTTTCGCATTATAAGTTTGAATCAATTTGTGATCTTGCTATGATTATTTGTTCCTTTTCTGTAATCTATGAGTGCAAGAGATTATGGTGCCTTCTTCAAATATGAATTTGAAATTGACGCTTTCTATTGAAAATTTGCTCTCTTTTTTTGTTTGGTAAAGATTTGGAAGATTCTAGTGGGTTTTGTTTGTGTTGAAATAGTGGGGGAGCCAGGATTTCAAGTTAGGGTGACAAATTTAAAAATCATATCACATAGTAACTACTTATAAACATACAAATACATAGGATTCATATCAATCACCTTAGCAAAAAAAAAAAAGGATTTCCTCGATGGATCACACAAACCAAGTGAGGTAATTGAGAAAGAAGGTTAGATATTTGTTACATAGGAGTGGAAATAATTCCTTAGCAGTTGTTGCATATTACCCCTATGAAGTGTTTTATTTCACTAAAGTTCACATGACAATTTCTCATTTAATCTTCAAATTAACATAATATATTCTAACATCTCATGTGGCAGTCGTGTGCAAGAAGATGAACATAATTCCTTAGTCTAAAAAAGTTACCTATCTTTTTAGGCTAATAAGGAATTTTTCATCTTCTTTTTGTCTTGTGCTTACCAGTGATAAGTTATTGATGATGCTAATATGTGGATTGAAAGATAAACTTTCAGATAAAATTTCGTAAAATAAAATAATTCATAGAGATCATGTGCAATAACTCCTAAAAGTTCAAGGAGGTTTACTCTAATTAAATTTTTTGATGGGAGTTTACTGCAACTCCTCAAAAGTTCATGGGTTTTTTCTGTAATTAGCTCTTTTCTCCTTTTTGGATCCCACCTTGAAATCAAGATGGAGGCATCCTCCCATTCCCATTGATTGAATTTGACTCCAATCCCAGAAACCCCCTTTCAAAAAAAAGATGAAAATAATTCCTTAGTCCAAAAAATTTACCTATTTTTTCTTTTTAATAAAATGGTATTTTTTTGAGACTAATAAGGAATTATTCATCTTCTTTGCGTCTTGTGCTTAACAGTGATAAGTTAGAGTTGATGGTGCTAATATGTGGATTGAAAGATAAACTTTCAGATAAAAAACTAGTAAAATAAAATAATTCATAGAGATCATGTGCAAATAACTCCTAAAGTTCAAGGAGGTTTACTCTAATTAAAATTTTTGTTGGGGGTTTACACACCTCCTCAAAAGTTCATGGGTTTTTTTTGTAATTAGCTCTTTTCTCCTTTTTGGTTCCCACCTTGAAATCAAGATGGAGGCATCCTCCCATTCCCATTGATTGAATTTGACTCCAATCCCAGAAATCCCATTTCAAAAGTTTTTTTCTCAAGGAAATCACCAGAAACCTCTTTAGATTTGGTTTCTTGGAAATCGACCAAACAGCCCGAGACCCAAATCAAAGGGGTTTTGCGTTTAAAAAAGAGTTTACGGGGGTTCTGTACAAAACAACCAAAAGTTCAGCGTGGTTTCTGGAATTAACCCTTTCCTCAGCCATCACTCTCTGCCCCACATCGAATCGAGTCTCAGATCTCGCCGAGGGACCCAACCCCAAAAAAAAAACCCAAAAATGGACGGAGAAAACCACAATCACCACCGCCACCATTACTACGACGACGGCGACGCCATCCCAACCTCCTCCTCCGCCACCAGCATCCACATCACGGCCCTCGACGGCATCACCAACGTCAACTCCCTCTTCACCCTCGCCGTCTTCATCGGCCTCGCCTGGAACCCCTCCGACCCCACCCCCGCCCCCTCCGCCTGCTCCGCCTCCCCTCCACCGCCGAGTCCATGGTCTCTCCACGTCTTCTCCTCCTTCCTCTTCTCCTCCTTCCTCTTCTCCTCCCTCGTCGCCCTCTGCCTCAAGCAGGCCATCCGCATCCTGCGCCCCCCCCACGGCCCCCGCGCCGCGCGCGTGAACAGGGCGGCGCTGCGGGCCGGGATCCTGGCCTCGGCCGTGGGCTCCGTCGCCGGCTGCGGGTTCCTGATGTTGGCGCTCGTCGATGTGGTTCAGATCAAGCTGGGCAGGCTCGGCTGCGGCGGGGCCGCGGTCGGGGCCGTGATCCCGCTCGTGACGCTGATCCCGGCGGCGATGCTGATCTACATTGGGATCATCTTCTACGCTTTCACGAGGTAATAATTAGTCGGTTTCAGATTGTGGGTTCGGATCAAAATCTGATCTTGCTGTCAAAGTTTGTTCCTTTTTTCTAATCCGTGGATGGAGATGTATTGTCTAAAGAACCCCCTCTAGCATTTTAGTGAGTTGAGGTGTGCCTTCACCTGCAATCTTAATATTAATTGTAATACTAGAGATTATGATTTTGTAGCATCTGGACTGAAAAGTTGAATCTCGCTATTGGAGAAAAAATTGCTTCTTTTTGTGAGTTTTGGATGCATCGACAAAGAATACACCAAAAATTAATGGGAAGATTCTAGCTTTTTTAAGGATAATCTATAGTGCAGTTTTACTAGAAAACATGTATAAATTTTGAGCAACGCTATGTTAATTGGAATAGATTCTTGTCTAAATTTGCCCAATATTTAACAGTTCTACCTTCTGCTTTTGAGTATAATCTATTAGTCTCAGTCCTTTCCTCCTTTAGGTTGAATGAATCATTATTCCACTAGATTACTACCACTCTTTCAATCTCCTCTCAAAAACCTCATTCAGCAGGGCATGAGGAATTTAGAAAACTTCATCATACATTTAGGAGCATTTCAAAAGAACAAGCACAGCATTAAGCATCGGCTGATGGAAGAAAATCTAATTACTATTTAACTGGAGTTAAGCTGTTAAGATGACAATTACATCTTCGATTTATAAAATCAAACAAACAGCTGAGAGACTGTCTTAATTATTCAAGAACATTATACAATTGAAACTGGGATTAAGCAATCAAGCTGTCACAGTCCATACAGAAAGGGGGAAAAAAGACTAATCAGTCTCTTAATACAGTAGAGAACATATACATTTCCGCTAAACCCTAAATAAAAAGAAGGATTAAAGAAAACAGTCACTGTTTTGTGTACTGCATAGAAACCATCCATCTTCAGCAGCTTCCAGTAGTACCTACTTTATTAAGCATGAACACAAATAATACATCAGTATAGAATATAAAGTGAAGGCTCGATGCTCACAAAACACAAGCTCTCACAATAAGCTTGATTACTGAAATCAGGACAAATCAACTATAATTTATGAATTAAAAAAATAAAATAAAATGAATGACTTATATTGGGTCACTAACTAAAACTTATCAAAGCTCAAAATGTTGAAGTACCTACTTCCTACTTAACCACAGAGCATCACTTCTTTGATCAACCTTCAGTAGTAGAATGATCCTGGTAGAAAATATTGTACGAATTAATTTGTCGGCATATTATGCCGTAATTTTATGTAACCCGAAGATTTTCATTTGTCAATTGAGATATTACCTTGCCACCATTCTGCTCCAGCAACTTCAGGGTTCTGATTACTAGGGTTTGAGTAATCAGAACCATCCTTTCTATCCTTCTCCTAAACATATTCAAGGGCATATCCCACATTAGAAACATTATAACCAAAGGTTAATTGCGCATAAACCCCTTTCGTATTGGTGTTTTTTTACTTAGTACTCCTAAATGTTCATTATTGCAGATAAGCCGGGGAGTTAAAAAATTTCTGCCTCTATTGCCCTAGGTGAAATTTTAGCAAATATTGCCCGTGGGTGACATTAGTTAGTCTATACGAGGGTAAAGAGTCAAATAACTTTTGCCCGGGGGGGTCTATCTGCAACAATGAAACTGCAGGGTAGTAAGTTCAAAACAACGATACTACACGGGGTCTATGTGCAATTAAGCCTATCATCAACCTCTTGATACTTTTTCCATAAACCTCCTCCTCCGCCACCAGCATCCACATCACGGCCCTCGACGGCATCACCAACGTCAACTCCCTCTTCACCCTCGCCGTCTTCATCGGCCTCGCCTGGAACCCCTCCGACCCCACCCCCGCCCCCTCCGCCTGCTCCGCCTCCCCCTCCACCGCCGAGTCCATGGTCTCCCTCCACGTCTTCTCCTTCTCCTCCTTCCTCTTCTCCTCCCTCGTCGCCCTCTGCCTCAAGCAGGCCATCCGCATCCTGCGCCCCCCCCACGGCCCCCGCGCCGCGCGCGTGAACAGGGCGGCGCTGCGGGCCGGGATCCTGGCCTCGGCCGTGGGCTCCGTCGCCGGCTGCGGGTTCCTGATGTTGGCGCTCGTCGATGTGGTTCAGATCAAGCTGGGCAGGCTCGGCTGCGGCGGGGCCGCGGTCGGGGCCGTGATCCCGCTCGTGACGCTGATCCCGGCGGCGATGCTGATCTACATTGGGATCATCTTCTACGCTTTCACGAGGTAATAATTAGTCGGTTTCAGATTGTGGGTTCGGATCAAAATCTGATCTTGCTGTCAAAGTTTGTTCCTTTTTTCTAATCCGTGGATGGAGATGTATTGTCTAAAGAACCCCCTCTAGCATTTTAGTGAGTTGAGGTGTGCCTTCACCTGCAATCTTAATATTAATTGTAATACTAGAGATTATGATTTTGTAGCATCTGGACTGAAAAGTTGAATCTCGCTATTGGAGAAAAAATTGCTTTTTGTGAGTTTTGGATGCATCGACAAAGAATACACCAAAATTAATGGGAAGATTCTAGCTTTTTAAGGATAATCTATAGTGCAGTTTTACTAGAAAACATGTATAAATTTTGAGCAACGCTATGTTAATTGGAATAGATTCTTGTCTAAATTTGCCCAATATTTAACAGTTCTACCTTCTGCTTTTGAGTATAATCTATTAGTCTCAGTCCTTTCCTCCTTTAGGTTGAATGAATCATTATTCCACTAGATTACTACCACTCTTTCAATCTCCTCTCAAAAACCTCATTCAGCAGGGCATGAGGAATTTAGAAAACTTCATCATACATTTAGGAGCATTTCAAAAGAACAAGCACAGCATTAAGCATCGGCTGATGGAAGAAAATCTAATTACTATTTAACTGGAGTTAAGCTGTTAAGATGACAATTACATCTTCGATTTATAAAATCAAACAAACAGCTGAGAGACTGTCTTAATTATTCAAGAACATTATACAATTGAAACTGGGATTAAGCAATCAAGCTGTCACAGTCCATACAGAAAGGGGGGGAAAAAAAAGACTAATCAGTCTCTTAATACAGTAGAGAACATATACATTTCCGCTAAACCCTAAATAAAAAGAAGGATTAAAGAAAACAGTCACTGTTTTGTGTACTGCATAGAAACCATCCATCTTCAGCAGCTTCCAGTAGTACCTACTTTATTAAGCATGAACACAAATAATACATCAGTATAGAATATAAAGTGAAGGCTCGATGCTCACAAAAACACAAGCTCTCACAATAAGCTTGATTACTGAAATCAGGACAAATCAACTATAATTTATGAATTAAAAAAAAATAAAATAAAATGAATGACTTATATTGGGTCACTAACTAAAACTTATCAAAGCTCAAAATGTTGAAGTACCTACTTCCTACTTAACCACAGAGCATCACTTCTTTGATCAACCTTCAGTAGTAGAATGATCCTGGTAGAAAATATTGTACGAATTAATTTGTCGGCATATTATGCCGTAATTTTATGTAACCCGAAGATTTTCATTTGTCAATTGAGATATTACCTTGCCACCATTCTGCTCCAGCAACTTCAGGGTTCTGATTACTAGGGTTTGAGTAATCAGAACCATCCTTTCTATCCTTCTCCTAAACATATTCAAGGGCATATCCCACATTAGAAACATTATAACCAAAGGTTAATTGCGCATAAATCCCTTTCGTATTGGTGTTTTTTTACTTAGTACTCCTAAATGTTCATTATTGCAGATAAGCCCGGGAGTTAAAAAATTTCTGCCTCTATTACCCTAGGTGAAATTTTAGCAAATATTGCCCGTGGGTGACATTAGTTAGTCTATACGAGGGTAAAGAGTCAAATAACTTTTGCCCGGGGGGTCTATCTGCAACAATGAAACTGCAGGGTAGTAAGTTCAAAACAACGATACTACACGGGGTCTATGTGCAATTAAGCCTGTCATCAACCTCTTGATACTTTTTCCATAAACGTTCACTAGATTGGATAGCTAGAACTTACTACATAGTAAGAAGGACCGGGGTACCGATTGTCTGGATTATACGGGTAATTATCTCTGCAACCATAATCAACAGATGAGCTCATAAGGCATGGCTCTGAGATTTCACAGTGTTCAGTTGAGTTGCTACCCTTTTGAGAAGTGTTCTGGCTTTTGTTGGGATTGCCTTGGTACTTTCCATCTGCAAAGTTCATGTTCAATTGTAAGATTTACCGAAAACTGAAATCATAAAATTCATTCCTACGCATAGTTATTCAACTACTTCAACATTCATCACCCTACAGTTTTAAACTTAAGAAGCTTTTACATATAGAACCTTCAATTGTAACTTCTTCGAATCGTAGGCATACAAAATTTCAAAACTGGCAACAGAAGACAGAATTTTGAAGCATTTCTGGCTAGTCCAATTGTGCCGATAAAGACAATTGAGATTCAATTGTTGGATTATCATTTAATATCATTCCTTAGGTTTTACCTACTAGTATCTGTAACAAATTTATAATTAATAAAAAAATAACATGCACAGATACAAGTGAAATAGAGGCAGAGTAGCAAGAGTCAAAGAAGAGAACAGTTCATGAACCTGGGATGGGAATATGAGCACTGAAACTCTGACCTCCATATCCCTGTTTCTTAGGATACTCCTGAAACTTCAGCAATCGATAAAATCAAAATTAAAATTTGAACCCCTAAATCAACAATTAAAAAGATGAAATAAACCCAATTCAATCAACAAAACAATAAAATAACAAATACCCATAAAAAATAAAGCAATTAAACCACAACCCATCAAACAAATTTACCTTCTTTGAGTTTGGTGATGAGAAGAGGTCCCCAAAAATATCAGTGGGCTTAGAATTTGGCTCCTTCACAGGGAAATATTGATCAACAAAGGCCTTGGCTGCGCTCTTGCTATCATCCATTACCACCAAAATCAAGCAAAGCAACAATTTTTCTTCACTCTCTGTTCCCAAGGAGAAAGCTTTATAAAATGAAGAGAGAAGGAAAAGGATAAGGGAAGGAAGGAGAAGAACACGTGAAGGCAGAGATGGGTTCACAAAATGAGGACAGGAGGCTGCATTTAAAGCCTCCTCCTCTCTCCCCTTTTTTACTCTCTCTCTCTCTCTCTCTCTAGACGTCTCTCCATAAAATTTTAATTACAATATAATCTCTCAAGATTTTTTTAATTATTAATGGTTATTCAACCACTAATTAAAGGCAGTTGTCTTCATTGAGACGTCACCTTCTTCCTCCCTCAACTAATTCTGTATATTCCTCAAAAAAAAATAAAAATAAAAAAATCTGTATTTCCCCAGTTAGCATGATTTTCTTTCTTTCCTTTGTCAAGATTTACCCTTTAGTCCCTCCAATCTTTCATACTTTAAGGCTAGTCCCTCAAATCATTGAAATTGCTCTTAGGTATCCTAAGTTCATATAAGACAGTTTGAAATTAGGAGTAACAATCCTATTAGAAAAACCCCATAGCAGGGAGTTATCTGAACCTTACATTTAGGCTGAAGGGAGGCAGCTTTGGTCATTTACTTGCCCTACTATTTGGTTCAGATTATCCCACACCATGCGACGCTGATAGGGCTGTTCATGAGGAAAAATTGAGAAGAAAGTCAGAAACAAATGTTATTCCTTCTAATTGACTTTAAAGAAAGAATAAATACAATTCTCTCAACAAGTAATCTCTCTCACCGATTTTGAAAAGAAAGAAATTACGAGCTCCCCGACGGCTGTCTGATTTACAAAAGAGAGAAAGATCAACGGAGACCCTTCCCTTTATTTAATCTGGTTCTTCACGGTAGCGGGAGCTGGATCTTGTATCCCGCTGATGATCCGACCGCCTTGCTCGGAATCATCGCCGAAAAGAACTTGCAGAAGTTTAAGAACTCGCAGCGAAGTTTATAACTCTAACGAGTTTGATAACTCAAAGAATGAGTTTAGTAACTCGTATGAGTTCACAAGCCGCCAAGTTGAAGAAGAACCGCTTGAAGGAGCTCGAGCTCTCCCAAGTTGATTCACCTCAAATGCTCAACTCTCTAATCTATTTCCTTCACCTAGATTCCAAAGTCTCTCCTTCAAAAATCTTTCCCCGCCTTTTATAGGTGACTTAGGTGTAATCAATTTCTTAGAATGAGGATTCGTGGCCCTCAATCATGGAAAACGGTTTTGGAACCGTTTAGGTCGTGTTTAAAGAGTCACGCAAAAGACCTGCTAGATGACCCCGCCTTCTACGTAACTAGGGCGGGGTTGAAACCCGCTTTAGGCTTTGAACGCTACCGTATGCTCCCGCTTTGGGACTTAGACGCAAGCTCGCTTTGAGCTTTGAACGCTACCGGGACCCCGCTTTTGAGCTTTGAGCGCCGTTGAGGCTCCACGCTTTGAGCTTGGACGCGATGTTAACCCCTTTTGGTTTGTTCAAAGGTTATTCTCTTAGTTGAATCTTATAAGGATTTGTCAAGTTGTAATCCTTGTGTTTGTAACTCTATTCTCAGCCCTAGAAGCCTTCAAATTGTAACTTGTTCACAAGATTTAGTGGGTCGAGCTTATCAAGAGTAAATTTTTAACGACCTACACTAGTACTGAAATTAGTATCTCCATTGTAAAATCCATCCAATCAAGCTAACCTAAGTTAGTGATTAACTATGGAGGGTAATTTCTAAACCATATTCGCCAAATAACTCTCAGCACCGATTAACTATGGAGGGTAATTTCTAAACCATATTCGCCAAATAACTCTCGCTACCTAAACGAGTTTTCCCTCTCTCAGTAGTTTCTCATCTTCTAAAAGGAAAAATTCTTTTACCGATATATCGCTTCCAAAATCAACGCTGAAATTCTTTTCTCCTTGGATCTAATATCGGGTCATACTAAAGGGTATAGATAACATTTCACCTTTACAAAGTTAAAGTTGAAAGAATATTTCCCCAATTCAAAAGCTTACTTTGGGAGCTAATTTTGAACGAGTCAAGTGATATTGAGGACCTAATAGTAATTTCAATGATTTAGGACAAATCCAAAATATGAATGATTAGAGGAGCTAATATAGAACTAACCCTATTAATTTCTGTTCTGGTTAAATTTCCGAGGATAAGAGCCACATGGGCCAAGGTCAGAGTATGGTGGGTCCCAGTGGGACACGTGTGCTGCATGATAAATATCGGCGCCACAATCCGGTTCTGGTTAATAGTCGGCTGATGCTGGTGATGGGGTCCACTGTGAAATCCAACCAAAAATCTCAAAAAAGATAAAACTGTGGCCGTTGACACGATTTTTGACGATGACGTGGATGGAGAGTAGAGATTCAGTTGAGTTCGCGCGTATCATATCCGAAATCGAACTCATTGAGTGGAGGGAAGAGCTCTAGCTCTATCTTCTTCGTTCTTAGTTCTTTCTTTGAGGTACAAAGGAGTTGCTCTTTGTAACTTAATAAACTCAGGGGGGAAGATTTAGGGTCTTCTACATAAAAAGAAGAATAAGACAGGCTACCAAGAGGCCACTTAAGAACGCCGCTGCTCCTCGCAATGCTCGATTCCGTCCCAAAGACGCATAAAAAAAAAAAAAAAGACAAGGAGTACAAATTTTATTGAAGAATTCCAGTGTTAATATAGTGTCTTGAGTCATTCACAAAAAGCACATTAGGCTGGTTTGGACATTTCAAACCTCCTTATATGGTGGAGGACAGGAGGCTGCATTTAAAGCCTCCTCCTCTCCCCTTTTACTCTCTCTCTCTCTCTCTCTAGACGTCTCTCCATAAAATTTTAATTACAATATAATCTCTCAAGATTTTTTAATTATTAATGGTTATTCAACCACTAATTAAAGGCAGTTGTCTTCATTGAGACGTCACCTTCTTCCTCCCTCAACTAATTCTGTATATTCCTCAAAAAAATAAAAATAAAAAATCTGTATTTCCCCAGTTAGCATGATTTTCTTTCTTTCCTTTGTCAAGATTTACCCTTTAGTCCCTCCAATCTTTCATACTTTAAGGCTAGTCCCTCAAATCATTGAAATTGCTCTTAGGTATCCTAAGTTCATATAAGACAGTTTGAAATTAGGAGTAACAATCCTATTAGAAAAACCCCATAGCAGGGAGTTATCTGAACCTTACATTTAGGCTGAAGGGAGGCAGTTTGGTCATTTACTTGCCCTACTATTTGGTTCAGATTATCCCACACCATGCAGGACGTTTTGATAGGGCTAGTTGTTCGCGAGGAAAAATTGAGAAGAAAGCTGTAAAACAAATGTTATTCCTTCTAATTGACTTTAAAGAAAGAATAAATACAATTCTCTCAACAAGTAATCTCTCTCTCTCTCTCTCACTGATTTTGAAAAGAAAGAAATTACGAGCTCCCCGATCGGTTGCCCGATTTACAAAAGAGAGAAAGATCAACGGAGACCCTTCCCTTTATTTAATCTAGGTTCTTCACGGTAGCGGTGGGAGCTTGGATCTTGTATCCCGTTGATGATCCGACCGTCTTGCTCGTGGAATCACGTCGAAAAGAACTTGCAAGGCAAGTTTAAGAACTCGCAAAGCGAGTTTATAACTCTAACGAGTTTGATAACTCAAAGAATGAGTTTAGTAACTCTGTATGAGTTCACAAGCCAAGCCAAGTTGAAGAAGAACCGGCGTTGAAGGAGCTCGAGCTCTCTCCCAAGTTGATTCACTCCTCAAATGCTCAACTCTCTAATCTATTTCCTTCACCTAGATTCCAAAGTCTCTCCTTCGAAAAATCTTTCCCCTGCCTTTTTATAGGTGACTTAGGGGTGTAACTGACCCCTTAGAATGAGGATTCGTGGCCCTCAAATCATGGAAAACGGTTTTGGAACCGTTTAGGTCGTGTTTAAAGAGTCAATACGCAAAAGACCGGCGTTTTTAGATGACCCCGCCTTCTGGCCGTAACTAGGGCGGGGTTGAAACCTGCGTTTTAGGCTTTGAACGCGGCCGTATGCTCCGCGTTTTGGGACTTAGACGCGGCGATAAGCTCTGCGTTTTGAGCTTTGAACGCGGCTGAGGACCCCGCGTTTTGAGCTTTGAGCGCGGCTGAGGGCTCCACGTTTTGAGCTTGGACGCGATGTTAACCCTTTTGGTTTGTTCTGAAGAGGTTATTCTCTTAGTTGAATCTTATAAGGATTTGTCAAGTTGTAATCCTTGTGTTTGTAACTCTATTCTGTCGCCCTAGAAGCCTTCAAATTGTAACTTTGTTCGACAGTATTTAGTGGGTCGTAGCTTATCAGTAGTAAATTTTTTAACAGCCTACACTAGTACTCTGAAATTAGTATCTCCATTGTAAAATCCATCCAATCTGCTAACCGTTAAGTTAGTGATTAACTATGGAGGGTAATTTCTAAACCATATTCGCCAAATAACTCCTGCTACCGATTAACTATGGAGGGTAATTTCTAAACCATATTCGCCAAATAACTCCTGCTACCTAAACGACAGTTTTCCCTCTCTCTGTAGTTTCTCATCTTCTAGAAAAGGAAAAATTCTTTTACCGATATATCGCTTCCAAAATCAACGCTGAAATTCTTTTCTCCTTGGATCTAATATCGGGTCATACTAAAAGGGGTATAGATAACATTTCACCTTTACAAAGTTAAAGTTGAAAGAATATTTCCCCAATTCAAAAGAGTGCTTACTTTGGGAGCTAATTTTGAACGAGTCAAGTGATATTGAGGACCTAATAGTAATTTCAATGATTTAGGACAAATCCAAAATATGAATGATTAGAGGAGCTAATATAGAACTAACCCTATTAATTTCTGTTCTGGTTAAATTTCCGAGGATAAGAGCCACATGGGCCAAGGTCAGAGTACGGTGGGTCCCAGTGGGACACGTGTGCTGCATGATAAATATCGGCGCCACAATCCGGTTCTGGTTAATAGTCGGCTGATGCTGGTGATGGGGTCCACTGTGAAATCCAACCAAAAAAATCTCAAAAAAAAGATAAAAAACTGTGGCCGTTGACACGATTTTTGACGATGACGTGGATGGAGAGTAGAGATTCAGTTGAGTTCGCGCGTATCATATCCGAAATCGAACTCATTGAGTGGAGGGAAGAGCTCTATCTTCTTCGTTCTTAATTTGAGGTACAAAGGAGTTGCTCTTTGTAACTTAATAAACTCCCCGGGGGGGGGGGGGATTTAGGGTCTTCTACATAAAAAGAAGAATAAGACGAGCGGCCCAAGATGCCACATTTCAAGCAACGCCGCTGCCCTCGCCGATTCTCGTCTGCTTCAAAAAGCCATAAAAAAAAAAAAAAAGACAAGGAGTACAAATTTTATTGAAGAATTCCAGTATTAATATAGTGTCTTGAGTCATTCACAAAAAGCACATTATTCTGGTTTGGACATTTCAAACCTTCCTTATATGGTGGAGGGAGAGAGGAAGGGTAGCGAAGGAGGTTGAGGAGGATAGGGAGCGGTAGGGGGGGTGGAGGAGATGGAAAGAAGAGAAGATGGTTGAGAGTAAAATAGGAATTTCAACATTTTTTTAACAGAATGTCCAAAAAAGTGTGATATTGTAAAAAAAAAAAGGCAAGTTTAGGAGGTTTTCATTCATAAAAATAAAAATAAAATAAAGATGGTAAATATCAATTTGAGGAAAAGTTAATATAATTTTCATGTAATTCAAAAGTTATGATTCATAAAGAATTTTACTGCCACGATATAATGACACATATGTCAGTTTCATTCAATTGGATAGAAACGATTGAGAAGAGTGGATGGATCCTATTATATTGGTGTAGCCTGTGCTAATGGATTTTACATTGGAGGGGTGGCCGCGTGCTATTGGATTTTTAAGGTAGTCTTTTTGTAGCTTGTGGAGCCAAACACTTGCTAGGGGTGAGCATGAGCCCGGTCCGGCCTAATCCATGAACCGAATAAATGAATGTAACTTGATTTTTGTTTTCCACGCCTTTTCCTTGTGCTCTAGTTACTTGAGATTCTAAATGTTGTGTAATGCACCTACCTAGGATATGTAGATGATATTGCCCAAACTATCACAATGAGATAGGGTTATCCGTATCAAAATGTTACCTAAAATACAAAAAATGAAACGAGCAAACATTCCCAAAGGAAGAACCCAATTCACCAAATTGCTTGGTTAATGCATCATGCATAGACCTCCATTGGATCCAACCAAGTACAATAAGAGAAGGCATCCAATCCCTTGCACCAATCATAATTTAAAAAACTTTTAACAATTCCACATCCTATCTTTAGAAATATGGTGCTTGCCATCTTTATCCATAGCCCAAAAGCTAATCAGCCACCCAAACGGCTGGACCCAAACCACTTGAAGAAACTCCAAATGGAGGGCCCTCGATAGGGAATCTTATATAGAGAGGAGAGGGAGAGAGAAGAAATTGTGACATCGATTTTTAAAGTTGGTGATTGTGACGATATAATAGTCTGATTAGACTGAATACTTGATTTATAATTATACTAATACAACATTATGACTATACTAATACTAATATTTTTTATAAGGGTAAATTACAATAAACCCCATGAACTTTTAGCATTTCAGAAAACCCCCAATAACTTTCAACACAAAACCCCGAGAACATTCAAAAATCACAATAACCCTCAATAATTTTTAAAATCACAGTAAATACCTAATAACGTTTGGAGAAAATCCCCAAAGTTAACACTATTACATCTAACATGACACGTGCAATCACTTGACTTAAAAATACCAAAATATCCCTTAAATTATTATTAAAAAAAAATCCTTTGACTTTTATATTTTCAACCCTAAAAATAAAAATCTATCATGGGGGTTTAGTGTAATTTACCCTTTTTATAATGTTGTGTTAATTTAGATAGCAAGGGGCATGCAAGGTCTTCTTTCCTATGTGATTATATACGGAGGTCCCTCTGTGGGATTTTTTCCAATCCAAGAAGTATCTTACTTGTTTGTAAGATTTATTATGTGCGTAGAAGCAAATCTTATCACATGATCGGAAAAAGTTGTGTCTCCTTCCAATTTGTTTACATTATCTTAGTGGATAATGTGACGAATGTCTTAGCCAACCTCATCTAAATGTCTACGCATCCACTCTAATTATCTTGTGCATTATCCTCATAGGCTCACAATAGAATCATAGCACCATAATAAATCATGTATATATTTTTCCGAGGATAAGAGCCACATGGGCCAAGGTCAGAGTATGGTGGGTCCCAGTGGGACACGTGTGCTGCATGATAAATATCGGCGCCACAATCCGGTTCTGGTTAATAGTCGGCTGATGCTGGTGATGGGGTCCACTGTGAAATCCAACCAAAAAAATCTCAAAAAAAAGATAAAAAACTGTGGCCGTTGACACGATTTTTGACGATGACGTGGATGGAGAGTAGAGATTCAGTTGAGTTCGCGCGTATCATATCCGAAATCGAACTCATTGAGTGGAGGGAAGAGCTCTAGCTCTATCTTCTTCGTTCTTAGTTCTTTCTATTTGAGGTACAAAGGAGTTGCTCTTTGTAACTTAATAAACTCAGGGGGAAAAAAAAGAAGATTTAGGGTCTTCTACATAAAAAGAAGAATAAGACGAGCGGCCCAAGATGCCACATTTCGCTAACGCCTGCCGCCCTCACCTGCCTGATTCCGTCACAGCCAAAGCACGCCATAAAAAAAAAAAGACAAGGAGTACAAATTTTATTGAAGAATTCCAGTGTTAATATAGTGTCTTGAGTCATTCACAAAAAGCACATTAGGCTGGTTTGGACATTTCAAACCCTCCTTATATGGTGGAGGGAGAGAGGAAGGGTAGCGAAGGAGGTTGAGGAGAACAGGGAGCGGTAGGGGGGTGGAGGAGATGGAAAGAAGAGAAGATGGTTGAGAGTAAAATAGGAATTTCCACATTTTTTTAACAGAATGTCCAAAAAAGTGTGATATTGTAAAAAAAGGCAAGTTTAGGAGGCTTTCATTAATAAAAATAAAAATAAAATAAAGATGGTAAATATCAATTTGAGGAAAAGTTAATATGATTTTCATGTAATTCAAAAGTTATGATTCATAAAGAATTTTACTGCCACGATATAATGACACATATGTCAGTTTCGTTCAATTGGAAAGAGACAATTGAGAGGAGTGGATGGATCCTATTATATTGGTGTAGCCTGTGCTAATGGATTTTACATTGGAGGGGTGGCCGCGTGCTATTGGATTTTTAAGGTAGTCTTTTTGCAGCTTGTGGAGCCAAACACTTGCTAGGGGTGAGCATGAGCCCGGTCCGGCCTAATCCATGAACCGAATAAATGAATGTAACTTGTTTTTTGTTTTCCACGCCTTTTCCTTGTGCTCTAGTTACTTGAGATTCTAAATGTTGTGTAATGCACCTACCTAGGATATGTAGATGATATTGCCCAAACTATCACAATGAGATAGGGTTATCCGTATCAAAATGTTACCTAAAATACAAAAAATGAAACGAGCAAACATTCCCAAAGGAAGAACCCAATTCACCAAATTGCTTGGTTAATGCATCATGCATAGACCTCCATTGGATCCAACCAAGTACAATAAGAGAAGGCATCCAATCCCTTGCACCAATCATAATTTAAAAACTTTTAACAATTCCACATCCTATCTTTAGAAATATGGTGCTTGCCATCTTTATCCATAGCCCAAAAGCTAATCAGCCACCCAAACGGCTGGACCCAAACCACTTGAAGAAACTCCAAATGGAGGGCCCTCGATAGGGAATCTTATACAGAGAGGAGAGGGAGAGAAAAAAATTGTGACATCGATTTTTAAAGTTGGTGATTGTGACGATATAATAGTCTGATTAGACTGAATACTTGATTTATAATTATACTAATACAACATTATGACTATACTAATACTAATATTTTTTTATAAGGGTAAATTACAATAAACCCCATGAACTTTTAGCATTTTGCAGTAAACCCCCAATAACTTTCAACACAGAAAACCCCGAGAACATTCAAAAATCACAATAACCCTCAATAATTTTTAAAATCACAGTAAATACCTAATAACGTTTGGAGAAAATCCCCAAAGTTAACACTATTACATCTAACATGACACGCAATCACTTGACTTAAAAATACCAAAATATCCCTTAAATTATTATTAAAAAATCCTTTGACTTTTATATTTTCAACCCTAAAAATAAAAATCTATCATGGGGGTTTAGTGTAATTTACCCTTTTTATAATGTTGTGTTAATTTAGATAGCAAGGGGCATGCAAGGTCTTCTTTCCTATGTGATTATATACGGAGGTCCCTCTGTGGGATTTTTTCCAATCCAAGAAGTATCTTACTTGTTTGTAAGATTTATTATGTGCGTAGAAGCAAATCTTATCACATGATCGGAAAAAGTTGTGTCTCCTTCCAATTTGTTTACATTATCTTAGTGGATAATGTGACGAATGTCTTAGCCAACCTCATCTAAATGTCTACGCATCCACTCTAATTATCTTGTGCATTATCCTCATAGGCTCACAATAGAATCATAGCACCATTATAAATCATGTATATATTTTTGCTTGTGTGAAGATTTGATCTCCATCCCCTAAATGATCTCAAGGGATTGGGATTAATAATGTGGACATATTGGTTATGGGTCCCCAAGCATCTGCATGCTATTCGTCAATTTTGGAGAGAGGAGTCAAAGATAAAGAGGCTCTTCGCCCCCTTGGAGGGCCAAGTGAGTTTGAAGAGCCCACACCAGCCCACATGCTTCCCATGCTCTGTCTCTATTAGGCTCTTTGAATCTTTCTAGCGAGTCAAAACCTAAGGAACTGAGATCAAAGATGCAATAGAGAATGGCATCGATCCAATAAATGGATAAAGGACTCTTACCTTCTTGCTCCCCCCCCCCCCCCAACCCATGCATGAGTGCAAGCATATTTGCGCATGTGCCAAATGACACGATTATGCTCAAGAATAGAATCATGTTAGATCACAAGTCTTTCATAATATTCTCTCAGATGAGCAAGTTGTTCAATCATAAAGTGAATAGATTAGAATATCTAAATCGCCCCTCGATTCTCTCAAATGATTCATAAAGAATTTTACTGCCACGATATAATGACACATATGTCAGTTTCATTCAATTGGATAGAAACGATTGAGAAGAGTGGATGGATCCTATTATATTGGTGTAGCCTGTGCTAATGGATTTTACATTGGAGGGGTGGCCGCGTGCTATTGGATTTTTAAGGTAGTCTTTTTGTAGCTTGTGGAGCCAAACACTTGCTAGGGGTGAGCATGAGCCCGGTCCGGCCTAATCCATGAACCGAATAAATGAATGTAACTTGATTTTTGTTTTCCACGCCTTTTCCTTGTGCTCTAGTTACTTGAGATTCTAAATGTTGTGTAATGCACCTACCTAGGATTTGTAGATGATATTGCCCAAACTATCACAATGAGATAGGGTTATCCGTATCAAAATGTTACCTAAAATACAAAAAATGAAACGAGCAAACATTCCCAAAGGAAGAACCCAATTCACCAAATTGCTTGGTTAATGCATCATGCATAGACCTCCATTGGATCCAACCAAGTACAATAAGAGAAGGCATCCAATCCCTTGCACCAATCATAATTTAAATAACTTTTAACAATTCCACATCCTATCTTTAGAAATATGGTGCTTGCCATCTTTATCCATAGCCCAAAAGCTAACCAGCCACCCAAACGGCTGGACCCAAACCACTTGAAGAAACTCCAAATGGAGGGCCCTCGATAGGGAATCTTATACAGAGAGGAGAGGGAGAGAAAAAAATTGTGACATCGATTTTTAAAGTTGGTGATTGTGACGATATAATAGTCTGATTAGACTGAATACTTGATTTATAATTATACTAATACAACATTATGACTATACTAATACTAATATTTTTTATAAGGGTAAATTACAATAAACCCCATGAACTTTTAGCATTTTGCAAGAAACCCCAATAACTTTCAACACGAAAACCCCGAGAACATTCAAAAATCACAATAACCCTCAATAATTTTAAAATCACAGTAAATACCTAATAACGTTTGGAGAAAATCCCCAAAGTTAACACTATTACATCTAACATGACACGCAATCACTTGACTTAAAAATACCAAAATATCCCTTAAATTATTATTAAAAAATCCTTTGACTTTTATATTTTCAACCCTAAAAATAAAAATCTATCATGGGGTTTAGTGTAATTTACCCTTTTATAATGTTGTGTTAATTTAGATAGCAAGGGGCATGCAAGGTCTTCTTTCCTATGTGATTATATACGGAGGTCCCTCTGTGGGATTTTTTCCAATCCAAGAAGTATCTTACTTGTTTGTAAGATTTATTATGTGCGTAGAAGCAAATCTTATCACATGATCGGAAAAAAGTTGTGTCTCCTTCCAATTTGTTTACATTATCTTAGTGGATAATGTGACCAATGTCTTAGCCAACCTCATCTAAATGTCTACGCATCCACTCTAATTATCTTGTGCATTATCCTCATAGGCTCACAATAGAATCATAGCACCATTATAAATCATGTATATATTTTTGCTTGTGTGAAGATTTGATCTCCATCCCCTAAATGATCTCAAGGGATTGGGATTAATAATGTGGACGTATTGGTTATGGGTCCCCAAGCATCTGCATGCTATTCGTCAATTTTGGAGAGAGGAGTCAAAGATAAAGAGGCTCTTCGCCCCCTTGGAGGGCCAAGTGAGTTTGAAGAGCCCACACCAGCCCACATGCTTCCCATGCTCTGTCTCTATTAGGGCTCTTTGAATCTTTCTAGCGAGTCAAAACCTAAGGAACTGAGATCAAAGATGCAATAGAGAATGGCATCGATCCAATAAATGGATAAAGGACTCTTACCTTCTTGCTCCCCAACCCATGCATGAGTGCAAGCATATTTGCGCATGTGCCAAATGACACGATTATGCTCAAGAATAGAATCATGTTAGATCACAAGTCTTTCATAATATTCTCTGTATGAGCAAGTTGTTCTGAATCATAAAGTGAATAGATTAGAATATCTAAATCGTCCCTCGATTCTCTCGGTAAATGACTCATATAGAGTGTTATGCAACATTTATACTCAGATGTTACGCACATGTCTTCTCATCTTGAAAATGTTTCTCTTGTCCTTGAGATTTGAGTGTAAAACTTTGTGGTGAGTTTCGCTTGATCAATTGGCCAAGTCATCTTGACCTTGTCATGTCAATTTATCTTTATTTAGTGTCATCGTATATTGTCATGCCAGATCAATCCTTGGAAGAGTAAGAATATTTACAACCTAAATTACTAAATTATGTTGCCGTTCACAATTCTCATATCAACTAAGCTGAGTGCAAATTCTATAGAGCAACCCACATACAAGAGTGCTGTCCTTAGCCATTCAGAGGAGCAACGGACAATCTTCAAACCGCCTTCTTATTCTCTCGTGAATGGTCAATAATGCGGTCATATCGGATTTCTCGATAGAATTTGTACTCATTCTCAATCTATTTTGTATATTCAAAACAATCAATTTAAAGTTAAAAGAAGAAACAGTTTGGATGGGCTTAATTTTGCCTCCTTTTTTGAGATTGCAATAAAAGACGAGCCTTTTTTGTTTGGATCGATCCCATTACTTCAGCCCAACAATCTGACCCAAACCAATTCA
This sequence comes from Asparagus setaceus, assembly GCA_012295165.1. NCBI lineage: Eukaryota > Viridiplantae > Streptophyta > Magnoliopsida > Asparagales > Asparagaceae > Asparagus > Asparagus setaceus. The sequence continues at coordinate 11,610,657 of CM022705.1, forward strand.
TCTTTCATGGGCCTCTGTAAGTTCATTAGTGTTAAAGGGCATTATCGTAAATTGTCTTAACGAGAGTTGGAGGTCCTATAAATTCTAGGCACTGCTCGGCTTCTAGGGTTTCGAACGCCGACGATCCTGAAAAATCCCTTCTCCTCGCTCCGATCAGGCGTAGCCATGGTATTTTCTCGATCCCATCTGTTCAAAATTTTGTTTTTTTGTTGATTTTGTTCATTATATTCTCTAATATTTGGAATCGAAACATGGGGATGCAAAAATCCTAGAAATTTTGTACCAATTTCGCGTCTTTAGTTACTCGTGGAGATATTAAAAAAGAAAAACTTATTCTTTGAACGAAACATTTATCAAAATATGCAATTGTTGATTAATCTAGTTTAATCTACTTGTCGAACTTGAACTCAATTGGGTCTTTGTCAATTTGATGTATCTCTTCATAGAGTTTTGTAAAGATTTGAGCGGGGAAAGGAGGGGACTTTTCATTTTAATAGCAATATTGGGTCTCATTTCATGTTATTATGAATAAGGACCAATCTATCTTAAGTTTAAGATAAAACTAATTATAAATGCTATGGACCCAAAAATATGACCATAAACATGCTTTGCTGCTCTTTGAGTTAGTCTCTGATTAGGACATAGTATGGTGCCTTTCTTTTGTTGGTGGATAGAGGACTCGTAATTGGTAGAAATGAGAAATATATGATACAATTAGTGAGTTTTTATCTAGAACTATCTGATGCAGAACTTGTGACTATGCTTTCGCGTTATATAGTAATATATAGTGTTGAAATAATCATCCATACTAGGCTGTAAGCTATATTGAGGACAAAAACTGTGGAACATTTCTCGGTTTTGTTTGAGACAGGCATTATAACAGTAGATCTTGCACCTAGTGATTCTTTGTGGAACTTCTGATATATTGTTGATGAAGTGGCATCATTTTATTTTTATTTTTTTGATTTTCTTATACAAGATTCAGAATATGTGTTTTAAGGTGATAATAAAGGTTAGATGGCTTTTGCATGTAATTTGATGTGTCATATAGTTTGCTTTATGAATCAGGGGTCAAGCTGATTTTTTTCACTCTTTTCAAAATTATAGGATATATCATATCTCAATAGGTTCTTATTCCTTAATTTCAGTTTGTTGTTATGCAGCCATGCCTTTGTTTTGATATTAAGTAGCCTTATCCAGTTTGCTTGTTGGTATCTTAAGTTAAATTTCCATTCTTTCAATTTGTGTAGGTGAACGCACTCAAAGACTAAGAAAACATACTGCAAGAACAAGGAGTGCAAGAAGCACACCTTGCACAAAGTCACCCAATACAAGAAGGGAAAGGATAGTATTTCTGCTCAAGGGAAACGGCTATGACAGGAAGCAGTCGGGTTATGGTGGACAAACAAAGCCTGTTTTCCACAAGAAGGTACTTTTTTTGTTCCCCACTGTTAGAATACAATAGCTAAAGAGATATGCAAGAGCATGTTAATGCTTTTATTTCTTATATAGCTTATTGAATTTATGAGGTAGTTCTTACTATATTTTGAGGGGTAAATTTCTCAAAATCCCACCCTGAAGTGGGAATCCCCTGAAGCTTGTTTATTCCACTAAATCCGCCCTGAATTTTGGGGTCTCTCACATAAAACTCTAAACATTTTCAACTTTTCTCAACAGATCTCCACTTGTAAATGACAAATAATTAAAATGTCCTTAAGAGAAAAGAACCCCATTTGGTGGCGGGGTTCTGTTGCCTGTAAATGGCAAATGACTTCATTGGAGTTTCTTTTTTCTTTCAAGGACATTCTTGTCATTTATAGGCAGGGGTTCTGTTTAGGAAAACTTTAAAGTTAAGGAGAGTTTTGTGAGACATCCAAAATTTCAGTGGGTTTTGGTGGAGAGAATAAAACAACCCCTCTCCTTTTTCCTTTTATTTGGGTTATTTATTTATTTTGGGTTGGGGGCAGTGGGTGGGTGGGTGGGGTTTGGGGGTTGTGAAATTTACCTTCTTGCTCCCCAACCCATGCATGAGTGCAAGCATATTTATGACGTGCCAAATGACACGATTATGCTCAAGAATAGAATCATGTTAGATCACAAGTCTTTCATAATATTCTCTCAGATGAGCAAGTTGTTCGAATCATAAAGTGAATAGATTAGAATATCTAAATCGTCCCTCGATTCTCTCGGTAAATGACTCATATAGAGTGTTATGCAACATTTATACTCAGCATGTTACGCACATGTCTTCTCATCTTGAAAATGTTTCTCTTGTCCTTGAGATTTGAGTGTAAAACTTTGTGGTGAGTTTCGCTTGATCAATTGGCCAAGTCATCTTGACCTTGTCATGTCAATTTATCTTTATTTAGTGTCATCGTATATTGTCATGCCAGATCAATCCTTGGAAGAGTAAGAATATTTACAACCTAAATTACTAAATTATGTTGCCATTCACAATTCTCATATCAAAACTAAGCTGAGTGCAAATTCTATAGAGCAACCCACATACAAGAGTGCTGTCCTTAGCCATTCAGAGGAGCAACGGACAATCTTCAAACCGCCTTCTTACTCTCTCGTGAATGGTCAATAATGACGGTCATATGCTGACTGTTCTGATAGAATTTGTACTCATTCTCAATCTATTTTGTATATTCAAAACAATCAATTTAAAGTTAAAAGAAGAAACACTTTGGATGGGCTTAATTTTTCCTCCTATTTTGAGATTACAATAAAAGGCACTTTTTTATTTGGGTCGAGCCCATTACTTCAGCCCAACAATCTGACCCAAACTAATTCATCTTTCATGGCCCTCTGTAAGTTCATTAGTGTTAAAGGGCATTATCGTAAATTGTCTTAACGAGAGTTGGAGGTCCTATAAATTCTAGGCACTGCTCGGCTTCTAGGGTTTCGAACGCCGACGATCCTGAAAAATCCCTTCTCCTCGCTCCGATCAGGCGTAGCCATGGTATTTTCTCGATCCCATCCGTTCAAAGTTTTGTTTTTTTTGTTGATTTTGTTCATTATCTTCTCTAAAATTTGGAATCGAAACATGGGGATGCGAAAATCCTAGAAATTTTGTACCAATTTCGCGTCTTTAGTTACTCGTGGAGATATTAAAAAAGAAAAACTTATTCTTTGAACGAAACATTTATCAAAATATGCAATTGTTGATTAATCTAGTTTAATCTACTTGTCGAACTTGAACTCAATTGGGTCTTTGTCAATTTGATGTATCTCTTCATAGAGTTTTGTAAAGATTTGAGCGGGGAAAGGAGGGGGACTTTTCATTTTAATAGCAATATTGGGTCTCATTTCATGTTATTATGAATAAGGACCAATCTATCTTAAGTTTAAGATAAAACTAATTATAAATGCTATGGACCCAAAAATATGACCATAAACATGCTTTGCTGCTCTTTGAGTTAGTCTCTGATTAGGACATAGTATGGTGCCTTTCTTTGTTGGTGGATAGAGGACTCGTAATTGGTAGAAATGAGAAATATATGATACAATTAGTGAGTTTTTATCTAGAACTATCTGATGCAGAACTTGTGACTATGCTTTCGCGTTATATAGTAATATATAGTGTTGAAATAATCATCCATACTAGGCTGTAAGCTATATTGAGGACAAAAACTGTGGAACATTTCTGTTTTGTTTGAGACAGGCATTATAACAGTAGATCTTGCACCTAGTGATTCTTTGTGGAACTTCTGATATATTGTTGATGAAGTGGCATCATTTTATTTTTATTTTTTGATTTTCTTATACAAGATTCAGAATATGTGTTTTAAGGTGATATTAAAGGTTAGATGGCTTTTGCATGTAATTTGATGTGTCATATAGTTTGCTTTATGAATCAGGGGTCAAGCTGATTTTTTTTCACTCTTTTTCAAAATTATAGGATATATCATATCTCAATAGGTTCTTATTCCTTAATTTCAGTTTGTTGTTATGCAGCCATGCCTTTGTTTTGATATTAAGTAGCCTTATCCAGTTTGCTTGTTGGTATCTTAAGTTAAATTTCCATTCTTTCAATTTGTGTAGGTGAACGTACCAAAGACGAAGAAAACATACTGCAAGAACAAGGAGTGCAAGAAGCACACCTTGCACAAAGTCACCCAATACAAGAAGGGAAAGGATAGTATTTCTGCTCAAGGGAAACGGCGCTATGACAGGAAGCAGTCGGGTTATGGTGGACAAACAAAGCCTGTTTTCCACAAGAAGGTACTTTTTTTTTGTTCCCCCACTGTTAGAATACAATAGCTAAAGAGATATGCAAGAGCATGTTAATGCTTTTATTTCTTATATAGCTTATTGAATTTATGAGGTAGTTCTTACTATATTTTTGAGGGGTAAATTTCTCAAAATCCCACCCTGAAGTGGGAATCCCCCTGAAGCTTGTTTATTCCACTAAATCCGCCCTGAATTTTGGGGGTCTCTCACATAAAACTCTAAACATTTTCAACTTTTCTCAACAGATCTCCACTTGTAAATGACAAATAATTAAAATGTCCTTAAGAGAGAAAAGAACCCCATTTGGTGGCGGGGTTCTGTTGCCTGTAAATGGCAAATGACTTCATTGGAGTTTCTTTTTTCTTTCAAGGACATTCTTGTCATTTATAGGCAGGGGTTCTGTTTAGGAAAACTTTAAAGTTAAGGAGAGTTTTGTGAGACATCCAAAATTTCAGTGGGTTTTGGTGGAGAGAATAAAAACAACCCCTCTCCCTCCTTTTTCCTTTTATTTGGGTTATTTATTTATTTTGGGTTGGGGGCCGGGGTGGGGTGGGTGGGTGGGTGGGGGTTTGGGGTTGTGAAATTTACCTGTTCTTGAGCATTTCCCATTTCCGGAAATTATTCATTTTGGACCAGTTACATATGTGCACAGGTAGTTTCTTCATTATTTTGGTAAATGTTGACACAATGTCCGCACTCCTTACATTAAACCCTTGGTGGCGGGATTTGTTTCAGCCTTCCGGTTATGTATTTTGCCTATTTCTCTTAATGAGGTGGCATTGTCAACACAGTCTTTCCCATCCATGTATATGACACACACAAATCTCTATCATTGCTCTACTGTTCAAACCGGATTTTGGTTTGGCCTTGATTGTTAAATAGTGTTTTGGTTAGTGTATTTAACTGTGGTTGCTTTTGATTATCTTAGTTTTCTGCATGCATGATAACAAATTTCCAAAATATATACCTCTTATCTTTCTAGATCTCCATGCTGTTATGCCTATTGGGAGTAACTTTTACTTTTCTGGGTACTTGTAACCATATGGTCGTTTGAACATGTATGTGCAAAAGTAAAAATTTGAGATGATTCTTGTTTTTTAAATTCAATGCATTGTTCTTTGTTTATATGTGTACAAACAATCTAAATTTCTGCCCTGATTATCTCTAATGTTTCGCATCTGGTCGTGTATAATCTTGTTTACGTATTGGCATCTTTTCCACCAAAACGTAGTCTGAGAAGCCCTAAGTTTTACTCTTTTTCTAATAAGCCCCCAACTTTCTATTTTTGATAAAGAAGCCCCTAGTTTTACCCCTCTCTTCTTAGAAGCCCACAATTTCCTTTTTTCGACAACTAAGGCCCTATGTTATACCCCTATTTCCTTAGAAGTCCCCACCTTTCTTTTTTTATTTTATTACAATGAAATCTGTAAGTTAATAAGAAAAGTTTGGGGCTTCCTAGAAGAGAGGAATAAAACTTAGGAGTTTTATTGTTTAAGAAAGAAAGTTAAAGGCTTAGAAAAGAGGGGCAAAACTTAGGAGCTTCTTTGTCAAAAATGGAACATTTCGGTTTTGTTTGAGACAGGCATTATAACAGTAGATCTTGCACCTAGTGATTCTTTGTGGAACTTCTGATATATTGTTGATGAAGTGGCATCATTTTATTTTTATTTTTTGATTTTCTTATACAAGATTCAGAATATGTGTTTTAAGGTGATATTAAAGGTTAGATGGCTTTTGCATGTAATTTGATGTGTCATATAGTTTGCTTTATGAATCAGGGGTCAAGCTGATTTTTTTCACTCTTTTCAAAATTATAGGATATATCATATCTCAATAGGTTCTTATTCCTTAATTTCAGTTTGTTGTTATGCTGCCATGCCTTTGTTTTGATATTAAGTAGCCTTCTCCAGTTTGCTTGTTGGTATCTTAAGTTAAATTTCCATTCTTTCAATTTGTGTAGGTGAACGTACCAAAGACGAAGAAAACATACTGCAAGAACAAGGAGTGCAAGAAGCACACCTTGCACAAAGTCACCCAGTACAAGAAGGGAAAGGATAGTATTTCTGCTCAAGGGAAACGGCGCTATGACAGGAAGCAGTCGGGTTATGGTGGACAAACAAAGCCTGTTTTCCACAAGAAGGTACTTTTTTTTTGTTCCCCCACTGTTAAAATACAATAGCTAAAGAGATATGCAAGAGCATGTTAATGCTTTTATTTCTTATATAGCTTATTGAGTTTATGAGGTAGGTCTTACTATATTTTTGAGGGGTAAATTTCTCAAAATCCCACCCTGAAGTGGGACTCCCCCTGAAGCTTGTTTATTCCACTAAATCCGCCCTGAATTTTGGGGGTCTCTCACATAAAACTCTAAACATTTTCAACTTTTCTCAACAGATCTCCACTTGTAAATGACAAATAATTAAAATGTCCTTAAGAGAGAAAAGAACCCCATTTGGTGGCGGGGTTCTGTTGCCTGTAAATGGCAAATGACTTCATTGGAGTTTCTTTTTTCTTTCAAGGACATTCTTGTCATTTATAGGCAGGGGTTCTGTTTAGGAAAATTTTAAAGTTAAGGAGAGTTTTGTGAGACATCCAAAATTTCACTGGGTTTTGGTGGAGAGAATAAAAACAACCCCTCTCCCGCCTTTTCCCTTTTTATTTGGGTTATTTATTTATTTTGGGTTGGGGGGCCGCGAGGGGTGGGGGGTGGGGGTGGGGGGGGGGGTGGGTGGGGGTTTGGGGGTTGTGAAATTTACCTGTTCTTGAGCATTTCCCATTTCCGGAAATTATTCATTTTGGACCAGTTACATTTGTGCACAGATAGTTTCTTCATTATTTTGGTAAATGTTGACACAATGTCCGCACTCCTTACATTAAACCCTTGGTGGCGGGATTTGTTTCAGCCTTCCGGTTATGTATTTTGCCTATTTCTCTTAATGAGGTGGCATTGTCAACACAGTCTTTCCCATCCATGTATATAACACACAAATCTCTATCATTGCTCTAATGTTTAAACCGGATTTTGGTTTGGCCTTGATTGTTAAATAGTGTTTTGGTTAGTGTATTTAACTGTGGTTTCTTTTGATTATCTTAGTTTTCTGCATGCATGATAACAAATTTCCAAAATATATACCTCTTATCTTTCTAGATCTCCATGCTGTTATGCCTATTGGGAGTAACTTTTACTTTTCTGGGTACTTGTAACCATATGGTCGTTTGAACATGTATGTGCAAAAGTAAAAATTTGAGATGATTCTTGTTTTTTAAATTCAATGCATTGTTCTTTGTTTATATATGTACAAACAATCTAAATTTCTGCCCTGATTATCTCTAATGTTTCGCATCTGGTCGTGTATAATCTTGTTTACGTATTGGCATCTTTTCCACCAAAACGTAGTCTGAGAAGCCCCTAAGTTTTACTCTTTTTTCTAATAAGCCCCCAACTTTCTATTTTTGATAAAGAAGCCCCTAGCTTTTACCCCTCTCTTCTTAGAAGCCCACAATTTCCTTTTTCGACAACTAAGGCCCTATGTTATACCCCTATTTCCTTAGAAGTCCCCACCTTTCTTTTTTTTTATTTTTATTACAATGAAATCTGTAAGTTAATAAGAAAAGTTTGGGGCTTCCTAGAAGAGAGGAATAAAACTTAGGAGTTTTATTGTTTAAGAAAGAAAGTTAAAGGCTTAGAAAAGAGGGGCAAAACTTAGGAGCTTCTTTGTCAAAAATAGAAAATTAGGGGTTTCTTAGAAAAAAATAGTATAAAATTTAGGGGATGTTTAGACTATATTCTCTCTTTTCAACCTTTTTAATTGTAATCAGACTCATTTTGTTTCTTTAACCTTACTAGGATTCCCTTATAATTTCTCCAGTATGCTTCACGAGTTCAAAGTTTGTAATTAGTTTCTTAAGTTAATTATTTATTTCTTACGCCAGGCTAAAACTACAAAGAAGATTGTGCTGAAGCTTCAGTGCCAGAGCTGCAAGCATTTCTCACAGCACGCAATTAAGGTTCATATTGTTTTTATTTTTTTTTCTAGTTTTTTTTTTGAAAAATTAACTAATCGCATTTTGATGGGATTTGCAGAGATGTAAGCACTTTGAGATTGGTGGAGACAAGAAGGGCAAGGGGACTTCTCTGTTCTAAGTTCTTGGCTTTGTTTGCAATTGCACCATCTTCTCGTTACTTTGTTTGTTTTAGGTGGAAATTCACTCTCTTTTCTCGTACCAGAGTTTGTCAAATTTTGTAGGATATTTTTGTGCTTCTGAATTATTTTCCCTCTATGCAAATTGTTAGTTTACTTTCCTAAGTGTATTTTGTCCGACTTTACCTTTTTTTATCAGTTTACATGTCTCTTTCCTATGGTGGCATTGCGTAGCTGTGACAGTCATTGATCATTTTGGCTTCATTTGGTAAATTTAGTTAAACTAGTCAGACTTCCATTGGGTTTTCATATTTGATGGAACAGTACTCATACAGTAATGAGTGTATAAATAAAAAGGGAAAATTGCTTCTAGCGCCCAAACTAACAATAAATACTCTCCCTCCACCCAAGATTTTTTCAACACTCCAAAACCCTCCAAAATTAGACTTTGCAAACAATCAAATCCCTCTAGCTCACATGTGTTCCCATCAGTGTATTTTTTTTTTCGAAAACCCCAAAATGACCCCTCTTCTCTCCTCCCTTAAAGTAAAAAAGCCCAAAGCCTTTCAATTTCTTTCCTTCGCTCCGGCCCTCATATCTGATCGGCAACAATGAAGCTCATCCCTTCCTTGAACCTCCGACAGCCTCCTGCACCACCACCCTCCCCTCCCCCAACGGCGGATTCCAAAACGGCATGAGTAAGAGAGTATGCCATCTCCATAAGTGAAGGCTGTGAACCCAGCTCTACGATTTTGGAGATGGGGGACGATGAGGGAGTCGAGAGCCTACTTGGATCTGAGTTGGCTGGAGATCTGGGCGGCAGTGGTGCGTTGGGATTCCCGCCATTGATCGTAGAGTTCTGAGAGCTTCTCCGGAGCTGCAAAAATAAAAAACGTCAAGAAATGAGATTTTATTAATTTGAGTGGATTTTATCTAAAGTTGATGAATTACATGATTTGGTGAAATGAGGAATTACACTTTATTTTCTGTTGATGTATATAATTCGATCACTAACCTCGGGTGAGCTTAGTTTTAAGAGAGTCCGCCTTCTCTCCTAAAGCCCGGGACGCCGACTGACAAGGGACTCGCCACGAGAGAGGGACTGTGGAAGAGGCGGAGTTAGGATCTCGGTGGTTCCTCAAGCGGTCAAGTTAGTAGAGTGGGAGATAATGTAATGGAGCAGAATGCACTCGAAAAGATTACTTACTTGGTTCGTTGTTCACGCTACTTATACCTGGGCTGGCGGGGTATTTTCGCTTTCCGTTGCAAGGAACCATTGTCAGTCACCGTCATTATGGTATCGGCCTTTACAGTGTCAATCCGGTAATTTGAGGGTTAGTGTGGTCTATTCGCCATTAATGGGATGGGACACCGCTACCAGAATACATGTCCGGAGGTGCCTTAAATACCGTGAGAGATGGGGAGTTAAGGGGCCGCTCCAGCATTTCGCATGCGACTCGAGTACTGCAACCGCTGCGAATGGAGGGAATCACGCAGACGGAGATGGGGAGCCAGGTCGGCTACGGCCGCGACCGCCTCGACGCCCTTGGGGCAATCAACCGGGGACGCACTCGCCATCCCTGCAGGATCGGGCACCGGTGAAGAGGGGCCTGTGCTCGCCTCGTATTGCCCGGAGAGGCCACATTGGTTGGATGGGGCTATAATGGGACGGGTTGAGGACGCATTTAACGCCGCTTCGCGTCGCCCAGCCGATCACGGCTGGAAGACGACGGCCGAATGTTCCCACGCTTCGGCCTGGGACGAGCGACGCGGAATAGCTTTGAGGCGATCAATCGGTATGGGACGACCGCATCGCGCGTCAGTCTCATTGAGAGAGTTGTTGTGACGGCTTGCACCGCTTCGCGCTATGTGATAGCCGCTGATGGACCACTGCTGGCTCTGTAGCAGTCGCCTGCGGATCTGCACGAGGCTCGAAACCGTTGCTGATGCATGCGCTATCCGTCGCCTCGCTTTTTCTCCTAAATCATCGGTTAGTGGTTATGACCATAACATTTTCCTTATGAGTTGTTATGGTCATAACCGCTAATTCTCGATTAGAAGGAAAACCCCACATGCTTTAGACAAACGGACATCTTAACCCGATTAACTAGAAGGCAATCCAAACTCACGGCCGAGTCAATGGACGAGCCACCTCCCCTACGTTGTCCGACCATGCAAGCATTTCTCACAGCACGCAATTAAGGTTCATATTGTTTTAATTTTTTTTTCTAGTTTTTTTTTATTTTTTTGAAAAATTAACTAATCGCATTTTGATGGGATTTGCAGAGATGTAAGCACTTTGAGATTGGTGGAGACAAGAAGGGCAAGGGGACTTCTCTGTTCTAAGTTCTTGGCTTTGTTTGCAATTGCACCATCTTCTCGTTACTTTGTTTGTTTTAGGTGGAAATTCACTCTCTTTTCTCGTACCAGAGTTTGTCAAATTTTGTAGGATATTTTTGTGCTTCTGAATTATTTTCCCTCTATGCAAATTGTTAGTTTACTTTCCTAAGTGTATTTTGTCCGACTTTACTTTTTTTTTTATCAGTTTACATGTCTCTTTCCTATGGTGGCATTGCGTAGCTGTGACAGTCATTGATCATTTTGGCTTCATTTGGTAAATTTAGTTAAACTAGTTAGACTTCCATTGGGTTTTCATATTTGATGGAACAGTACTCAAGTCTCATACAGTAATGAGTGTATAAATAAAAAGGGAAAATTACTTCTAGCGCCCAAACTAACAATAAATACTCTCCCTCCACCCAAGATTTTTTCAACACTCCAAAACCCCCCAAAATTAGACTTTGCAAACAATCAAATCCCTCTAGCTCACATGTTTTCCCATTAGTGTATTTTTTTTTTCGAAAACCCCAAAATGACCCCTCTTCTCTCCTCCCTTAAAGTAAAAAAGCCCAAAGCCTTTCAATTTCTTTCCTTCGCTCCGGCCCTCATATCTGATCGGCAACAATGAAGCTCATCCCTTCCTTGAACCTCCGACAGCCTCCTGCACCACCACCCTCCCCTCCCCCAACGGCGGATTCCAAAACGGCATGAGTAAGAGAGTATGCCATCTCCATAAGTGAAGGCGGTAAATTGTGCCGGTCGATTTTGGAGATGGGGGACGATGAGGGAGTCGAGAGCCTACTTGGATCTGAGTTGGCTGGAGATCTGGGCGGCAGTGGTGCGTTGGGATTCCCGCCATTGATCGTAGAGTTCTGAGAGCTTCTCCGGAGCTGCAAAAATAAAAAACGTCAAGAAATGAGATTTTATTAATTTGAGTGGATTTTATCTAAAGTTGATGAATTACATGATTTGGTGAAATGAGGAATTACACTTTATTTTGTTGATGTATATAATCATAATCCGCTAACCTCGGGTGAGCTTAGTTTTAAAAGATCCGCCTTCTCTCCTAAAGCCCAGTGACGACTCCAGATCAAGGGACTAGCCCTGCCGAGGAGAGAGGGACTGTGGAAGAGGCGAGAGTTGGGATCTCCCGATGGTTCCTCGGCCGGTCAAGTTAGTAGAGTGGGAGATAATGTAATGGAGCAGAATGCACTCGAAAAGATTACTTACTTGGTTCGTTGTTCACGCTACTTATACCTGGGTTGCGGGGTATTTTCGCCTTCCGTTGGCTAAGGAACCATTCTTTGAGTCGCCCTCTACATGCTGCTATGGTGGTGGCCTTTCACAGTGTCAACTGCGGGTAATTTGAGGGTTAGTGTGGTCTATTCGCCATTAATGGGATGGGATTGACTACCAGAATGCATGGGTCCGAGGTGCCTTAAATACCGTGAGAGATGGGGAGTTAAGAGTGTCGGCGCATTTAATCGATCTTGATGAACTTCAATCTGCTGCCGTCGTTAGAGTGGAGGGAATCCACCTGGGGGCGAGATAGGGGCCGAGCTAGGAAGTCGGCTCATACTTGCTCCTTAGGGCGTCCTTTGGGGCAATCAACCGAAAAGACGACCGGTCACCGCCTTCAGCGTCGTCGAGATTGGCTGAAAGGGGCCAGGCTGCATACGTATTGTCGGGAAGGCGGCGATGGTTGGATGGGGCTATAATGGGTGGCGGGTGGGAGGGCGGCGAAGCGCCTTCGCGTCGTCCGGCTGTCAGCGGTTGGAAAACGGCGGTAGTGCGTCCCCGTCGGTCGGTGGGACGGCGGCGATGGAATATTTGAAGCGTCAATCATTGGGACGGCTGACTCGCCTTTAGTTCGGCGGAGAAAGTTGTTGTCGGATCGGCTTGCACCGCCTTCGCGTCGGCTATAGTGATAGCAGCGATGGATACCAGGTGAAGTTAGGTGAGTCTTGGCCCGTGGGGCAGATGCGAGGCTCGAGTACGTTGCCGTTGGCGACAAAGCGTTTATCCGTGTCAGTGCCTCGTTTTTTCTCCTTAAATCACTGGTTAGTGGTTATGACCATAACATTTTCCTTATGAGTTGTTATGGTCATAACTGCTAATTCCTGATTAGAAGGGAAAACCCCACATGCTTTAGACAAACGGACATCTTAACCCGATTAACTAGAAGGCAATCCAAACTCGCCGGTCGAGCCGAATGGACGAGCCACCTCCCCTATGTTGTCCGACCATCCAAGTTGACCGACTAACTTCGTGGACGACGCGTAAGACGGTGTTAGTCGTCCATTCGACCAATTATTCTCATGGACGACGCGAAGGTGGTGTTAGTCGCCTTCGGTGGCGCCTCATGGGCGGCGTGAAAGGTGGTGTTAGGCGGTGTTAGTCGCCCTTCGACCAATTATCCTCATGGACGGCGAAGGTGGTGTTAGTCGCCCCGGTGGCGCCTCATGGACGACGTGAAAGGTGGTGTTAGACGGTGTTAGTCGTCCCTTCGACCAATTATCCTCATGGACGACGCGAAAGGTGGTGTTAGTCGCCTTCGGTGGCGCCTCATGGGCGGCGTGAAAGGTGGTGTTAGGCGGTGTTAGTCGTCCATTCGACCAATTATCCTCATGGGCGACTTGAAGTGAGTAAACCCCTCGACCCGACTCCCTCTTCCTCATCGGTGGCTCCCCAATCTAGCAGCGGTTACGAAGTTTTGTCGACAATGCGTCTATATCGCATTAAATGCGTTGTCGCCCCTTAATTCCTCCATCTCTCACAGTATTTAAGGCACCTCGGATTAATTTGGCTGCGGACGTCGCCAATCCCATCTCATTAATGAACTCATTAATGACGAAGTAACAACACTAACTCTTAAAGTCATCCCATCGCTTGACAACTGTAAAGGCAAGCCGCCGTGCCCGACAGTGAAAGATATCTGCCCAGTCATCAATCAACACGTGGAGGGACGGGTTGACTCGGTTATTAATTTTCTCACGAGATGAAGAGACTAAAATACCCTCCAACCCCTCATATAAATAGCGAACTATTCAATAGAACAAGTAAGTGATCTCTCTCAAAAAAACTCTATTCCATTAATTTCCATATTTCCTCACATACTGACTTGACCGTCGGAGGGACCATCGGAGATCCCAACTCCACCTTTCCACAGGTTTTTCTTCCCAAGACATGCTAACTTCCACCGACACCATCACCGATATTAGAAGAGAAGGTGGACCTTATTCAATTAAAATCTAATCTAGCGAGTTTAGTATTTGTGTGATTTCATACATCAACATGAGTTAGCTGTTAAGGTAATGAGTTTGTTGTTTAGGTTATGAGTTGATTGTTAACCTTATGAGTTGGTTGTTAACCTTAGTAGAGAGTTATGAGTTAGTTGTTAAGGTTATGAGTTAGTTGTTAAGATTATAAGTTGGTTGTTAACCTTATGAGTTTGTTGTTAACCTCAGTAAAGAGTTATGAGTTGGTTGTTAACCTTATGAGTTGGTTGTTAACCTTATGAGTTGGTTGTTAACCTTATGAGTTCGTTGTTCACGCTACTTATACCTGTGGTTGGCAAGTATTTTCGCTCTTCCGTTGGCTAAGGAACCATTATTTTGAATACTTCTCTCTCATTCTCGGCTATGGCTGGCTTTACGGCGTACAACGGCGTAATTTGAGGGTTAGTGCAGCTCGGCCCGCCATTAATGTGGATGGATTGACGGCGCTCAAATGATGGTCCGAGGTGCCAATACGAGAGACGTAGAGCAGGCTTGCCAACAAGATTTAACGCCGACGGGCTCGAGTAATCTTAACCGCCGCGGAGGAGGGAATCACGCAGACGAGATAGAGTCAGGCGGCTGGCCTGTTCCGCATCGCCTCGCCCTTCGGCAATCAACTGGTGGTGATTCACCGCGCGGCCTTGACGGCCGAGAAGGGAATCAGCCCCGTTTCTGATACTTTGAGAGGCCTACGAATTGATGGGGCTATAATGGGTGACGGTTGAGATTACCACTTTTCGTCAGTCCAGCCGACACGCCGAAGACGGTCATTCCCCACGCCTTTTGGACGAAAGGACGCTGAATACTTTGAGCCATCATCACCGGCCAGACACCGTATGACGCCACCGGAGAGATTTATCGCGGCTTTGCACCGCCCATAGCATGCCGATGGACCACGCTGGGTTTCCAGAGTGTGCCGCTCAGCGACGCACGAGGCCCCAGCCCGCGACGGCGCATATGCCATCCAGTCGCTCGCTTTTTCTCCTAAATCATCGTTAGTGGTTATGACCATAACATTTTCCTTATGAGTTGTTATGGTCATAACTGCTAATTCCTGATTAGAAGGGAAAACCCCACATGCTTTAGACAAACGGACATCTTAACCCGATTAACTAGAAGGCAATCCAAACTCACGGCCGAGTCAATGGACGAGCCACCTCCCCTATGTTGTCCGACCATCCAAGTTGACCGACTAACTTCGTGGACGACGCGTAAGACGGTGTTAGTCGTCCATTCGACCAATTATTCTCATGGACGACGCGAAGGCGGTGTTAGTCGCCCCTTCAGCTGACTGCCCTCATGGACGACGTGAAAGGTGGTGTTAGACGGTGTTAGTCGTCCCTTCGACCAATTATCCTCATGGACGACGCGAAAGGTGGTGTTAGTCGCCCCTTCAGCTGACTGCCCTTATGGACGACGCGAAAGGCGGTGTTAGTCGTCCCTTCGACCAATTATCCTCATGGACGACTTGAAAGGCGGCGCGAGTCGGCCCCTCGGCCTCGACTCCCCTCTTCCTCATCCCAGGTGGCTCCCCCAATCTAAACGACGGTTACACGAAGTTTTGTCCTGACAATGCGTCTATATCGCATTAAATGCGTTGTCAGCCCCTTAATTCCTCCATCTCTCACGGTATTTAAGGCACCTCTGACATTCTAATGCGGACGTCGCCATCCCATCTCATTAATGAACTCATTAATGACGGCAACAACACTAACTCTTAAAGTCATCCCATCGCTGACAATCAGAAGGCAAGCCGCCGTGTCGACAAAGGAAAGATATCCGCCTACCATCAATCAACACGTGGAGGGACGGGTTGACTCGGTTATTAATTTTCTCACCAGATGAAGAGACTAAAATACCCTCCAACCCCTCATATAAATAGCGAACTATTCAATAGAACAAGTAAGTGATCTCTCTCAAAAAAACTCTATTCCATTAATTTCCATATTTCCTCACATACTGACTTGACCGTCGGAGGGACCATCGGAGATCCCAACTCCACCTTTCCACAGGTTTTTCTTCCGGCACATGCGAACTTCCAGTCTGACACCATCACCGGATATTAGAAGAGAAGGCGGACCTTATTCAATTAAAATCTAATCTAGCAGAGTTTAGTGACTGTGTGATTTCATACATCAACATGAGTTAGCTGTTAAGGTAATGAGTTTGTTGTTTAGGTTATGAGTTGATTGTTAACCTTATGAGTTGGTTGTTAACCTTAGTAGAGAGTTATGAGTTAGTTGTTAAGGTTATGAGTTAGTTGTTAAGATTATAAGTTGGTTGTTAACCTTATGAGTTTGTTGTTAACCTCAAGAAGAGTTATGAGTTGGTTGTTAGGTTATGAGTTAGTTGTTAACCTTATGAGTTTGTCGTTAACCTCGGTTTATGAGTTTGTTGTTAACCTCAAGAGTGGTTGTGAATGTTATGAGTTGGTTCACAACCAACTCGTAACTATCTACCGAGGTTAACGACAAACTCATAAGGTTAACAACCAACTTATAACATTAACAACCACTCATAACCTTAACAACAAACTCCTACGAGGTTAACAACAAACTCATAGCCTTAACAACCAACTTATAACCTTAACAATCAACTCATAACCTTAACAGCCAACTCATAACTTCTAGGTTAACAACCAACTCATAACTTCTACTAAGGTTAACAACCAACTCATAAGGTTAATAACTAACTCATAACCTTAACAACAAACTCATAACCTTAACAACAAACTCATTACCTTAACAACTAACTCATAACTATCTCGTGGTTAACAATAATCACAACCAACTTATAATCTTAACAACCAACTCATAACTCTTTACTAATATTAACAACAAACTCATAAGCTTAACAACCAACTCATAACCTCAACAACCAACTCATAACATTAACAACAAACTCCTACTGAGGTTAACAACAAACTCATAACCTTAACAACCAACTTATAACCTTAACAATCAACTTATAACTCTCTACTAAGGTTAACAACAAATTCATAACCTTAACAACAAACTCATTACCTTAACAACCAACTCATAACTATCTATTGTGGTTAACAACAACCACAACCAACTTATAACCTTAACAACCAACTCATAACCTAACAACCAACTCATAACTTCTACTAAGGTTAACAACAAACTCATAGCCTTAACAACCAACTTATAACCTTAATAATCAACTCATAACCTTAATGTACCAACTCATAACTTCTATTAGGTTAACAACCAACTCATAACTTCTATTAGGTTAACAACCAACTCATAAGGTTAATAACTAACTCATAACCTTAACAACCAACTTATAACATTAACAACCAACTCATAACCTTAACAACAAACTCATTACCTTAACAACTAACTCATAACTATCTGTGGTTAACAACAACCACAACCAACTTATAACCTAACAACCAACTCATAACCTTAACAACCAACTCATAACTCTTTACTAATATTAACAACAAACTCATAACCTTAACAACCAACTCATAACCTAACAACCAACTCATAACATTAACAACAAACTCATAACCTTAACAACAAACTCATAACCTTAACAACCAACTTATAACCTTAACAATCAACTTATAACTCTCTACTAAGGTTAACAAATTCATAACCTTAACAACAAACTCATTACCTTAACAACCAACTCATAAGGTTAATAACCAACTCATAACTATCTGTGGTTAACAACAACCACAACCAACTTATAACCTTAACAACCAACTCATAACCTTAACAACCAACTCATAACTCTCTACTGATGTTAATAACAAACTCATAACCTTAACAACCAACTCATAACCTCAACAACTAATTGCTTCTAGCATTCATCTATAAATGTTAACAATAAACTCATAACCTTAACAACCAACTCACAACTCTCTATTAAGGTTAACAACCAACTCATAAGGTTAATAACCAACTCATAATCTTAACAACAAACTCATTACCTTAACAACTAACTCATAAGAAAAATAAATTGTTTAAAATGCTTACACATTTTCCGGAGAAGTTTGGTTGTTAACCTTAGTAGAGAGTTATGAGTTAGTTGTTAAGATTATAAGTTGGTTGTTAACCTTAGTAGAGAGTTATGAGTTAGTTGTTAAGGTTATGAGTTAGTTGTTAACCTTATGAGTTTGTTGTTAACCTCAAGAGTGGTTGTGAATGTTATGAGTTGGTTGTTAAGGTTATGAGTTGGTTGTTAACCTTATGAGTTTGTCGTTAACCTCGGTTTATGAGTTTGTTGTTAACCTCAAGAGTGGTTGTGAATGTTATGAGTTGGTTGTTAACCTTATGAGTTTGTCGTTAACCTCGGTTTATGAGTTTGTTGTTAACCTCAAGAGTGGTTGTGAATGTTATGAGTTGGTTGTTAACCTTAGTAGAGAGTTATGAGTTAGTTGTTAAGATTATAAGTTGGTTGTTAACCTTATGAGTTTGTCGTTAACCTCGGTTTATGAGTTTGTTGTTAACCTCAAGAGTGGTTGTGAATGTTATGAGTTGGTTGTTAACCTTATGAGTTTGTTGTTAACCTCAAGAGTGGTTGTGAATGTTATGAGTTGGTTGTTAACCTTATGAGTTTGTTGTTAACCTCAAGAGTGGTTGTGAATGTTATGAGTTGGTTGTTAACCTTAGTAGAGAGTTATGAGTTAGTTGTTAAGATTATAAGTTGGTTGTTAACCTTAGTAGAGAGTTATGAGTTAGTTGTTAAGATTATAAGTTGGTTGTTAACCTTATGAGTTTGTCGTTAACCTCGGTTTATGAGTTTGTTGTTAACCTCGGTAGTGGTTGTGAATGTTATGAGTTGGTTGTTAACCTTAGTAGAGAGTTATGAGTTAGTTGTTAAGATTATAAGTTGGTTGTTAACCTTATGAGTTTGTTGTTAACCTCAAGAGTGGTTGTGAATGTTATGAGTTGGTTGTTAACCTTAGTAGAGAGTTATGAGTTAGTTGTTAAGATTATAAGTTGGTTGTTAACCTTAGTAGAGAGTTATGAGTTAGTTGTTAAGGTTATGAGTTAGTTGTTAAGGTTATGAGTTAGTTGTTAAGGTTATGAGTTAGTTGTTAAGGTTATGAGTTAGTTGTTAACCTTATGAGTTGGTTGTTAACCTTAGTAGAGAGTTATGAGTTAGTTGTTAAGGTTATGAGTTAGTTGTTAAGATTATAAGTTGGTTGTTAACCTTATGAGTTTGTTGTTAACCTCAGTAAAGAGTTATGAGTTGGTTGTTAAGGTTATGAGTTAGTTGTTAACCTTATGAGTTTGTCGTTAACCTCAGTTTATGAGTTTGTTGTTAACCTCAGTAGTGGTTGTGAATGTTATGAGTTGGTTCACAACCAACTCGTAACTATCTACTGAGGTTAACGACAAACTCATAAGGTTAACAACCAACTTATAACATTAACAACCAGCTCATAACCTTAACAACAAACTCCTACTGAGGTTAACAACAAACTCATAGCCTTAACAACCAACTTATAACCTTAACAATCAACTCATAACCTTAACAACCAACTCATAATCTTAACAACCAACTCATAACTTCTACTAAGGTTAACAACCAACTCATAAGGTTAATAACTAACTCATAACCTTAACAACAAACTCATTACCTTAACAACCAACTTATAATCTTAACAACCAACTCATAACTATCTATTGTGGTTAACAACAACCACAACCAACTTATAATCTTAACAACCAACTCATAACTCTCTACCGATGTTAATAACAAACTCATAACCTAACAACCAACTCATAATCTTAACAACCAACTCATAACCTCAACAACCAACTCATAACATTAACAACAAACTCCTACGAGGTTAACAACAAACTCATAACCTTAACAACCAACTTATAACCTTAACAATCAACTTATAACTCTCTACTAAGGTTAACAACAAATTCATAACCTTAACAACCAACTTATAACATTAACAACCAACTCATAACTATCTGTGGTTAACAATAACCACAACCAACTTATAACCTTAACAACCAACTCATAACCTTAACAACCAACTCATAACTCTCACCGATGTTAATAACAAACTCATAACCTTAACAACCAACTCATAACCTCAACAACTAATTGCTTCTAGCATTCATCTATAAATGTTAACAATAAACTCATAACCTAACAACCAACTCATAACTTCTACTAAGGTTAACAACAAACTCATAGCCTTAACAACCAACTTATAACCTTAATAATCAACTCATAACCTTAATGTACCAACTCATAACTTCTATTAGGTTAACAACCAACTCATAACTTCTATTAAGGTTAACAACCAACTCATAAGGTTAATAACTAACTCATAACCTTAACAACCAACTTATAACATTAACAACCAACTCATAACCTTAACAACAAACTTATTACCTTAACAACTAACTCATAACTATCTGTGGTTAACAACAACCACAACCAACTTATAACCTAACAACCAACTCATAACCTTAACAACCAACTCATAACTCTTTACTAATATTAACAACAAACTCATAACCTTAACAACCAACTCATAACCTAACAACCAACTCATAACATTAACAACAAACTCATAACCTTAACAACAAACTCATAACCTTAACAACCAACTTATAACCTTAACAATCAACTTATAACTCTCTACTAAGGTTAACAACAAATTCATAACCTTAACAACAAACTCATTACCTTAACAACCAACTCATAAGGTTAATAACCAACTCATAACTATCTGTGGTTAACAACAACCACAACCAACTTATAACCTTAACAACCAACTCATAACCTAACAACCAACTCATAACTCTCTACCGATGTTAATAACAAACTCATAACCTTAACAACCAACTCATAACCTCAACAACTAATTGCTTCTAGCATTCATCTATAAATGTTAACAATAAACTCATAACCTTAACAACCAACTCACAACTCTCTATTAAGGTTAACAACCAACTCATAAGGTTAATAACCAACTCATAATCTTAACAACAAACTCATTACCTTAACAACCAACTCATAAGGTTAACAACAAATTCATAACCTTAACAACCAACTTATAATCTTAACAACCAACTCATAACTTCTAGGTTAACAACCAACTCATAAGGTTAACAACAAACTCCTACCGAGGTTAACGACAAACTCATAAGGTTAACAACAAATTCATAACCTTAACAATCAACTTATAACTCTCTACTAAGGTTAACAACCAACTCATAACATTAACAACCAACTCATAACTTCTATTAAGGTTAACAACAAACTTATTACATTAACAACTAACTCTTAACCTTAACAACCAACTTATAACATTAACAACAAACTCCTACCGAGGTTAACGACAAACTCATAAGGTTAATAACCAACTCATAAGGTTAACAACAAACTTATTACCTTAACAACTAACTCATAACCTTAACAATCAACTTATAACTCTCTACTAAGGTTAACAACCAACTCATAACTCTCTACTAAGGTTAACAACCAACTCATAAGGTTAATAACCAACTCATAAGGTTAATAACCAACTCATAACTTCTATTAAGGTTAACAACAAACTCATAAGGTTAACAACAAACTCCTACCGAGGTTAACGACAAACTCATAAGGTTAATAACTAACTCATAACCTTAACAACAAACTCATAAGGTTAACAACAAACTCCTACCGAGGTTAACGACAAACTCATAAGGTTAACAACAAACTCCTACCGAGGTTAACAACAAACTTATTACATTAACAACTAACTCTTAACCTTAACAACCAACTCATAAGGTTAACAACAAACTCATAAGGTTAACAACAAACTCATAACCTTAACAATCAACTTATAACTCTCTACTAAGGTTAACAACCAACTCATAAGGTTAACAACAAACTCCTACCGAGGTTAACAACAAATTCATAACCTTAACAACCAACTTATAATCTTAACAACCAACTTATAACATTAACAACAAACTCATAGCCTTAACAACCAACTCATAACTTCTATTAAGGTTAACAACCAACTCATAACTTCTATTAAGGTTAACAACCAACTCATAACTTCTATTAAGGTTAACAACAAACTCCTACCGAGGTTAACGACAAACTCATAAGGTTAACAACAAACTCCTACCGAGGTTAACGACAAACTCATAAGGTTAATAACCAACTCATAACTTCTATTAAGGTTAACAACCAACTCATAACTTCTAGGTTAACAACCAACTTATAATCTTAACAACCAACTCATAACTTCTATTAAGGTTAACAACAAACTCATTACCTTAACAACTAACTCATAACTATCTATTGTGGTTAACAACAACCACAACCAACTTATAACCTTAACAACAAACTCATAAGGTTAACAACAAACTCATAAGGTTAACAACCAACTCATAACTTCTACTAAGGTTAACAACAAACTTATTACCTTAACAACCAACTCATAACTTCTATTAAGGTTAACAACCAACTCATAAGGTTAATAACCAACTCATAACCTTAACAACCAACTCACAACTCTCTATTAAGGTTAACAACCAACTCATAACCTTAACAACCAACTCATAACCTTAACAACCAACTCATAACCTTAACAACCAACTCATAAGGTTAATAACCAACTCATAACCTTAACAACCAACTCATAAGGTTAATAACCAACTCATAACCTTAACAACCAACTCACAACTCTCTATTAAGGTTAACAACCAACTCACAACTCTCTATTAAGGTTAACAACCAACTCACAACTCTCTATTAAGGTTAACAACCAACTCATAAGGTTAATAACCAACTCATAACCTTAACAACCAACTCACAACTCTCTATTAAGGTTAACAACCAACTCACAACTCTCTATTAAGGTTAACAACCAACTCACAACTCTCTATTAAGGTTAACAACCAACTCATAACCTTAACAACCAACTCACAACTCTCTATTAAGGTTAACAACCAACTCATAAGGTTAATAACCAACTCATAACCTTAACAACCAACTCACAACTCTCTATTAAGGTTAACAACCAACTCACAACTCTCTATTAAGGTTAACAACCAACTCACAACTCTCTATTAAGGTTAACAACCAACTCATAACCTTAACAACCAACTCATAACCTTAACAACCAACTCATAACCTTAACAACCAACTCATAACCTTAACAACCAACTCATAACCTTAACAACCAACTCATAACCTTAACAACCAACTCACAACTCTCTATTAAGGTTAACAACCAACTCACAACTCTCTATTAAGGTTAACAACCAACTCACAACTCTCTATTAAGGTTAACAACCAACTCATAAGGTTAATAACCAACTCATAACCTTAACAACCAACTCATAACCTTAACAACCAACTCATAACCTTAACAACCAACTCATAACCTTAACAACCAACTCATAAGGTTAATAACCAACTCATAACCTTAACAACCAACTCATAACCTTAACAACCAACTCATAACCTTAACAACCAACTCATAACCTTAACAACCAACTCATAACCTTAACAACCAACTCATAACCTTAACAACCAACTCATAACCTTAACAACCAACTCATAACCTTAACAACCAACTCACAACTCTCTATTAAGGTTAACAACCAACTCATAACCTTAACAACCAACTCATAACCTTAACAACCAACTCACAACTCTCTATTAAGGTTAACAACCAACTCATAACCTTAACAACCAACTCATAACCTTAACAACCAACTCACAACTCTCTATTAAGGTTAACAACCAACTCATAACCTTAACAACCAACTCATAACCTTAACAACCAACTCATAACCTTAACAACCAACTCATAACCTTAACAACCAACTCATAAGGTTAATAACCAACTCATAACCTTAACAACCAACTCATAACCTTAACAACCAACTCATAACCTTAACAACCAACTCATAACCTTAACAACCAACTCATAACCTTAACAACCAACTCACAACTCTCTATTAAGGTTAACAACCAACTCATAAGGTTAATAACCAACTCATAACCTTAACAACAAACTCATTACCTTAACAACTAACTCATAAGAAAAATAAATTGTTTAAAATGCTTACACATTTTCTGGAGAAGTTTGGGTGTTCTGAGAAGTTGAGGAGTTTGCAGCTAAGGTAGCATAGAAGTTTATGTCTATAAGTCCATTACGAAGACAATACTCGAACATCAAGTTCAAGTCGTCGTCATTTTCAATTGCAAAACTGAACTTTTTTCCCTTTCGGATATGAATTTCAGTGAAAGAGGTTGCAATGTGAGTTTAAGCCTTTGGGACACTTGATACTTCAAGCTAATGATTTCTGTAGAGTCATTGATAATGACGAAAACACCCTCACTCTCTTCGTGGCTTTTTGTGTTTGTAACCATGCAAAGGAAGGATCTTTCCATTATTATGAAGAAAAGTAGTTGAAGAAGAAAAGAGGATGTATGAAGGAGAATTAAATGGCCGGGAGAAAGTAGTTGAAAAAGCTAAGAGGATTTAAGGGGGGGGTGGAGAGGTAAAAGATGATTAGAATTTGGAGGGAACTAGGCCCCCCCCCCCAAAAAAAAAGAAAAAAAAGAAAAAGAAAACTCCTTTCTAATCATTATTCATTCCTACAGAAACATCAGAAGAGAGAGAGAGAGAGATGATATTATGGTCTTCAAATGTTTGAGAGTACACACGAGGGGCTCAATTTCGGGTTTTGGGGGCTAAAAGAATTGTGAGTTTGATTTTAAGAGTTTTGGGGGCTTTGAAAAAGTCTTGGGTGGGGGAAGAGTATTTATTGTTATTTTGGGTGGAAGCAATTTTCCCAAATAAAAATCTATTTTCTCATTATTAACATTCTTCTATGGTCGTGTTTGTTTCCATCCCCACAAACCAAAAAAAAAA
This sequence comes from Asparagus setaceus, assembly GCA_012295165.1. Lineage (NCBI taxonomy): Eukaryota > Viridiplantae > Streptophyta > Magnoliopsida > Asparagales > Asparagaceae > Asparagus > Asparagus setaceus. Next base: position 11,635,541 of record CM022705.1, read on the forward strand.
GAAGAAGAAAGAAAGATGGAAACCCTTTCTAGTAGTAAAAAAACTTATTCCCACCTCTTTCCTTGTGTTTTTAAACATTTTTTTTCTTTTCTGTTTCGGCATGGAAACATGGAGAGGAAATGTTTTCTCTCTCATTTTTTTGTTTGGTTCAAAAGCCAAAGATGAGAAGTCAATTGAGATGAAAATCTCTCCCTCGTTATTTAATTATTACCAACTTCTGTTGATATGGAGTTTGAATATAGCCTTGCAAGCAAGTTTCACTACATTGGAAATCAAGTGTGATTCTATCCGACTCATCGAGCTCCTAAAATCAAAGGACACAAATGGCGAAATGGGATTATTAGTGGTTGATATTTTAGAGCTTCTTAGCAGGTTATATTTCTTTTGTTTAGCTCATGTTCGTCGAGATGGCAACAAAGTTGCCCATGCTTTAGCTAAACTTGCCTCTCACCTTAAGGAATTGTCGATATGGATTGAAGAAGTTCTGTCTGCTGTGGCGGAGTTTGTTCACAATGATATGGATTGAGGAAGTTCTGTCTGCTGTTGCGGAGTTTGTTCACAATGATGTAATTGGTATAAATCAATAAAAATCTTGTGTTTTGCCAACAAAAAAAAAATCATTCCAATGTCATCTATTATTATTTAAATAATAAAAACCCACCTTTCCAAACTTTAACCTATTTTTAAGTAAGTCACACATTTAACCTATTTTTTAAGTAAGTCCCTTAAGTCTAACAATTTTTAAATAAATCCTAGTTTATAACTTAATTTTCACTATATTTGGGAGTTTACTAAGGGCTTGTCCGTTTCCTTTCCAAAAAAATAGAAAACCCTTTCTAGTAGTAAAAACCCTATTTCCCCTCCTTTCCATGTGTTTCTAGGAAGTAATTTTTTTTCCTTTTTGTTTGTTTGTTTCAGCATGGAAACATCAAGAGGAAATATTTTCTATCTCATTCTTTTGTTTGGTTCAAAAGCCAAAAAACAAGAACCAATTGAGATGAAAACATCTCTCTCATTATTTAACTATTATATTTTACCAACTCTCTATATCATTCATTATTTAAATATTAAAAACACATCTTTCCAACCTTTTCCTCCCCCATTTCATCACTTTTGGAGAGGAATTGGTTTCCTTGCAAAAAGTAGTGTTTCCCTCACTTTTAAGAAAATATTTCTTAAGAATTTTTTGGTGAAACAAACACAAGAAATGGAAGTCATTGGAAACTTTTTTTTTTGTACTTTTTGACCACGTCAGAGCCTTTCCAACCCGTTCCAAGGGTTCTCACCTGAAACAAACACCCCCTAATTGAAGTGAATAGAAAGTAGGACAGGGAAAATATGGTATCATGGCTAAGAGTTTAGTGAAGAAAATGGAGGGGCATTATTTCTTCCATATCCTGAAAATAGTCTCCCGAATCATCATATTTTGAATTAATCCTCCAAAATTTTAAGTGTTTCGAAATCAGTCTCTACGTGATATTTACCACCCAAATTGTTGATCATGTTAGACTGATGGTTAGCCAAGGACGCGTACTCAAATTAGGCTAAATATCATAAAACCCCTTAACTTTGTTCGATTATCAGAACACCCCCCTTAACTTTCAAAATATCAGAAAACCCCCCTTAACTTTAAAGGTTATTTTTTTAATAATATCTCAAAGTTAGAGGGAGAGGGGGTTGTGATAATCTTGATACTTAAGGGGGATTTGATATTTTAAAAGTTAAGGGGGGTTTTCCGATAGTCGTCCAGAGTTAAGAGGTTTTTCTTTTTCTTTTTTTTTTTTGAGGAAAGTGGATTTAATTCTAATATTGCAAAATCTTCCCCGTGTGTACTGCAGTGAAGTTTTCTAGAATTTGAGTTTGAATGCATAGGGGGCGTAATTGATATTGTTTACAAAATGAAAATATTAAAGATAACAGCATATTACATCATGCATCATTTTGGGAGATCCATGAAGATAAGGTTGTGTTTGTCAATAAATAAGCATCATCAACTCATTAGACAATTTATTTGCGAGTCCCATGTCACAAGCTGGAGCAAAAGATACAAAATTAGGAGGAACCTTCCGTTTCTATTGTCAAACTTCACACGTCCTAATTAAAGAAGAAAAATCTTAAGTTGGACGCCAAAACTAACGCGTGCATTAAAATTTAGTCCCTCTAGAAGCCCACTAATTAAATAATTATACAACCAAGGAAAACTCCAAAACAAACGCTTACGATTTCATAGAACCTTTCTCTTTGCTTCTAGATATCTATCTCTTTGTATAAAAACCTATCTATGGTTTGATTTTGAGTTGCAACCAAAACATGGACAACTCCATTAAAGTTTCTTCTGTATTTCTACTCCTCTTACTTTTGTTCCCTGCAGAAGCCAGGCCATTACCATCTCCCTCTCTCAAACAAGGTAAGGTAAATTATAGTACGACGTTTATCTCGCCCAAGTTTTCCTTGTTTTGAGTAAATTTCACAGGACATGAAGAAGTTTGGCTCATTTTGAGATAACCAAATGTCACTTAACCCCCGAAACTGCTTCAGACAAACCCCGAAAAGTTGGGTTATCTGATAATATATTCATTTAGAAACATGCAAAAGTCTTGGGGGGTTAAGTGACATTTCCAAATTGTTTGGATTATCTCAAAGTCAAACTTCTTGGGGAGGTTTTGTGAGATGTACGCTTAATTTTTTCATAATTGAATTATAATTGATATTGTGTTGACATATTTAGGTTATATGAAAGTATTTCAATCGCTCGGAATGTCTTGCCAATGCTGCGATGGAGTCGGAGGCAAATGTAGATGTAATTGGGAATCCACATGTTCTAAGCTAGATTGCCGTCCTTGGAAATTTTCAAGATTTTGATGTGTATACTTAGTTGTATTACCACTGTATATATACATAGTAATTTTGATTTTTTTTATTTTATTGTTAGCAGGATTGATTAGTAAACTAACAATTCCATTGTTATTTTAGATAAATGGATACGAGAAGATTAAAACTGATGGTTTTCGAATAGGAAAGAAATTTTACGGTGTTCAATAAAATATTAAGGACCAGGCATAAAGAAATCCTTGATTAAAAACAATTAAGAAGGATACGGTATTGATTTACTTAACCGAGAAGACAATTCTAAACAAAATTTCTAATGGGAAAAAAAAAAGGATTAATGCAGCTGACCTAAAAAATTTAGGAATTATGACTGTTATTATTGAGATACAATATTTATTCTATAGTAGACAGACCAAAAAAAAAAAAAAAAAAAAGATGCTGAATTTGATCAATCTCGGAGCTCATATTCCATGGATCCAGTATGTATAACAATAGGACTCCTAACACTATGAACTCCATCAGACCAAATCAACGACGCCGACGCAATTTCCTCCGAAAAAATACCCTCCTTCGAAGACGCCGACACAACAAAACTTTGCTTCTCATTTAAACCCTCGAATGATAGTGTATCAGGATGCACAATAGCTTCAATTTTACCGCGAGTTTGAATCGCTGCTTTATATGTAGCCTTCACTGAACCCACATTTGTTACTGTTCTTGAAAAATTTACGGAGTATGCGGTATCGGGGTTTACTTGAAATGCCATAGAAGGGTAATTTAGATCTCTAGGAAGTATTGAGGATTTGCTGCAATTGGTTATATCTCCAGATATGAGTCTAAGTTTGTCAGTGCTGTAGCCTAAGCTGCACAAAAAGTTCATGTAGTCGTTAATACCAGCATCGTAGACTAGACCAGGATCTGTTGCTTTGATTGGATTGATCTGGCCTGAGCCGTAGGCTAATTCTGCATCCGGATTAGTGTTTGGGTTCATAGCCTTTGCTGCACAAGTGGAATTAGGTCTCATCAGGTAGAAAACATAATCAACATGAAGGGTAAATTTCGCAAAATCACCAATAAGTTTGGGCGATTTTCACTTAAAACAAAAAAAAAAAGTTTGAAATTTCACTTTAACCCCTAAAACTACCACCGTTAGACCTAATGTGTCACATACTGTCAAAAGACCAAAATTCCCTACTTTTTTTATTTTAAAAAAAAAGACCTTTATCCGCTTTGCATTTTTCTAAATTTAACTGTACTTAAATTTATGAGTACATTTCACAAAACCCCTCGAGAAGTTTGGCCAATCTTGAGATAACCTCATACCATTTGCATTTTTCTAAATCCATTTTAAGATAACCCGCACTTTTTTGAGGTTATCTGACAAAAAAATTGGGGTTTAAGTGACATTTCCAAACTTGTTCCGGGTTATTTCAAAATGCGGCAAACTTCTTGAGGTTTTTGAAATATATCCTGTATCTAAGGTAAGAAGAACTCAGAGGAACAAATGTACCAGTCGTCATTATAGCAGATAGGAGTGCAGCTGGTGAAAAATTAGGATGAAAAGATTTGACATATGCTGCAACTCCGGTTGCATGAGGGCAGGATGCAGATGTTCCAGACATTATGTTATACTGCACTGAACGCTTATCGTTCGCATATCCTGATATCGGAGCCTCAGGGGACCAGGCTGCCAGTATATTGAGTCCAGGAGCACTTACATCAGGCTGCAAAAATAGTAATAAATCTTGAAGTCAGAATCCATGTTTAATGATCAAACAACACAAAATTTCTTAAGTATCTTTGTGCAAATAAGCCCACAGGCATATATCATCTCTGTTTAGTGCAAATGGATCAGATACGGATCAGATATGATACTTACCATACCACTTACGGATACAGATACAAATACCAATATGCCTTCGTAAGAAAAATCCATATCCATCCACTTTAATATAGATATGGATTGGATAAGAGAAAGTATATAAGGATACATAATGGATAAGAAAAAATTAACAAGCTTGAAAAATATATAGGTCATGTGATAAAAGAAATGCTTTAATATAGTAAGTTTCCCAAATGATAGTCCATTAATATGTTTGGCATGTCTGAAAAACTAAGTTTGGATCATCAAAATTGACCTCATATCTACTAATGTAAGTATCCGTATTCGTATCCTATCAGATATAGATATTTGATATCTGTACCCTAATCTGAATAAAACTTGATATTCAAACACATATGCATTTTGCAACCCGATTTTGATGCTACTGACACACTCTTATAAGTTATAACAATTATATGATCATACCTTCAGGATATCTGGTGTGACGAGGTTCGGACCTCTGCTAGAGAATGAAGCAGTCATAGGAGCCGAACCATCAACGACTGTAGAAGTTTGATGTATATTTGCCACTGGGTTCCTGATTAATGAATGTTTCACTTACATTAACATAAAGAGGTCACGGCAAACACCTGCAGACTGAACCAATACGTACCCAGTACTGTTAATATAATTTCTCAGCCTGTCCCCTTCATTAGCATCAACAACCACAGCTGGTAAAGGGAAGGGCCAAGATAAGTCAAGGTGATCATAATCAACCATCACTGCTCCCTTGGCACCAGCAAGCAAAGGCTCATCGCCGATAATTCTTGCATCACATAACACAACCTTCCCTTTCACTATATCTCCATCTAAGGATTGGGGTTCACATGCCCTTCATATTGCAGAAGATGACTGGGTTAACAAAGTTATTAATCATCAAATATATGAAACAAGATTATGATTAGAGTTAATTTGCAGATAAACCCATTGTAGGTTTTTTTGTTGCAAATATACCTCCTAAGTGAATTGTTTTTGAGTCTCTTACCCTCAGAGGGTCTATTTTCTCTGAGGTAGAAGAGTAAAAAAACTTCCCCACCTGGGGGGTCTATGTGCAACAATAGAACTACAGGGGTTGTATCCGCAATTAACCCTCATGAATATGATGAAGAACCAGTATTTACCCTGGATGAAAACCCTGATACCCCTTCTTCAGTGCATTGCCTGCGTAAATGAACGGAGAAGACTTCTTCTCTGTTCCAAAGGTGTTGATGGAGTTCCCCTGTAGACAATATAAGAAGAAGACAATGTTGTTCACGTGTCATATTGTAGTTTTGAAGTCAAATTATCGGGTTAAGGTATTTCTGTAGTTTTAATGGTTCCCCTAACTTCCCTTCTACCTCATTCACCTCAATCCAAACAAGCCCCTAAGAGTATAAGCATTTAATCTCATAGATGAGTAATATTCAGTAGATTTTAATTTTTAAGAGATTCATATTGTTAATTTATTGCCGTTTTAGATTATGAAGATCAAAATGGACGGTGTTGATCATCTAATTAAATGGTAAAACATACTTGGTATGAAAGAAATCTATGAATATCCTTTTTATTTCTCAAACTCAAAAAGAAAAAAAAAGATAGAGAGAAAAATCATACAAACAAAAAGATAACAGTACCCTTAAAGAAAACTATATTACATTTTTTATACTACTATTAACATGACAAGGTAGACCCTCTTATCTCATCAATAATTTCAAGAGAAAATAGAGAGATCCTCATATTTTGTTATCCACTTGACTACAAATAAGGGTTAATTGCAGATAGAGCCCCTATTGCCCAATTGCGGCCTCTGTGGTTCCATTGTTGCAGATAGACCCCCTAAGTGAATTTTTTTTCTTTCTTTTTTGACTCTATTACCCTCAAGAGGCAAAGAAACAAGTTTCTCTTTCTCTGAGGGTCGAAGAGGCAAAAAAAATTCCCTCAGGGGGCCTATCCACAGCAATAGAACTATAACAGTGGCATATCCAAAATTTCTGAAAAGTGATGTCACTGCTTAAATAATAAGGCAAAATAACTAACCCATCCTAAAGTACGAGTTAACTCTCAACTTGTCCCCTAAAGTCCAGTTTACCTATTTTGCCCCTTTAAACTATGTTTGTGGGTTCAATGTGGTCATTTTGTAAGTCCATGATCAAATATTTAACAGATTAATGGCGTGACAATATTTCTTTGCATTTCTTCATGGGTTTTTATCAATCGGTCTCCTTTCTTGCAAACCAAAAAAATTTCTTAACTACTTTCTTTTAAATTGTTTTACTCTTAATCCTTTTTGAAATTGAAAAATAATTTTTTGAATTGCACAAAATACAAGAAATGCAAAACAAATACTATCACGTTATTAGACCGTGAGCTCACAAAATGACCACATTTAACACATACACATAGTTTAAGGGGGAAAACATATAAATTTATACTTTAAAGGGAAACCTAAGAGTTCATCAATACTTTTAGGGGTATTTGATCATTTTGTCCTAAATAATAATTAATAAACTTGAATCCCAATTTCATGTTTTGTCCCTGAAGAGTTCTCATATTTTGAAAAAAATACATGTAATAGTACATTTGAATCCCAATCTCGTAGTTTATCAGTAATACAACTTTCCATTTTGCATAGCAATTCATCACTTACACAAATTTTTTACAGGGTATACATGTCAGTAGAACATATTAGCAGTTAAATTCAATAATGTGAACATACAAGTGAAAAAAGCCACATACTACAATCATTATATCCCGCCAAACTAAGTGACCTTTTAGGAAGGGCATGTTTGTTTCATTTCCAAAAAAAGGAAACCCTTTCTTATAGTAAAAACCCTATTTCCAACCCCTTTCCATGTGTTTCTAGGAAACAGTCTTTTTTATTATTTGTTGCAGCATAGAAACATGTGGAGGAAACTTTTTCTATCCTATTTCTTGGTTTTGTTCAAAAGCCAAAAATAAGAAACCAATTGAGATGAAAACCTCTCCCTCATTATTTAACTATTATAGTTTATCAACTTCCAACATCATTCATTATTTAAATAATAAAAACCTATCTTACCAACATTTTTCACCCCATTTCCTCACTTTTAGAGAGGAATTTGTGTCCTTGCAAAAAGTGGTGATTTCCCCACTTTTAAGAAAATCTTTCTTAAAATTTTTTTGTGAGCCAAAAACAATTTTCGGAAACCTTTGCCTTTTTTGACGGTGTCAGAGACTTTTCATGGATTTCCAAGGGCTTCCACCTGAAACAAACACCCCAGAATCCTAGGCTTTGCTTATGGTTGGGGTCTTGGAGCACAGTGGTGTCACGTGACACCACTATGCCCAAGGTGGATCTGCCCCTGACTAAAGGGGGTCTATCCATAACCGAGCGATATTAAAGGGGTCTATCCGCAATTAATCCTACAAATAAATACGAGGACCGTAGAATAAGCATTTCCCTTGAAGAAATGACACAGTGAAGGCTAAATAAATGTAACCCCTCTTCATGAGCTTACCTCAATTACCTTCTGATCACCTATCACCAAGCTATCCACAAGTTTTCGATCTATACTGCTCGCCGCCACAGTCATCATCCATGGAGCAACATTCTCAAGAGTACCGCGCCGCTCTCCCTCATTCCCAGCACTAGTCGACGTCAATATCCCTGCCTTCATCGCATGAAATGAACCAATAGCCACCGAGTCTTGAAAATACTTCCAAACCCCCGTTTTTCCAATGGACGCAGAAATCATATCAACCCCATCCGCAATGGCATCATCAAAGGCAGCTAAAATATCCTGATCTGCACAGCCTAGAGATCCCCAGCAAACTTTGTATACAGCGATCCTTGAAGATGGCACCGCACCTCGGACTGTTCCTTTTGCTACCCCATAGAGGCTCATCCCGTTAACTTCTCTACCGGCTACTGTTGATGTAGTGTGAGTCCCATGTCCTTCGAAATCACGAGCCGAAATCTCAGTGTCGGGCTTGGCATTTTCTATACTATAATAGTAGCGTGCGCCGATGATTTTACTGTGTCAGATCAAGGAAATAAATTAGATGTTGTGTTAAGGGCCTGTTTGTTTCCATAGAGTCGTAAAATGTGGATTTTCAAGCTAATAGTTTTTTCAAAACAAAATTCATATTTTAATTGACCGCTGTACTTTCACCAAATTAAACATACTACCTCTGTAGTTCTATTGTTGCGGATAGAGCCCTGAGTGAAAACCCATTGTTGCAGGTAGACCCCTTGAAAAGAGTAAAAAAAAGAAAAAAAAATCATTCAGGGTCTATCTGCAACAATATAACTATACAGGCAGTAAGTTCAACTTGGCGATAGTACATTAGATCTATCTGCAATCAACCCTAAAATTCATATGTTTGTTTTGAGATCAAGTTTGTTGGAAAAAGTTGTTGGCTTTCGCTGCCACTAGCAAAGTACTTGCTCATAATTCCTCTCCTCCCACAAGGACTTTGAGGAGAAAGTGGGGAGTGTCCCCACACTCAACTCTCCATCCAACCGAAGAAAAAACAGAAAGTTTGGGATTTTATGCAAAGTTGTTTGTCAGGTTTTCAGAACTAAAATCTATCACCCAAACAGACCCAAAAGAAAATTCTTTCAGTTTGGAGAAGAAACTACTTGTTGCAAGTGAAGTTTTGGCAAATGCCCTTCCATCGGCTTGGAGGTGCACTGAATCCCTTGTCGCTGAAACTTGCAGACTCTGGCCAGATTCCAGTGTCGATCATACCAATTATGATGTCGGATTCTCTAGGTGGGTGTCTAATTGTTGTTTCAGAAAATCCTAAGAAGTCCCATGACCTTGTGGTGTGGAGCTGGAGAGTTTTGCTGGGGAACACTGAGACTATGCCCTCCATGTCTTTCAGTTTGTCAAAAAAACCACCAACAAAATCAATTAATGCCGAAAAGAATTTATTTGAGATTATCCGTTTCTCCTTACCAACTAGTCTCTGATACTCATGAGTAGTAAGTTTAGCTGCAAATCCATTGAAGCTTCTGCTATAGCTGTACACCAAGGATTCCTTCACTGAGCTGTATCGGTACCAAAACAGAACTTCAAACACAAAGCATGATTCAAAAATTCAAACGTTGCATGAAATTTTCTTTTTTGCTACAGCTCCCCAAACTTAATAGATAGGAATAATATAGGATTAACAAAACACACCTGCCCTCGAGCACTTGGTCCAATAAATTGAGATGAACAGACTCTGCTCTGTATGGAAGTTTTGGTTTTTCTCCCATATATGCAATATAAATCTGCATTACAATCATTAAATCATATTAGAACAAACTACTGCAGAATCGATGTTCGTTTAGAGTATGCTATCAAATTACTCGCCAATATTATTAACTGAATGAAACATTATACACAAGAACATATTACCTGTCTGTCATCTTCAGCGGCAAAAGTGTCTGGAAGAACAGTGATAGAGACTGCAATACAAAGTTGAAACAAATAAACTGCACTGGGAGCCATTAGTAGTATCGTCCTCAAAAGCAACCAAAGAAATCTGTTGTTGCCTTTAAAGGACTCAATTGTAACAGTTGCAGTCATGCATGTCAAGATCACATCCCTAATTATAGCGCAACAGAAAGAGAACATCTCATGGTTTCTTCATGGAGTATACCAGAACCAATTAACCATTTTCTCTGGGTTCCTGAGATTGAGAATACGTAACCGAAACCAATTGACCATTTCGTTACCCATTTCACGAGTCAGCTATTGATAGACATTTATGAATGTTCCAAGAGGTGTGAAACTTGGTTGCGTGCATCGTGCACACATTTCTTGTAGGACATTGAATCGTCTCAAGCACAAATCCAGAAAAATTATAGACATTAACTCATACAGGTGAATCTCCATCCCTCCCCACTAGTGTTAGAAGCTATAGATGTAGAAATTTAAACCTCTTATCAATAAATTGGTCATCATGAAAATTTCATTTTCATGTCCCAGTAAGGCCGCATCAACCTACTTTGCATAAGCATAAGCAGGGTGCAATTATTAGGTGCCATTTGCCTTCATCTACAAAGGAAGTAGCATAAAAAGACTCAATTCATCATATAATTGGTCACCATAGATGAATCACATATAATTTCTCATGTTTCCAAGTCTTTCCAAGCTAGTACAAAACCATGATGGCATACAAAAGTTGAATACCACAAAGCCGCAGACGGAATCCAGAGGAGAAGAGCAAATATCAAACAGGAGAATAAAAGAAGCTCAGATGCAAAAGTATCAAAAGTAAATAATATCATATAGTAAATAATAAACATTAACAACCACTTCTTCTGAATCATGCAGATAAATCACAGTGGCAGTTCTCATAAGAAAAACATAAAGCAACTCCTTCCAACAATGGATTACACTAAAATACGACAGTGTCGAGCATGGTTCCCAATGTCTGGACTATGTTGGAGGACATGAGGTTTGAAACATGCTCCTCGAGGTGCTTCTTTGCATCTTGTCTTCCCACATTTGCAATCGCCAGCTTCTCTGGAGGTAACTCATCCTCCTCTTGGACAGCTTTGTTGTACTTAATGGCCAAGTTTAGCATCTCCTGCTCACATTTCACAATTACAAAATTCGTATCAGTAAAAGAGCTTTGCAGTTGCTTCACATTTTTAGCCAACAGAAAAGATACATAGAGCATGTTTGGCGATCCTTATTTTGTGAAAGCTATAAGGTCCTTATCTTTAAAAACCCTTATAAGGATGTTAAAAATAAAGAAAATGTTCGGTAAATCCAGTATAAGGATCTGTGTTAGGGGCCAAAGTAGTCCTTTAACACATAGGATGGAGTTTTTGGAGAATGATCGAAAGGATTTTGGAGATCCAGGGCCGTGGAATGGAGTTTTTGGTCTTGTTAGAGTGCAAAGTAGTATTTTAACATCAATAAGTAAACCTCTTTAAAAGGGCCAAAAAGATAGTTGGAAAATCCTAACTTATTATTTTCAAACTTATAAGTAAACAAGTAAAATTTACCAAACAGGTAACTTTAACCCATCAAATGAAAACACCCTTATAAGGTAAAAATAAGCAAGTTGCAACATGCCTATATCATCATACCCTCAGAGAATCTTAATTACAAATAAAGAGAGAAGTAGAACCAATAAGACGAAGGGTTTACAAAAGGAGAAGGGGGCTTAAAGTGAGGGTACCTGAACAGTTTGCTCATTGGTTTTGGAATGGGTATCAAACCGTCGCAGTGTCAAACCATCAGTCCATTTCTTCTTATGCAGGTTCAATAGCATCTTTTCCTCAAGCTCATTTTTCCTGTAGTTGATCGCTATAGAGTAGTAGTGCCGGTTCAGCCCGTGAATTAGTGCCTGAATTTTAGTAAGCAGAATACATTAGGGTGTTGATCATAACATAACCAATTATAGAAAATTACTGGGACAAGCAGCAGACCTGAATAGATGGTTTATTCAGATGGCCCAAGTTTGAGGTAGTCTGGCGAGGTTCTTGACCAAGCATCATTGTCTGTGGATTGATCAAGCGGAAAGCATCGATAACCACCTTCCCTTTCACACTTTGGATAGGATCAACCACAACAGCAACTGCTCTAGGATTCAGGGCTTCAAAACTCTGCAAGGAGCAAACTACTCAATTAGCCTATAAAATTCACCAGTAAACATGTCATGGCCCAAGCGACATCGCAGATGTGTAACTTGATCCAGTAAAACCGCATTAATTAAAGTGAAGTTGCACTAGAGCTTTGATGAAAAGGAGAGAATACTTAAATAGAAATCAGTTAAAACATTCTGGCAAAATTGATGTTCCAAATTATATCATGTTGTTTGGTATTATTTATTTAATATATTCAACAAGAATCTGTTAAGTATAAAATATTACAGAAGCGAGGTAGTAGAAAGAGACTTAGCTAGATGGAACAAGATGATCACTATGATCACCGAAGACTAATTATTTATCAGTTCTTGTAGATTTCAGATGAAACACTTGTATTTGTTTCCCATGCCTAACAATACTCATATGCAGTGACTACAGTACTAAGCCATGCCTATAGTGAAAAGCCAATTTTTTGTGCGAGGGAAATCACCTTCTGTAATGTGTAGCAAAAACTGCAACATCTATCTAAGATTCTAAATATACAGATGCATTATAAATGTACATGCCTCCACTCTATCGAGAGCATATAGTCCTATGGAAAGCATTAAGTATTAGTTAAGAATTTTGACTTTCTACACTTAATTGATATCCACTAGTTTTCACCGGCTTAGTTTTAGCTTGCTACTCTATCCTGATAATGTTTAAAAACCACATCTGTTTATCGCTCTTCACGTGACAAACATGCTAACTTGACTATAAAAAGATGTGATTGCTCTTCAGTAATGAAACCATAACTTAACAACATTAATTAAAAGTTTTGACGGAAAATTGAATAACAAATATGTTAGAATAAATAAAAAAGATTAGAACAAAACCTGCTGAGTATTAATATCAACACCAGAGAGCCAGCAGCCAAAGCCTGGATGTGAGTGGTACCATCCCACCACCATTTCTGGCCTGCAATCAAAGATCTGAAGCTATTATCCATGTTTAACGAAGAAAAGACTTAATAGATAAAACAAAGAAAAGAAGCAAGTTATAATTACATCACATCCTCTATTTCAGGGCAGAAACAGATCTTATTCATCCGATAAAAGCATATATATATATTATATATATTATAGGAATAAGAAAACCGGGCCAGCAGGTTGGAATTCAAGAGCAGCAAGAATATTACAATAAAGGGTTATTTTGATATTGGTCCCTTAAATCTTCAATATTTTGAAATTAGTCACTCAACTCATTGAGATTGCTATTAGGCCCCTCCAATCTTACCCGTTCTTCCAAATTGATCCCTTCTGTTACTCCTTCTGTCAAATTTGTTAACTCTAGTTAATTTGTTGATAACCCAACATGGTTAATTACCCAACAAGAATCCCCTCTTCTGCTCTCTGTTCCCACTGATTAGAAAGAGGAAATTAAAAAAAAAAAACCCAAATCAACTCCATCTTCCTTTCAAAATCTTAAACCAATCTCTCTCAAATCGGGGTCTCTAAAGAAAATAAATTTTGGCCATGGACCTCAGCACAAGATCGTCGCCGTCACCCTCGATTTCACTGATAGAAGCCAAGGAGCTCGGATGTTTCCTTCAAGAAAAACCTTAACTTGAGCCATAAATCTCGAACCCTCCTCTTTCTTTCTTAATGTCTAGGAACCAATTCCCTTTTTGAAGCTGATGATAGATAATTTTGATATGCAATAGTTTAGTTTCAATATTGGAATTCATACTCGTTTTTCTTAGTTAATTATCTGTATTTGAGGGTGTTCATTGTTCTCGAGCATGGGGAACAATGAAAACTTGAAGCTATGATCGGCTGTTGATTTTGTTTATGGGTTTAACATAGCACATGATGTATGTGCTATGGTGAATTGAGAACGCTAATTATTCGGGTGCTTGAGAACACAATTTGATCGGAGGAACGAGCCGTGAAAATGGGTTCTGGGAGAAAGGATCGCTGGCTAAGATGGTGAAGTGGGTTTATGCTTTAAAGATGCGGGTATGTCTTGAAACTCGCTTAAAGAGATGGGTTAAGTTTGGGTTAGAATTAAATAGAGGGCTATAACGGAAACCCCATAAAAAGTTAAGTTAGAATATTCCTCTAAAATCTGACTTCAGCTAGCTAGAGGGGCCAATTTGGAAGAACTAGTAAGATTTGAGTGACCTAATAGCAATTTCAATGATTTGAGGAACTAATTTCAAAATATTGAAGATTTAAGGGATTACTATCAAAAACCCTACAATAAAACATGTATGCAATTCTTATCAAAGACGGTATCAAATTCAGTAAGGAAATGAAGTGACTCCCATAAAGAGGGGAAAAGATAATAACATTTTCTAATCCCAGAGAAACCACCATATATGCCCAAAATTAATAAATTCCAATACTTTTAGGTTAAGAAAGGCAACCATCACACAATCATGAGTGACTAAAAGCATTAAGTATTAGTTAAGAATTTTGACTTTCTACACTTAATTGATATCCACTAGTTTTCACCGGCTTAGTTTTAGCTTGCTACTCTATCCTGATAATGTTTAAAACCACATCTGTTTATCGCTCTTCACGTGACAAACATGCTAACTTGACTATAAAAAGATGTGATTGCTCTTCAGTAATGAAACCATAACTTAACAACATTAATTAAAAGTTTTGACGGAAAATTGAATAACAAATATGTTAGAATAAATAAAAAAGATTAGAACAAAACCTGCTGAGTATTAATATCAACACCAGAGAGCCAGCAGCCAAAGCCTGGATGTGAGTGGTACCATCCCACCACCATTTCTGGCCTGCAATCAAAGATCTGAAGCTATTATCCATGTTTAACGAAGAAAAGACTTAATAGATAAAACAAAGAAAAGAAGCAAGTTATAATTACATCACATCCTCTATTTCAGGGCAGAAACAGATCTTATTCATCCGATAAAAGCATATATATATATTATATATATTATAGGAATAAGAAAACCGGGCCAGCAGGTTGGAATTCAAGAGCAGCAAGAATATTACAATAAAGGGTTATTTTGATATTGGTCCCTTAAATCTTCAATATTTTGAAATTAGTCACTCAACTCATTGAGATTGCTATTAGGCCCCTCCAATCTTACCCGTTCTTCCAAATTGATCCCTTCTGTTACTCCTTCTGTCAAATTTGTTAACTCTAGTTAATTTGTTGATAACCCAACATGGTTAATTACCCAACAAGAATCCCCTCTTCTGCTCTCTGTTCCCACTGATTAGAAAGAGGAAATTAAAAAAAAAAAACCCAAATCAACTCCATCTTCCTTTCAAAATCTTAAACCAATCTCTCTCAAATCGGGGTCTCTAAAGAAAATAAATTTTGGCCATGGACCTCAGCACAAGATCGTCGCCGTCACCCTCGATTTCACTGATAGAAGCCAAGGAGCTCGATGTTTCCTTCAAGAAAAACCTTAACTTGAGCCATAAATCTCGAACCCTCCTCTTTCTTTCTTAATGTCTAGGAACCAATTCCCTTTTTGAAGCTGATGATAGATAATTTTGATATGCAATAGTTTAGTTTCAATATTGGAATTCATACTCGTTTTTCTTAGTTAATTATCTGTATTTGAGGGTGTTCATTGTTCTCGAGCATGGGGAACAATGAAAACTTGAAGCTATGATCGGCTGTTGATTTTGTTTATGGGCCCTTAACATAGCACATGATGTATGTGCTATGGTGAATTGAGAACGCTAATTATTCGGTGCTTGAGAACACAATTTGATCGGAGGAACGAGCCGTGAAAATGGGTTCTGGGAGAAAGGATCGTTGGCGAAGATGGTGAAGTGGGTTTGCGTTTTAAAGATGCGGGTATGTCTTGAAACTCGTTTAAAGAGATGGGTTAAGTTTGGGTTAGAATTAAATAGAGGGCTATAACGGGAAACCCCATAAAAAAGTTAAGTTAGAATATTCCTCTAAAATCTGACTTCAGCTAGCTAGAGGGGCCAATTTGGAAGAACTAGTAAGATTTGAGTGACCTAATAGCAATTTCAATGATTTGAGGAACTAATTTCAAAATATTGAAGATTTAAGGGATTACTATCGAAAAAACCCTACAATAAAACATGTATGCAATTCTTATCAAAGACGGTATCAAATTCAGTAAGGAAATGAAGTGACTCCCATAAAGAGGGGAAAAGATAATAACATTTTCTAATCCCAGAGAAACCACCATATATGCCCAAAATTAATAAATTCCAATACTTTTAGGTTAAGAAAGGCAACCATCACACAATCATGAGTGACGAAAAGGAGTAAGTTATGATGGTTAACCAATAAGGAGTATTTGAACTTAGTACAAACTTAATCCGCAGAGAAAGGGATATACTTTATAAGATTTAATTTCCCTATGACCTAAATTTGTTGTGTACCAAGTCCTGTTTGAAGTATTTTGCCTTCTCTCCCTAGTTCTAATGAGAATTAGACCTTGCTCCAGTTAAGAGACATGATCCTCACATTTAGCCGAAATTTGGGCACGCAGGTCATGGGAGGATTTCACAATAAAATTAAGAGCAACACAAGAACTCGAAAGATATCACAATAAAACTCGAAAGATATCACAACAAAAGTGAAAGGTATCACCAGGATAAAATTCTGCCCAAAGAAAGCAAATTTAAATTAAAAGACACCTAAAAAGACAATCTTTCATTCGATTACCTTCCAGTTTGCTTGAGCATATCAAGCATATTAGTCTGAAACACATGATCAACAGCCTCAACGCTAACCCCAGTTCCGCTCTGCGGCATCGCAAACACATCCACGACTCTCACCGTGTACTCGTCGACGAACTCACCAAGCATCAGCCCCATCACCTCCATCGGAACCCCAGCTCTCCCTGCAATCAAAACCCTAGATTTCAACTTCGAACCAAAACCCTAGATCCAAACAAATTGAGTATTGAGATTCTACTTACCGTGCTTGAGCATCTTGAGAAGGGCGAGAGATGAGATGTAGACTTGCTCCGATGAGTCGAGGAGAGGCGAGTCCGTCGGCGGGTGGCCCATGCCGCCGGCGCCGGAGAAGATACGGTGTAATCTCTCCATTGGAGAATTTTAGGTTTCGTTGATTTGAACGAAGAGAATCGAAATTTCGAAACCCTAATTTTTTTTTAATTTTCCGTCGGCGAAGGATTTTATGGGATTTTGGTTAAGCTTGAGGAGAAAGAAAAAGGGCAGAGGTTGGATCTTGATCGGAGTCTGAGAGTTTCAACCCGAAGTCCGATTGAAAATTTGACAGAAAAGCCCCGTGTGATAACTTAGTTTCGCAAATGGGAACAATTTGATTGTGGAGATTTCTTTTGTTAAGAAACAGGCCCAACAGTAATAATAGACCTAAGATTTAGTTTAGGGAGATTTTCCGTGATTATTTTGGTATATAAAATTAAAGTTTAAAATACTTTGAACTCATAATATACAAAAATTGTTGAAATTGGAAAGGAGATATTCAATTATTAAAAAAGTGAAAAAAATATCATGGATGAATCCTTCTTTATATAGTAAAGAGAAATTGGTAAACTATTTCTAGATGCACCATAAAATGTCATGTGTACAAAAACGTGCCAAGTGTTAAATCCCTAATAAAAAAAATATTATATATCCCTCTATCCTATTAGAAAATAACATGTGTACAACTAATTCCATCTTTCGAAGAATTCTTATCAAATTAAAACTATTCGTATTCATAATTAGAAAATTTTACCCATAAAAATTAGAAAAATCTAATAATCAAATCTTTGTTAATTCTAATCAAGTCATAACAATTTATAATTAAAAAATTCAAAAAAAATTGTCATAGAGCCTGTTATGGTCATAACCACTAACCGGTGATTAAGGAGAAAAACGAGACACCGCACGGATAAACGCTTGTCCGTCAACAAAACCGACTTCGAGCCTCGACCCACAAAGGCGGCCGACACTTACCGACTCGCCATGGTCCAATGGATGACTATCATCATAACCGACGCTGAGGCGCGGCGAAGTCGACCGTCGGCAACTCTCTCCGCGGACGACGCGAAAGCGGTGGCGGTCGTCCGCCCGTGATTAACGGCCGAGGCCATTTCACGCCGCCGTCCCATCGGACGGCGGGAGGCAACCGCCTATCACCTTCCGGCTTCGTCGCCGGACGGCGAAAGCGGTGCTAGTCGTCCTCCCAACCCTTCACCCATTATAGCCCCGTCCTACCAATTATCGGCGTTTCCCAACGATGCGAATAGACCACACTAACCCTCAAATTACCCGCAATTCGACACCTGTAAAAGCCAGCCCCCATAGCGGACAAATAGAATGCTCGCCAACCACGGGCTCACACTGAGAGAAAGGGTGACTCATCGGTGGTTCCTTAACCGATGGAAAGACGGAAGTGCCCCCTCAACCCTAGGTATAAATAACAACGCGGACAGCGAACCAAGTAAGTGATCTTTTTTGAGTAAATTCCTGCTCCATTAGATTATCCCTTTTACTGACTTGACCGTCGGAGGAACCACCGGAGATCCCAACTCCGCCTCTTCCACAGGTCCCTCTTCTTGCTGTAGGCGAGTCCCTTGATCGGTCGGTCATTTGGCTTTAGGAGAGAAGGCGGACTCCGCTCTCTTAAAAGCTAAACTCACTCGAGGTTAGTGACTGTGATTATATACATCAACAGAGCCATTCTTAATTTTTTGAAGAGTGAATTCAATAAACCGCTCATATCTTTGCGAATTTATCACTAAACCCCCAAAATATTTGAAATTCACAGAAAACCCCCAAAATGTTTAATTTTTTTACACTTAACCTCCATAATGGGGTTATCTTATTTTTTTATTGACAAAATTAACCCCTCAAGACCATTATATACCCCTCAAATCATTTGTATTTGCATGTTAACCCATAATAAATAATTATTAAAAATATAAAAATTACAAATAGCTTCCTAAAAATCTAAAATCACTAACAATACGTAGAAAAATTTGAAGGATACAAACAATTTCCTTTGAATTACTAAAATTATAGAAAACTCGAACAAATTAGGATATCACGAACAAACCCTTACAAATTTAAAATTATATATAGCCCTAGAAAATTTGAAATTAAAAACAAAACCCCTAAACATGTAAATATTACAAAAGACCCTAAAAATTCTAAAATTATACATGACCCCAAAAATTTAATAAATTACAAAGAACTCCTAGAAAAAATAAAAACTACAAACACCCCGAAAACTTTAAAATTACAAACGACTCTGAAAAATCGAAAAGTGAAACAAACACCAAAAATATGAGAATTACAAAACCCATAAAAATAACAAATGACAAATAACATAATGAAAAATCTGAAAGTGTAAACAACAAATTAAAAAATAAATAATTTATAAATAGACCCTTTAAATTAAAAAAAATACAAAGAACCCAAAACCAAAAATTTTAGAAGTTACAAGCAACCCCGAAAATCTAAATTTACAAACACACCCCTTTAAAATTTAAAAATTTATAAACAACCACTTAAAAATCTAAATATTACAAACAAACCTCCCAAAAGTTTTAAAAATTATAAACATCCATTATTAGGAGTTTTCTACCATAAGTTAGGGGTATTTTGGTCATTTAATTGTGCATAAACTAATGATGTTAATTTTGAGGGTTTTTGCCAAAAGATATTAGGGCTTATTCAGAGTTCAAAGATATTGGAGATTTAGTTCCAAACACCAAACCGATTTGGGATTTCTTGAAATTTTCCCATATTTTAGTTTTGAATTTTTCTATACATAATCCCCAAATTGTATGCATTTTAAATTTACCTACAAGTCATGATAATTGTAAATTTTCCTCCAACTTATTTTAATTCCTCAAATTTATCCCTCACTTAACTTTAGTAAAAAAAAAATCCACTCATGCGAGCACGAGCTTAACACTTGTTAGTTTATTATGGACTTTTAGTTTTTTCTTAAGAGGATGAATTCTACGGAAATGAAACATAATTGAGGGGTTTTTTACTTCCAAAAATATCATTCTCATTGAGTCTGGGAGCTTCCCATAGATAAAACACTCCATTTAAAAGAACCCGTAGTCTCATAGGGAGAAAACAAAGTAGCTCATTCTTTTACTAATGTTAGTGCTCACAATGTTGTTCCCAATTCATGGTTGAACTCTTATTCTTAATTTCTCCTTAGTGAGATTCAGGCTGATGTTTTGAATTCTCTTTAATAAACTTTCATGAGTTTTCAAAAAAAAAAAAAAAAAGAACCCGTAGTCTAATCAACTCTTAGACCCTTATTCAAAGGCCTTAAGATCCCACAGGTCATATATTTAAAAGCATATTGTTTTTTAAAGAAATATCACTAAGTATTCAATGTTTAGCTCATGAAAGAAACAGTCATGAAAGAAACAGTCAACATGTAATGATCTGTTAGAGAATAAAACTATAATTATTAGCACCCTCACCGCAACTTCAGAGTTTTCGTACACTACAAGGGACTTTTAACATTCTCCATAACAAATTTCAAAGAAAAGCCCTATAAATCCCCTTATTATCGATATAACATAAAGAGAAACTACATTCAATTGCCATTACAATGATTAATCATCACAATTGAAACAAATAATATATGACCACAAGGACCCAGTTAAAAATAAATCCTCATAGCACACTAGACCACCAATCCTCAACCTCAAGGAAAACTCCTTGTAAGTCGAATATGATCCAGAGTCGGACGAAGTCCATACCTATTAACAGCTTTATATGCTCTTCTGAAACCGTCGCCATAAGCGGGAGAAGTGTCATTAGCAATTTGATGCATGAAGAACTGGCCGAGCTTTTTCTCAGTGTCAGATGTTGTTGACTTTTTCGAATATGGCATTGAGGAAGAGGATGAAGATGAAGCATAATTCGATGATGGAGGCATAGAAGTTGACCCCGGCATAACCTCAGATTCGAGCCACATATGGGAGAGAACCTGACAGATTCCTTCCTCTACCTCAGGGCTTAGATTTCGATAGCCTAAGTTGTGAGTAAAGAGAGAACAAATTTAATTAGAAAGCTACTTGAAGTGAATTATGGGTAAATTTCACTAATTCCCCAGAAGTTTGGACCATCTTGAAACACCCCCCCTAAACTTTATAAATGCCTAAATCCCCCAGCCTATGGGACATGTCAGAAAATCCACCAAATGTTTTTAATTTTTTTCAACATGCCCCCTGAATTGCGTAAGCCCCAACTTCTCAACATAGCCCCTTAACTTTCAACATTATTTTCAGTTAACCCCGCAAACTTTGAACATTATTTACGAAAAACCACCATGAACTATTGATAAAGAAAACCAAATTATGGCATCAGAGGGTATGTTGAAAAAATTGCAAACAAACAATAACAAAGGCTTCACCCCAAACTTTTGGGGTCGGCAACATGAATCCTACTCATCCACTCGGTTGCGTTGAGAGCATCTCCTCCACTAAGCTAGTCATTATCAAATCCTTCTTAAGGGCTCCTACCAAGTTCTCCTCTAGCCCTCTGTTCTCCATTAATTATAATCTTATCATTTCTCACGATTGGTGAATTTTAATGGCCTTTGTTACACATGAGAAACATCAAACAAGGTGCTAATAAATATCCAAGGGAGCGGACACAACACCAATCTCAACTCACACTATGTTGCCTGGGTATTTCTATCGAGTCGTAACCGTACCCAACACTTCTGGACACCCATTACATTTAAGCATATAGTTATTCAGACATGCACTCAATTACACTGTGCGTGTTTTTATTTAAACACTTCTCATAACTTCTCGGACATATATCCTACACTGCACATCCACTTTTGAAACTTGTTTGACAAGATTCGTGTTCATCTCAACCCATATTCAGTTAAAAACTATGTTTTCAAAGGGTTGTTTGCATTTCTAGCTCAGAACTATGATTTCCGCCCATGCGCCCTACATTTACAAATTTGTACCGTACTTGTAACTGTGTCCATGCAACATAGACTTACAACAAAGTAGCTGATGTTTTCCGAGATGATGTGTTTAAATCATACTACTAGAAGCCATGTGTATTTTCATTGCAAGAAATTGAATTTTGATCTGATCTGAAGCGGAAACATGTACCTTTAAGTCGTAGCCAACCATGCATCAACTCATGGGCAAGTATAGAGCCAGTTAGCAACCTGAAAAGTACAAATGGTTCTGGTCACTTTTTTGATGGAATGAGTATTATCTGGTGTAGCCTACTAAGCAACACTGAAGTATCTTCATGGTCATGCAAACACAAAATGCATTTTATGCATGTTGAAGTGCATGAATACATGCAAATCATTTCAACCTTGTCATAATATATTTGAGCATGTGGAACAAAAATCATACAATTACTCAAAAAATATGTAAAAGCTATGATGTTGAGTGCAGAGTATCCCATGCAAGCGTTGAGGGCAGGGTGATGTACATATGTTTTCTCCTTCCTAAATGTCTAAGAAAAAAAATACATTTATGATTCATGAGGATTTACGTTGAAAAAAAAAAAAACATACTTGGATGTTAGCGACTCAATTTTAGTTACCATTTCATTTTTCTTATAATATAAGTGCCCTTCGCTCTCACACTAAAAAAGGAAAAAAGAAATCCCATTAGTTTCCCATTCTCTACTAGTACAAAATAAAAATTATATTTGCAATCCATGCACCACAATATTGTCTATGTTGAATTAACAAAAAAAGAATGGGATATTAGTGCAAATGCTACAGTATAAACATTTTGCACAAGCGGCAGATTAAAAGAAAAGGATATTGTTTCCTGAGTCTTAACATGATCCCTGCGGCTTATCTTGTATCAAATCCTTGTACCATGCAAGTGCCTCTGCTTCCGGCATTATACTCAAGATACAAAGTTGGATGAGATAAAATATTGGCCGGTAACCTAGCAGATTAAGCTTTTGAATACCATTATTGGTCCCTATAGTTTTAAAGGAAACATGACATATTGCCTTTTTTATTTACACTTTTCGTAAAACTAAATTTTTATTGTTTGTGGGTTGCTGTGGTTTTTTCTCGCTTTCATTTCTTTCAAGGGGGAGAAGAAATAGAAACATGAGTTGTTGCGGCTCAGTAAATGATCATCAAATTATATGCATTTCCATGCTTTAATCAGAATTTGTTCACTGACCATAAGTATGATACAGAAATTAAAATCAAAAGTTATTTGCTCAAGTATTTTACAGACATTAATCTATCATGCAACATAATACCAAAATGGAGAAAATGATTAACCTGGGAAGGCCATAAAGAACAAGAATAGCTGTCACTTCACATGTTCGATCCAACTTTTGAGGCTGAGTTCTCATATCTAGAACTCGGTTTCTTCCCATCCTTGGCTTTTTCAGTATCTACATTCCAAAAAAACACACGGCATAAAATGAGCATTACAAGAACTTGAAAATAAGAACTTAAAAATAATAATAATTATAGTAATAACAATAACAATAACAATGATAATAATATTATTTTTAATAATGACAAAAGGGTGTGGATAAATGCTCCTACACTGCTAACAGTTTGCTCCTCAGACAAACATAAGCCTCTTGTTTCCGGCATGTGATGGCGTCCCTGAAAAAAAAATTTATTGGAATTTCAGAAAGCAGTGGCCTTTCGCATATTAAAAAGGTTTTTTTTAAATGTAGTTCTTACAGATTTCTCTCCTTCCATGGCTTCATTAAGTGCTTGCCTTTCAACCAGAAGCATGGGAATCTGTTGATCTATCCTCATATTCATTCCTTCATAATAGTCTCTAATAGAATGGTAAAGAGATTGACATTCACCGGTATCCATTACAGCAGAATCCAAGCATTCTAAGCATAGGCTACGGCCATCTCCCAGGGACATGTACTTTGTTGTTCTTGGCTTCAGCATTATTAGAATCATTAGTGAGTAACTACCGATAATTAGGAACTAGAAGAAACTGACATAGAACAATTTTCATGTTTATACCACTATACTGAGTGAAATCCATTGTTTGCAAATAAAAAATCATTTTCTACTCAAGACCAGTCTCTAATTGTTCCTAGAGCATGCTATTTCTACTCATTTGGAATAAGCCCAACAAGAACAACATGTCAAAACTATAAATCGTTTTCAAAATTTTACAAAGAAAAGAGGAAGCAAAAGAAATGCCCAAATGTAATGAACTCTAAACCTGAATTAAACAAGGATGTCACTGTTGGTTACACAGCTCTAGAGAGCTCTAAAAATAGTTTCAGAGTTTATGTATAAAGTAAAAGGATGGCTACCTCCATTATTTCACAACTGCAGCAACGCGGTGTATTATCATGTTCATGTGAAGGACAATACTTCTGGCCCCAGTAGGGATGAGCTCTGTACTCAATTAAACCAGCTCTATTTATTGGTATCTGTAAAGAAAAAGAGAGAATTAGCACAATGTATCTCTAAATTCAATTTTGAGTTTTCAGTTACTGATATTATAATGTTGGGGTGGATAGACCCCCCTGGATTCTCAACTTCATTTAGTTTCGTTTTAAAAATGAGCTTCATAAACCGAAACATATGGGCTTCATAAACTGATTACTTACTACAAATTTGCATAATGATCATTACCGATAACTAATTTAAATGGGAAAACAAATGGAGTATAGAATCCAGGGGATCTATCTGCAACAATAGAAGTATAGAGGGTCTATCCGCAATTTGGCGATAGTAAGGGGGTCTATCCGCAATTAACCCTATCATATTCTGACTTTTGACAGTTGGAAATAAAATCAGCATTACCATCAGTTGTCCATTATATAAAAAATACACTCTCATGCATAGAGAATTATTATTATTTTTGTGTGTGAGTAAATAGACTTAACAAAGTTACACTGAGTTGCGTTGCATTAACAGTAAATAAAAGGAATGGAAAGTTCTTACAAATTGAAGGCAAACATCGCATTTAGGATGATGCAGCTCCTTATAGCAAGACTTGTGGTATGGATTACTTTCTGACAAAGAGAACTGAAAATGGTACAAGTTTCAAAATTTCTTGAGCATAAACTCATGAAAACAAAGACCAAAATTTAGGTAAAGATATACGGCACCTCACTCTCACAGATTGGTCGACCACATGCATAGCATCGAAAACACTGGGGATGCCAAAAGGTCCCCATGCAGCTTAAATAATGCCCGTAGCCAATTTCATGTTTACAACCTCCACAAATTCTGCAGAGAAACAAGTTTTTGGATTCTTATGGTTGAGCAACTAATACATTAGGCAAACAAGAGGGTTCAAGAAATAAACCTAGATCCTGTAGGTAAATACCGTACAGGCCTTTGTGGCCTAAATGAAGGTGTGTTGTTCAAGCTTTCTTGAAGAGCTCTAGCTAGATCCTCGTCATTAGTTTGCCCTTTGCAACCTGAAGATATCCAATTTTCCTCAAATTACATGAAAGAAATCTATAACTGGGGTTAATAGCAGATAGACCCCCTGCGCTATTGCTCAATTTTAGATAGGTCACCAGTAGGTTTATTGTTGCGGAGAGACCCCCTGAATGATTTTTTTTTTTTACTCTTTTACTTTCAGAGAAAAAGAAATTAGTTTTTTGACAAATACACCTCCTGCAGGTAAAAGAATCAAAAGATTCACTCGAAGGCCTATCCATACTTGGGCGATAGTACAGGGTCCTATATTCAACAATATAACTACAGGGGGTCTATCCGCAATTGGACAATAGTGAAGGGGTCTGTCGCAATTAACCTTATAACTACCTACATGCAGAACAATTAGAAAAGACAGAGATGCAATTCATTTGACATGAAGATTGTAAAATTCAAGATATACCATTTCTTTTCTTCGCTTCCTCAGCAAGAGAAAGTGCAATTGCACAATCTAGCTCCTCGTTATCAGCTCTAGTTCGATCATCCTAATAATGAAAAAAAATAAAATTTCTTTGCCATTTCATATATAGTATCTTAACTAAATTTATACGTAAGAGTACACATATTACCGATCTACTTGGCTGTCGCCAAAACATGTTCTCTTCTCCCATAACCTGTGGTTGTCTTCCGTTAGATGTTCCTCCACATGATCCTCCAAATAATTTCCCAAACCACTTCATGAGGCCAGATTTTCTCTCAAGGTATGGTGAAGTCACATGCCCTGGTTGCATACAGAAGTTAGGTGTTATATGAGATTCTGAGAATACATGCATCAAGAGTAAACTCTTACAGTAAATTACTAGGTGATAACCCTAACTTCCTTCTTTTTCCCCATCTTTATCAATTACGATTGAATTTACTCGTTTCTTTAGCAAAATGCTTGGTGTCGTCTTGACAAGAATAAGCCAACTGATAGACTACAGGCAATATTTCTCTATGCCTACTCAATTGTTATTGGAGATGATCCGTAACATGGATAATTAAATGAATTTCTTAAGCAAAGTGTCATGTTCCTCGAGTGGAAACTCTTTTATTTCCTGCTCAGTTGTTCTTACCACCAAACGTTAAACCCTTATAAATGGTATGTTAATCACACTCTTGACTTTTTTGGAAGCTCGATGAGAACAGTGCCTACTTGAATATCAGATATAGCATCTAGCGAAATGTCATTTTCACTATCGGTATTTCTAAACAACATTGGGTAGGTGGGTGGGTGTTTGGGGAGAAAAGAGATGGGTACTACTAATTTTTACGAGGTACAGCTTGAAACCATTTTCTTGGGTACAAGAAAAGATGTTTGGTAGATATAAGGTGAAATATCCACTTAAGCCACTTTCCAAATGGAACTCTTTTGAAAATTTAAATAGAACAATACCCATTTTCAGGATGTAAGCTTTATGCCTCCCAGGCTTGAGTTTATACCAATGTAAGAGTTTTTCAGTTATTAGAAGGATTTGTTTTGGCTTGTAAGGCTATAGGAAAAGTTTTGTCATCGGCAATTCAAAGGTTTTCGAGAATAAAACCAAGTAGATCAATCATGTTACAGTATGTTATTTCTTACGCATTCTTATATCCTAACAACTACAAGCAAGCTCCTCTTAAGATTGGGTCATAGTAACTCGGGGAAGAATCGACTTATTTACCATAATCACATAATATAATGTGAAGCAAGATAGGCCTACCTACTAAATATCAAACAAACAAATGGAAAATCTACTAGAAACATGAATAATTTACTTACCCAGAATAGAAAAAACCCAGTATAATCATCATATTAAAAATAAAATAAAATCAAATCAAAGTGCATGAAGAAGCTTGCATTACCATAGATGCAGGGCTGGGAGATATGAGTGATGCTGGTTGAAGAAGAAGAAGACATGGGTATTTTGAGTTGGAGCACCAATCAAAAACCCAACTAAATCCCTTATTTGAAAGAGAAAAAATATGGGGGAAAATTGGGGAGATGGAGAGAGAATGAGAGAGGAGAGGTTTAGGGAGAAAGGAATGCCAAATATAATGGAGGAGGAAAGCATCAGCAGCATCAACGGCAGCAGCCCAAAAACAAGGCATCTTTAAAAGCAGAGAGAATAAGTGTAGAAAGCAGAGGAAGAAGGAATATGAGAGGGAGAGAGGAGGAGAGAAGGGAAAGAAAAGATTAGATTCTTTGTTTTTGCAACTTAAAAATGAACGAGGCTAAATATCAGAAAACCACCCTTTTAACTTTGGGTAGTTGTCAGGGGTGGCTCACACGGCAAAGCCATGTTGCTCTCTTGTGGGAGTTCTGGGTTCGATTCTCGTGTGTGCCGTAGGCGCTATAAAAAAAATAAAAAAAATAAAAAAAAAACTTTGGGTGATTGTCAAATATCTCTCTTTGACTTTGAAAATATCAGAAAATCCTCATTAAGTGTAGGGGTTATCAGTAAACACCCTTTAACTTTGAGATTTTATCAGAAAACCACCCTAATTTCTGATAAAATCTCATAGTTAAAGAGTGTCTTCTGATAAAATCTCAAAGTTAAAGATAGATTTTCTGATAACCCCTATACTTGAGGGTGCTTTTCTGGTATTTTCAAAGTTAAGGGGGTTATGTGATAATAGTCCAAAGTTTGGGGTTGGGGTCGGCGGGGGCGGTTGGCTAGGTGGCGTG
This sequence comes from Asparagus setaceus, assembly GCA_012295165.1. Taxonomy (NCBI): domain Eukaryota; kingdom Viridiplantae; phylum Streptophyta; class Magnoliopsida; order Asparagales; family Asparagaceae; genus Asparagus; species Asparagus setaceus. The sequence goes on from CM022705.1 coordinate 11,663,849, forward strand.
GGGGTGGGTTCTGATATTTAGCCAATAAATAAAAAAGACGAACCGAAATGTTTGTTAAGCTACTTGGGTTGGATCTTTTGTAGGCTAGTGGGCTGTGTAGCCCAGATTCTCTACTTTCTTTTTGTTTTTCTTTTGTAGTTACTTTTGTTTCTTTTAAAATAAAGAAAATTCTCTCTCTTTTTTGGGTCAATTATGCTTAATATCCTATTGATTTTTATCTTTGATACCATGAAGTTTAAATTTTCCAAAGCTTAGGGCAAAGTTTCATTATTTTACCTTTGATACCTTTCGTTACGTCATCGCTAAAGAATTTTTGTTTTGACAGTGAATATTATGTTTAGCGGGTTATTTGCTATCGTTTAATGTCAAACTTATGCCATTTATTTTTGAGAAAAAGTGAAAGAGAATGAATAAACTCATTTAATTCCAATGAATTTAGGGTTAAATAACAATAGTGATAAAGAAAGGCGTTCAAAGGATTTTTTTTCTTCTTCTAGTTTATAACATAAAAGTTCAAATATTGTTATCAGATAATCACATGATATGTTCTTGAACAATATTATGGACGATGATTCAACAGAAGAAAATTACATCTTAAAGAGCAATGATAACAAAAGAAGAAAATATATATCTTGAAGAGAGGAAAGAAAAATACTCCTCAGGGAAGAACTCTTACATATCAATTAGGCATTAAATAACATTATATTATACAAAATCATTGTTAGTAAGATCTTTATTAGTAGAAATAACATCATTTGCATGAATCACCTTCTGTAAAATCTTTTTTGATGGAATAACACTTTATTGAAATTTAACAGATAAATCATGAAGTACATAACTTTGTAACTATAGAGGAATACACTCACTTTACACTTTATATTGCCTAGATCTAGCTCCTAATTGTTTATGTAATATTTGGAGAAATCTTTATTAGGAGAAATCATTTTTATTTGTTCTCCTAATTTTAAAATGCTAATATTTTATCTCAAGGGAACCGCATATATTCCACCCTGGATTCTCAATCGGACGGCTCTTATTCTTCAGCCAAAATCAACTCAAACCCCCATATATTTTAGGACAAATTTTCGTTTTAGACCCTTTTAGACTTTTATTTTAAAAATCAACCTCATTCATACTTATTTGCAAGTTTCGACCAGGTTTGACCACGAAAGCTAGACTTCCAAAATCTAGAAACTTCGGAATTCATTTCCGTGAAGTTTTCAGATCAAAACTTCACGGAATTCATTTCCGTGAAGTTTTTGTCACATAAAACTTCACGGAATTCATTTCCGTGAAGTTTTGTCACATAAAACTTCACGGAATTCATTTCCGTGAAGTTTTGTCACATAAAACTTCACGGAATTCATTTCCGTGAAGTTTTGTCACATAAAACTTCACGGAATTCATTTCCGTGAAGTTTTGTCACATAAAACTTCACGGAATTCATTTCCGTGAAGTTTTGTCACATAAAACTTCACGGAATTCATTTCCGTGAAGTTTTGTCACATAAAACTTCACGGAATTCATTTCCGTGAAGTTTTGTCACATAAAACTTCACGGAATTCATTTCCGTGAAGTTTTGTCACATAAAACTTCACGGAATTCATTTCCGTGAAGTTTTGTCACATAAAACTTCACGGAATTCATTTCCGTGAAGTTTTGTCACATAAAACTTCACGGAATTCATTTCCGTGAAGTTTTGTCACATAAAACTTCACGGAATTCATTTCCGTGAAGTTTTGTCACATAAAACTTCACGGAATTCATTTCCGTGAAGTTTTGTCACATAAAACTTCACGGAATTCATTTCCGTGAAGTTTTGTCACATAAAACTTCACGGAATTCATTTCCGTGAAGTTTTGTCACATAAAACTTCACGGAATTCATTTCCGTGAAGTTTTGTCACATAAAACTTCACGGAATTCATTTCCGTGAAGTTTTGTCACATAAAACTTCACGGAATTCATTTCCGTGAAGTTTTGTCACATAAAACTTCACGGAATTCATTTCCGTGAAGTTTTGTCACATAAAACTTCACGGAATTCATTTCCGTGAAGTTTTGTCACATAAAACTTCACGGAATTCATTTCCGTGAAGTTTTGTCACATAAAACTTCACGGAATTCATTTCCGTGAAGTTTTGTCACATAAAACTTCACGGAATTCATTTCCGTGAAGTTTTGTCACATAAAACTTCACGGAATTCATTTCCGTGAAGTTTTGTCACATAAAACTTCACGGAATTCATTTCCGTGAAGTTTTGTCACATAAAACTTCACGGAATTCATTTCCGTGAAGTTTTGTCACATAAAACTTCACGGAATTCATTTCCGTGAAGTTTTGTCACATAAAACTTCACGGAATTCATTTCCGTGAAGTTTTGTCACATAAAACTTCACGGAATTCATTTCCGTGAAGTTTTGTCACATAAAACTTCACGGAATTCATTTCCGTGAAGTTTTGTCACATAAAACTTCACGGAATTCATTTCCGTGAAGTTTTGTCACATAAAACTTCACGGAATTCATTTCCGTGAAGTTTTGTCACATAAAACTTCACGGAATTCATTTCCGTGAAGTTTTGTCACATAAAACTTCACGGAATTCATTTCCGTGAAGTTTTGTCACATAAAACTTCACGGAATTCATTTCCGTGAAGTTTTGTCACATAAAACTTCACGGAATTCATTTCCGTGAAGTTTTGTCACATAAAACTTCACGGAATTCATTTCCGTGAAGTTTTGTCACATAAAACTTCACGGAATTCATTTCCGTGAAGTTTTGTCACATAAAACTTCACGGAATTCATTTCCGTGAAGTTTGAAGGAAGTTTTAGCCGAAATCGGCCAGGTTTGCCGTGGTGGCCGGGTCGATTTTGACAAATAAATGTGCAAGGGGTCGATTTTTGAAAATAAAAGCCTAAAAGGGTCTGAAACAAAAATTTGTCCTATATTTTACTTCAACGCGTCATCTCAATTTAATAAAAAAAAAAAATTCAAATAAAATAAAAGTCAAAAAAGCAGCGGCAGAAAAGAATCATATCGTTTCCTCCGCTCCATCGGGCTTGCAGTCCCCACTGCCCCCAATCTCTCTTCCCCCCAAATTTTAACAGAAAAAAAAAAAAAAGGGTTCGGGGGAAAAAAATTAGGGTTTGGGGGCAAAATTAGGGTTTGGGGATTCCGATGGAGGCGGCGTTGCTCGACGATATCATCAACAGGCTGCTGGAGGTTCGATCGGCGAGGCCAGGGAAGCAGGTCCAGCTGTCGGAGGCGGAGATCAGGCAGCTGTGCGTCGCTTCGAGAGAGATCTTTCTTCAGCAGCCCAATCTCTTGGAGCTCGAAGCTCCCATCAAGATCTGCGGTCAGTTTCTTAATAGCTCTCGTTTTGTTAGTTACATTGATTGGATGGAGAAATTGCGATCAAAAGCAGATTTTTCGTAGTTGTTCGATCGATTAGTTATAGTAGGATGTTTGTTGGTTTGTCGTCCATTGACTTACTTGAAATTTATGGGGAAAAAAGAGTAACTTTTGTTAATAGATCTAGGAGAACTTTTATGGTCCACAAAGTCCCAGCTATATGAGGAGTTTGATGCTTTTGGAGGCGAGTGCTTCTAGGACCCTTACAAATGATATCGGAGCCAGCTCCACTTCCTGGTTACAATTGAGCGGCGTGGGTCGTGACGCCGGTATTGCCGTGTTCACCTGAGACTAGTTTATGCAAAGCCAAAAGGGTGATGCTGGGATTTGTGGTGTTTGACTGAGACTAGAGTAGTGCACGGCGAGCCGCGTGGGCATCAGGACTGCGAACGCGTGATGGTATGTTAAGGTCCATTTAGTCCCATGTTGGCTACGTGGGACATTTGATGTGTGTTTATAAGGGATTTGGGTTCTCTCTTCCTAACAACTACCTTTTAGGGGTGAGTTTTCCCTTGAAAACTTTTAGAGGGAGGAAATCCAAATCTTGGCTCCCTGTTAGTATGGGACCAAACAGACCCTAACACAAGCTTTCTTTGCACTACTCTAGTCCCTGTTGGACTCAATCCTGGTATCACCTTTTTGGTTTTGTAAGGGGTGAGTTCTCCTTTGAAACTAGTTGTCAGAGGGACAGAAACCAAATCTCGACTCCCCACTAGTATGGGACCTAATGGACCCTAACACGGACTTTCTTTGCACTGCTCTAGTCCTTGTCGGACTAAATCATGGTATAACCCCTTTGGTTTTGTACTAGACTAGTTTCGGTCAAACTACAATGTTGGCATTGCCCCTTTGGTTTTGTGCAGGACTTGTCCTGATCGAACTGCAATGTTGACATCATCACTTTGGTATTGCACTAAACTAGTCCCGCTCGAACTGCAACCCTGGAATCACCCATTTGGTTTTGCACTAGACTAGTCCAAGTCAAATTTGAATCCTGACATCACCCCTTTGGTTTTGAACTAGACTAGTCCGGGTAGAACTGAAACCTGACGTCACCTTGCTTTGGTTTTGTATAAACTAGAGCCCAGCTAACACTACAAAATCGGTATCAGCACCCATGCCATTCACTGTAACTGAGAAGGTGAGGTTGACTCTGATACCATTTATAAGAGATTTAGGAGAAATCCCCTAAAAGCTAGGTGTTAGTGGGATGTAATTCAGCTCTCTTATATACCCATATTGACTATTGTTCAGTCAATACCGGATTAAATGGACCTTAACGTTTTACAGCATGAAACAGTGAGATGCAACTAAATTAGGGCAATTATGTAATTTGACATATTAGTAAGATTCTCTTCTTATGTTGGATAGTTCGTACATTTACTAGCCGACTAATTATTATTATTATTTAAAATGAGAAAACCTTTGACATGAAAGATTATAAACTTGAGGATGCTGTGAAATGTGGATTGACCTTTAGCAAATGTGTCTATGCAATTAACTTATTGTTGACTGCATCCAATCCATATCGTATTTCATTCATGAGAATCGTAAGGATACATACTCATTGGAATTGGATAGAATCTGATATGCCAACTATTTTACAACATAATCATCATGATTTTAAAATTTTAAGCCCTTCTACTGCATCAAGTTGGTTAGTTAATTGCCTTTTCTGTTATAGAAATGATGATTACTAAGTATTATATGCCTGCCAGTTTGTCAGGTTTATACTAGGAGCATTCTATCGACTGGGTAATGTGTGAGAACTAGGACACTGTCATATGTTCTATAAAGTAGGTCGCGGAGAATAGGCTCAGTTGAGCTTCCTAATACTTCTCACTTTGTACTCTGGTCATTGGTTTCAATTGTCGCAATAAAGACTGGTTCTCGGTGGTTATGTTAATATTTAGGGTTGATCTGAGTTCATAGGACTGTTCTTTTAGGCTTGGTTTGGTAGGGGGGAGGTGAGGTGGGGTGGGGTGAGGTGCAATGATGTGCAAGGAAGGATATACCTTTTGTGCTTCTTGTTTGGTTTTTTTTTTGGGGAGTTGAGAGGAGGTACATTACTTTTTCTTGTTTGGTTGAAGGGATGGGAAGGGCCAGTGTATTGATGAGTTAGTTAGTTAAAGTACAATAGTATCCTTTTATAGAGAAGATTTTTAATTTAAAGAAAAGGACAATTTGGTAATTATGATAAATTGGCGAGAGTATATGAGTCATTATAGAAAACACTTTCCATTTATTTTGCACTTTCTCTTGGTACACGTCAACTCATCTCACTCTCCAAAAACCCCCTACCAAACAGGGTTTTTTGTTTGTCCCTCACCTCACCCCACCTCCCCTCCTACTACATCAAGCCTTAGATTCAGAATTTACACTGTACTGGCAGTGCTTATGGACTATCCTGCTCGACCTTTGGAAATTATGACACTTAGGCTGACCTTTTGGATTCGCTTACCAAGAATTAGTGGCCAAGTTCTTACATTTCTCATGCTTTAGCTTTAATCCTTACTATGCCTTATGTCTGTAACTCCTTATCCTTTAATTTCCTTCAGTAGGGTGTTGCTAAACCTTTCTCTGAATTTGTCCTGAAGATATCATGGAATCACATGTGCCTGTAGGTTTTGTGATAAATAAAAATCTTTCAGCCATTTTGAACCATATTGATATATAGTCTGATGCTAGTTATAGTTATATAATTCACTAGATCTGAGCTTGAGCTATGTGTGCACAAATCCTTTTGGGAGAGATACGGTTGTCTGGTTGACATTATTATGCTTAATAAATAATGATCTGCTACAAAATATTCACTGAACATGCTGTAAAAAGTTTGGAAAAGCCTTGTTTAAGGCTCCACTTCGCTAAACCGCTTTTGGAATGTTTTAGCACCTGTTCCAAAATTTGAAAGATTTTACATTGTTTGTGTCATGTTTTTTCCTTGATATTTACTGTTCTCATTAGGTTTCGCATCGCTTATTTTTTTTTCTTTGTTATGCAATCTTAATTTCGAGTTTCTCCTTTTATATTTTTTCGTTGCCTTCTAGATTTTTGTTTCTAAAAAAAAAAAAAAAGCCTTGGTGTCTTTTGCGCTAAAGCTTGCAAAAACCTGGTAAAGCTTTACTCCTGCTTTTTCTTTCCACAACATTGATATTCAGTAAGATACATGCATTATATTTCTAACCTTTACACAGTGTGATGATTATCTTTAGAAATATAAGGTAGTTGCATGTGGAATGCTGGGAGAATTTAACAAAAATATTTTTTCCTTTTTAAAAAGCTTCCTGATCAAGCATAGTCTTTTCTTTTTATATTTCTCTGCTGGATAACTTATGGAAGATAATCTTCACTGTTTGTTAGTTATAAAAATGGGCACATAACATGGAAAACAATTTTTTGTTCATGTAATCTAGATGATTGAAGGGCACTGATACAATTTCCCCATTCTTACTTGATCAGTCGACCTGCCCCCATTTCCCTGGATAATACCAGATGCACCTTTGTTCTTTTTCTTTTCAATCATGTGCTTGTTCCAACTAGCAATTAGTTTTCCACTTTGCTTAATTTTATTTAGTATTGGTTTCTTAAACTCTTTCCTTCACATTTAATTCTTTATTTAAACATCTTTTTATATTGAAAAAACAAATAAGAATCATCATCTAATTCAAATCCTAGTCCTATAGGTCTCAATTAAACTCATGTTGCATGCCCTTGCTTCAGCATTATGGTGGCAAGAAAAATCAGTTGCTTATTAGCGGATCTTCAAAACTTGCTTGCTTCTACTGAGTTTCATGTAATTCTTGTTCCTTTTCAAGCTCTATTATTGATTTTTGTGACGTTACTTTATCAGTCAAATAACTATATCTAGTGTTTGACCGAGTTGCATGGAAACGGGTATGGGTAGAAACGGGTATGGGTACTGGTACGGGTGCGGGTATGGGACATGACACATTTGTAAAGGTATGGAGACACAACTACATATATATTGAAATTAATTTTTACATGATGAGATTATTATTATTTTTCAATTTAAGTTTCTTTTATTATGTTGACACAACTATGTATGGAGACACAATTTAAGTTTCTTTTATTATGTTAATTATTATAAAATAGAAACTACTCGTTTTTGAACTAGACACTCAAATGATCCTTTTAAATCATAGTTTTGAACTCGGGTAAGGGCTAAAACAAACCCGACCCTTGTTTGACGAGTTTCAAGAAATGGATATGAAGTGTAGGATATACATCCAAGAAGCGTATGACAAGTGTCTTAAATTAAAGGGTTTTTAAATATATACCCTCCAAATTGTCTATATTTTTAAATTTGCCCCCCAAATTGTTTACCTTCCCTAGTTTTACCCTCCAAGTTAATTAATGGAGAATCTAATTGGAATATTCTGTTAAAAGACCTAGAACTTTTTAAAATTGTCTAATTTGCCCTTTAATATTTAATTTGAAGATTGAATAAAAAATTGCAAGTGGGGAATCCTTTGTTTGCAACGAGTTGGCGTATGAATCTTTTGTTTCCTTCTAATAGTTGGATCTATGATTGAAGTTTATATGCGTCACTGTGGTTTAATCTGAAATTTATAAAAGGACAAGATCTTTAATGGCAAACAATGGCTTAGAATTTCCATTGCCATTATTTAGCCTCTTCAGGTTCAGGTGCGAACTTTTTGAACCGCACCGGTTCGGGTGAGACTGCGTCATTTCAAGGGAGATGCTCTGGTTCTGGTGGGACGGTGTGAGTTTGGCGCGACACGGCTGTTGTCGACAACGATCAATCTAAGTGTGGTCGTGGAGTTTCGGTTGAGTTTCATCGTTGGTTCTTGAGATTTCTCATCACGATGAAGTGGCCGTTCGCTGATACCAGACATTGCTAGATTCTTGACACTATATTTTTCGCAAGTGAGGCCCCGTTAACTTACCACGGTAACGTAAGGAGAATCAGAAAGAAAGCCAAATAGGGATATCAAAGTAAATTTACCCAAGAAGTTTTAAGATTTTGACAAAACTTAATGTTGGGGTAAATTTGAAGAAAGAATACAATCGGAGGGGCAAATTCAGAATTATGATGATTTGAGGGGCAAATTTAAAAATACCAAAGATTTGAGGGGTATATATAAAAAAACCCTAAATTAAAACATATATCATTTAATTGAGTACATGTTAAATAAATGTATATATATATCCAAGAAGTGTCCATGAGATTTCGGTATGGGTACGGGTCGGGCGGCTTCATGATATAAGTACCCGGGTAACATAATGACTGCTATACCATATGAAGAAATAATATAAAAAGTGTGTTAAGGGGATGATTTTTATTATTTTAAGTGACATTTGATTGTTTACTATATAAATTATTTTATTTTTGATTTTTCTGGTAGAAATTTATCCCAATTTCTGTTAAGAGATTACATCACAATTCGTTTTGCATGGTGTTGTTTTTTCTTTTTGGTCAATTGTGCCTTTTCTCCTCATGTTTCTTTGTGGCTTTTCAGGTGATATTCATGGCCAATACAGTGACCTTTTGAGACTATTTGAGTATGGAGGCTTCCCACCTGAAGCAAATTATTTATTTTTAGGCGATTATGTTGATCGGGGTAAACAAAGCTTAGAGACGATATGCCTGCTTCTTGCATATAAAATCAAATACCCTGAAAATTTTTTCATTCTTCGAGGAAACCATGAATGTGCTTCTATAAATCGGATATATGGATTTTATGATGAATGTAAACGCCGGTTTAATGTGAGACTATGGAAGGTCTTTACAGACTGCTTCAACTGTCTCCCTGTAGCTGCTCTTATAGATGATAAAATCCTTTGCATGCATGGTGGGCTATCCCCAGATCTGTCAAACTTGGACCAAATCAAAAGTTTATCTCGTCCAACTGATGTTCCGGACACTGGTTTACTCTGTGATTTACTCTGGTCAGATCCTGGTAGAGAGATTCAAGGTTGGGGAATGAATGATAGAGGGGTTTCATACACTTTTGGTAGTGATAAAGTCCAAGAATTCTTATCAAAGCATGACCTCGATCTTGTTTGCCGTGCACATCAGGTTACAGACTCTGGAACCTTAAATGTTTAATCTTTTTGAGTATGATTTATGGCTTTTTTGTCAAGTTTTTTCTTCAATACAGGTTGTGGAAGATGGCTATGAATTCTTTGCAGATAGACAACTTGTCACTATATTCTCAGCCCCAAATTACTGTGGTGAATTTGATAATGCTGGTGCTATGATGAGTGTCGATGAAACCTTAATGTGCTCTTTTCAGATCCTCAAGTCTGCAGAGAAGAAACCAAAGTTTATGACGTGAACCAACATCTGATAGTTGCAGATGCTGGTTCACTTGTATTGCGGGTAAGGTTAGTGAATTTTTTTTGCTTGCGGTTTTCAATTATTTCTTGTTTTATTTACAGATTCTGGACATAGTGCTTAAGCATTTATTTTACCTGGTAGCTTTTAGAAAGTGTTCATAGCAATTGCCATAAATGGGATCGGCAGTATAAGTTGCACCTTTCTTTTTCCACCTCTTCATCTCCTTTTTTATTTGAAGAAATTATACTTCACATAACTAAACAATAAGGAATTCTTTTTTTTGAGAAAACATGTTACCATTATTTGTAGCATTTTTCTCGCTCTTTTTTCTTGAGTAAATAAAAGTGCAACATCCAAGCATTGGCACATTTCTTCAGATTTTAGTTTTCAATCTTGTAGAATTCTTGAACCTAGGTTTTCATCCTAGTTATCTCAATCTGGTTTAAAGCAATAAAGATCTTGTCAAATTACCATGCACCTGAACTTTATTGTATTAAGTAATGCTACATTTACTATCATTCTGGTATTCTACTAAAGGGTTGGCTGAAGATATTGATAGGAAAGTTTCGTATTTCACGAATGTCTGATTTCAGTAGGCACTCTCTAATGATTTATCAAACATATACTCATCAAAGCCTCATTATGTTTTATCAAGACCTAGCGTTTGAATACTTAAATTAGCACCTTTATCTGACAAATAGAAGACTCCACAAAGTGCAATCTTAATCTTTACTTTGTTTCACAAATTTAACAGGCGAAGTATATCCTAATAGCTTATAGGTTACTTTTTTCCAGCCCATTTTCTGGACTATCGAGTTTTGACAAACTGTTTGATTCCTTCATGTCTGTTATCATAGATGTTGGGTGGCGAACAAAAGTCTCATTATTAGTACTCAGTAGTCACATTTACCTTCCTCAGCTCAACCATACCATCCTTGTGAGAACACATAAATACGTAGACTTGATTTTAGCCCTTTTCAGCAGCTGGTTCCTCCCCTCTGCTGAAAGCTACTTGGCTGCATGCAATATCAAGAACTTATCTCTGATAGGGATTCCTTTTCCCATCCACATGAAGTAACTGGGTTCACCCTTTATCTTCAACTGAAGCAGCTGCATGCTTTGAATCCTATTGTTTCTAGATATCCTCTGTGCCACAGCAGGATATCAATCGACATTTTCCAGCACCTAATATAGTTTGATTGCCTGATTGAAGACATTTTCCAATTACTCTTTTCAATACTATGCTATCTTAATATGCTTGACTCAGTTTATCTCCCAATATCAATATTTTACCTCATTATTAGCTGACAGTAATTTTTGGGCTGATTGCGGACAGACTGCCCGTAGCCGTAGTATCATTGTTTTGAACTTACTACCTCTTTGGTTTTATTTAGCAAATGGGCCCTGAGTGAATTTTTTGACTTTTTTATCCTCACACGGTCTATTCAATTTTAAAATTTTTTTTTTCTCTGAAACGAGTAAAATTTTTTCACTCAGGAAGTCTATCTGCAAAAATATAAAACTATAGGGCTAATAAGTTCAAAACAGTAATATTACTGGGGTCTATCCACATTTAACCCTAATTTTCTCTAAGATATGCAGGCCATATTTTCCTACTAGAATATGATGTATCCATGTCTTGTCACGTGTATTCATGTTCTCTACACTTGGTTGAACACTTGTACTTACAACAACAAAACTTTTATCAACTACAAGCAGATTAAGCATTTATATTCTTTCACCGTAAGATCTCTGTCATATGTTCTACTTTGATATTGATTTCTCATTCAGACATGCTTAAGCAGGATCAGAATCCTTCCTAAAAGGCTTCTACTTGAAGATGTGGGCTTTTTTTATTTTTTATCGATAGGTCCAATTGTATTGTATAGAATCATATCTTTAATCTGCTAATCTTAATATTATCTAGGTGAGGTTTCAATCAGGACATATCTTTTAGCCATTTGCTCCTTTTATCAGAACTTTAAATTCGTCAAAGGCCTACCTTGTGCAGAAAATTATTGGTGAAACCTGCATGCTTGCTTATTATGGATAAGCATGTGCCTCAATTTGATGATATAGATTTGGGAGTTGTCTAGGATTGGAGTACTTATAGCTTGGACCTTTTGTTAGAGGCATGCAACTTTTGCATTGAATCCAGTGTATTTCAGTCTCGGAGACCTGTCAAATTCATCGCCTTCAAATTTTTTTTTTCAAATTGGATTTTTATTTTATTTTAATATCTCATTCTTGTAACAATGCAAATCTACTATATTTCTTCAGCATGTCTCTGTTTGAGTTTCAACCTCCTATCTGTCGTGATACCCTTGAGCTTTTATGGAGATATTCTCAAAGATAATGACGATGCCGAGTCAAGGTCTAGAGCGAGGAGTATAAAGAAAGTCCTGAGAAAATGAAAGCGGATCATTCAGCTGGTGGGTTTCTAGATGCATTACTAGCTCTTCAATGGCGAAGCCAGGTTTTTCTTGTTGCGTTAAATTTATTTTCTACAGGTGTGAAGGACATAGAACCAACTTCATTGACCTCGATGTTTATGTTCCTTCTCTTCTTCCTCTTCTCATTTTGCATTGCCTTAGGACTTGTAACATGGATAAGACTTTTGTTGAACTTCTATTTCTTGGACTGTTCTCTCTCTCTCTCTCTCTCTCTCTCTCTCTCTCTCTCTCTCTCTCTCTCTCTCTCTCTCTCTCTCTCTCTCTCTCTCTCTCTCTCTCTCTCTCTCTCTCTCTCTCTCTCTCTCTCTCTCTCTCTCTCTCTCTCTCTCTCTCTCTCTCTCTCTCTCTCTCTCTCTCTCTCTCTCTCTCTCTCTCTCTCTCTCTCTCTCTCTCTCTCTCTCTCTCTCTCTCTCTCTCTCTCTCTCTCTCTCTCTCTCTCTCTCTCTCTCTCTCTCTCTCTCTCTCTCTCTCTCTCTCTCTCTCTCTCTCTCTCTCTCTCTCTCTCTCTCTCTCTCTCTCTCTCTCTCTCTCTCTCTCTCTCTCTCTCTCTCTCTCTCTCTCTCTCTCTCTCTCTCTCTCTCTCTCTCTCTCTCTCTCTCTCTCTCTCTCTCTCTCTCTCTCTCTCTCTCTCTCTCTCTCTCTCTCTCTCTCTCTCTCTCTCTCTCTCTCTCTCTCTCTCTCTCTCTCTCTCTCTCTCTCTCTCTCTCTCTCTCTCTCTCTCTCTCTCTCTCTCTCTCTCTCTCTCTCTCTCTCTCTCTCTCTCTCTCTCTCTCTCTCTCTCTCTCTCTCTCTCTCTCTCTCTCTCTCTCTCTCTCTCTCTCTCTCTCTCTCTCTCTCTCTCTCTCTCTCTCTCTCTCTCTCTCTCTCTCTCTCTCTCTCTCTCTCTCTCTCTCTCTCTCTCTCTCTCTCTCTCTCTCTCTCTCTCTCTCTCTCTCTCTCTCTCTCTCTCTCTCTCTCTCTCTCTCTCTCTCTCTCTCTCTCTCTCTCTCTCTCTCTCTCTCTCTCTCTCTCTCTCTCTCTCTCTCTCTCTCTCTCTCTCTCTCTCTCTCTCTCTCTCTCTCTCTCTCTCTCTCTCTCTCTCTCTCTCTCTCTCTCTCTCTCTCTCTCTCTCTCTCTCTCTCTCTCTCTCTCTCTCTCTCTCTCTCTCTCTCTCTCTCTCTCTCTCTCTCTCTCTCTCTCTCTCTCTCTCTCTCTCTCTCTCTCTCTCTCTCTCTCTCTCTCTCTCTCTCTCTCTCTCTCTCTCTCTCTCTCTCTCTCTCTCTCTCTCTCTCTCTCTCTCTCTCTCTCTCTCTCTCTCTCTCTCTCTCTCTCTCTCTCTCTCTCTCTCTCTCTCTCTCTCTCTCTCTCTCTCTCTCTCTCTCTCTCTCTCTCTCTCTCTCTCTCTCTCTCTCTCTCTCTCTCTCTCTCTCTCTCTCTCTCTCTCTCTCTCTCTCTCTCTCTCTCTCTCTCTCTCTCTCTCTCTCTCTCTCTCTCTCTCTCTCTCTCTCTCTCTCTCTCTCTCTCTCTCTCTCTCTCTATATATATATATATATATATATATATATATATATATATATATATATATATATATATATATATATATATATATATATATATATATATATATATATATATATATATATATATATATATATATATATATATATATATATATATATATATATATATATATATATATATATATATATATATATATATATATATATATATATATATATATATATATATATATATATATATATATATATATATATATATATATATATATATATATATATATATATATATATATATATATATATATATATATATATATATATATATATATATATATATATATATATATATATATATATATATATATATATATATATATATATATATATATATATATATATATATATATATATATATATATATATATATATATATATATATATATATATATATATATATATATATATATATATATATATATATATATATATATATATATATATATATATATATATATATATATATATATATATATATATATATATATATATATATAAATCTCCTACAAACTTAAGTTTATAGGGAATAGTCATACACCAACTTTTCTATCCATTGATGTTGCCTTGGAATCCATGAAAGATATGAAGCCCATTTTGAGATTTGTGCATCGCTTGATAGCACAAATCTAAAGGCAACATCAATGGATAAAAAGTTGGTGTATACTATTCCCTATAAAATTAAGTTTATAGGAGATTTGCTCTCTCTCTCTCTATATATATATATATATATATATATATATATATATATATATATATATATATATATATATATATAAATCTCCTACAAACTTAAGTTTATAGGGAATAGTCATACACCAACTTTTCTATCCATTGATGTTGCCTTGGAATCCATGAAAGATATGAAGCCCATTTTGAGATTTGTGCATCGCTGATAGCACAAATCTAAAGGCAACATCAATGGATAAAAAGTTGGTGTATACTATTCCCTATAAAATTAAGTTTATAGGAGATTTGCTCTCTCTCTCTCTCTATATATATATATATATATATATATATATATATATATATATATATATATATATATATATATATATATAAATCTCCTACAAACTTAAGTTTATAGGGAATAGTCATACACCAACTTTTCTATCCATTGATGTTGCCTTGGAATCCATGAAAGATATGAAGCCCATTTTGAGATTTGTGCATCGCTTGATAGCACAAATCTAAAGGCAACATCAATGGATAAAAAGTTGGTGTATACTATTCCCTATAAAATTAAGTTTATAGGAGATTTGCTCTCTCTCTCTCTCTCTCTATATATATATATATATATATATATATATATATATATATATATATATATATATATATATATATATATATATATATATATATATATATATATATATATATATATATATATATATAAATCTCCTACAAACTTAAGTTTATAGGGAATAGTCATACACCAACTTTTTATCCACTCATCTTGTCTTGAGATTTGTGATGCACAAATCTCAAAGTGGACTTTATATCTTTCACGGATCCCAAAGCAAGATGAGTGGTTAGAAAAGTTGGTGTATACTATTCCCTATAAAATTAAGTTTATAGGAGATTTGCTCTCTCTCTCTCTATATATATATATATATATATATATATATATATATATATATATATATATATATATATATATATATAAATCTCCTACAAACTTAAGTTTATAGGGAATAGTCATACACCAACTTTTCTATCCATTGATGTTGCCTTGGAATCCATGAAAGATATGAAGCCCATTTTGAGATTTGTGCATCGCTTGATAGCACAAATCTAAAGGCAACATCAATGGATAAAAAGTTGGTGTATACTATTCCCTATAAAATTAAGTTTATAGGAGATTTGCTCTCTCTCTCTCTCTATATATATATATATATATATATATATATATATATATATATATATATATATATATATATATATATATAAATCTCCTACAAACTTAAGTTTATAGGGAATAGTCATACACCAACTTTTTATCCACTCATCTTGTCTTGAGATTTGTGATGCACAAATCTCAAAATGGGCTTCATATCTTTCATGGATCCCAAAGCAAGATGAGTGGTTAGAAAAGTTGGTGTATACTATTCCCTATAAAATTAAGTTTATAGGAGATTTGCTCTCTCTCTCTCTCTATATATATATATATATATATATATATATATATATATATATATATATATATATATATATATATATATATATATATATATATATATATATATATATATATATATATATATATAAATCTCCTACAAACTTAAGTTTATAGGGAATAGTCATACACCAACTTTTTATCCACTCATCTTGTCTTGAGATTTGTGATGCACAAATCTCAAAGTGGACTTTATATCTTTCACGGATCCCAAAGCAAGATGAGTGGTTAGAAAAGTTGGTGTATACTATTCCCTATAAAATTAAGTTTATAGGAGATTTGCTCTCTCTCTCTCTATATATATATATATATATATATATATATATATATATATATATATATATATATATATATATATAAATCTCCTACAAACTTAAGTTTATAGGGAATAGTCATACACCAACTTTTCTATCCATTGATGTTGCCTTGGAATCCATGAAAGATATGAAGCCCATTTTGAGATTTGTGCATCGCTTGATAGCACAAATCTAAAGGCAACATCAATGGATAAAAAGTTGGTGTATACTATTCCCTATAAAATTAAGTTTATAGGAGATTTGCTCTCTCTCTCTCTCTCTATATATATATATATATATATATATATATATATATATATATATATATATATATATATATATATATATATATATAAATCTCCTACAAACTTAAGTTTATAGGGAATAGTCATACACCAACTTTTCTATCCATTGATGTTGCCTTGGAATCCATGAAAGATATGAAGCCCATTTTGAGATTTGTGCATCGCTTGATAGCACAAATCTAAAGGCAACATCAATGGATAAAAAGTTGGTGTATACTATTCCCTATAAAATTAAGTTTATAGGAGATTTGCTCTCTCTCTCTCTCTCTCTATATATATATATATATATATATATATATATATATATATATATATATATATATATATATATATATATATATATATATATATATATATATATATATATATATATATATATAAATCTCCTACAAACTTAAGTTTATAGGGAATAGTCATACACCAACTTTTCTATCCATTGATGTTGCCTTGGAATCCATGAAAGATATGAAGCCCATTTTGAGATTTGTGCATCGCTTGATAGCACAAATCTAAAGGCAACATCAATGGATAAAAAGTTGGTGTATACTATTCCCTATAAAATTAAGTTTATAGGAGATTTGCTCTCTCTCTCTCTATATATATATATATATATATATATATATATATATATATATATATATATATATATATATATATATATATATATATATATAAATCTCCTACAAACTTAAGTTTATAGGGAATAGTCATACACCAACTTTTTATCCACTCATCTTGTCTTGAGATTTGTGATGCACAAATCTCAAAATGGGCTTCATATCTTTCATGGATCCCAAAGCAAGATGAGTGGTTAGAAAAGTTGGTGTATACTATTCCCTATAAAATTAAGTTTATAGGAGATTTGCTCTCTCTCTCTCTCTCTCTCTCTATATATATATATATATATATATATATATATATATATATATATATATATATATATATATATATATATATATATAAATCTCCTACAAACTTAAGTTTATAGGGAATAGTCATACACCAACTTTTTATCCACTCATCTTGTCTTGAGATTTGTGATGCACAAATCTCAAAGTGGACTTTATATCTTTCACGGATCCCAAAGCAAGATGAGTGGTTAGAAAAGTTGGTGTATACTATTCCCTATAAAATTAAGTTTATAGGAGATTTGCTCTCTCTCTCTCTATATATATAATATGATATGATATATTACAATAAATTATTTTAATTTAATATATTACAATATTATATAATATGTTAGAGTTTTATTATTTATCATAAATATGTATAATACTATTAATTAATATAATATAATATTAAATTATAATTAATATGTAGTAGCGATATAATTAATATAATAATTTTAATGTATTATAATATAAAATATTACCATAATATATTTTAAAAATGTTTAATACTATTAACATAATATATATTATAATAATTTACGTTGTGATATATTATAATTATAGATTATAATTATATGTTATTGATAATGTCATAGTTTGTATCATAATATATAAATTATATTTTAATTATTATAATATATCATGTTATACTTTAATAAATAATATAATATCAATATGTTATAATCAATAATATTATATTATAATTAATACAACATACTAGTAATAAGTTTATTACAACATAATATAATATATTATAATATATTGTATTTATAACTAATATAATATATTAAAATTATATTTAATGATATTAGTTATTTAATCATTTTATATTTAGCTAGTATTCATTATTTTAATTATTTTTATATTTAATTTATATATCTAATATGATTAGCACATATATTAGTGGTTAATATATGAATGTTTCAAAGTTATTCCACTTGTCCTCAATTGTCCTAATATGAGAGTTGGGGCAAATTTTGGCTTGGGGGTAAACTTTTTTCTATATGAGTGGGACAATTTTTTCCCATGTAGGATAATTATCCCACTCATGTTTCAAAGCACCAATAACACCAAAAGCCGTCCCAATCTCATTATTGTAACCAATAATACCAAAAAATATTGTCCCAAAATTTATCCCAATGATCCCCGGGGGGTGGGGGGGATTTTCTAATAAAATCTTAAAAGTTAGAAGAGGTTATCTAATAATCTTAAACCTACAGGGGGTTTTCTGAAATTTAGCTAATATATGATGGACTGTCCTTAGAGTTTCTCGCGAATCGAAGGGACGTTTAGGAACACTGACCCAAGATATCTTCCCTTTATTTGTGAGCAAACTACCAAGTTGACAGAGACGACCTAATAGTTTCTCCACGTTATGAAGGCTTAATTGCACTTAAATACCCTATAGTTTTATATATATATATATATATATATATATATATATATATATATATATATATATATATATATATATATATATATATATATATATATATATATAGGCTCATATGAACTTAAGTTCATAATGAATAGTGGTGCACCAACTTTTTATCCACTCATCTTGTCTTGAGATTTGTGATGCACAAATCTCAAAGTGGACTTTATATCTTTCACGGATCCCAAAGCAAGATGAGTGGTTAGAAAAATTGGTGCACTACTATTCATTATGAACTTAAGTTCATAGAGCTCTCTCTATATATATAATATGATATGATATATTACAATAAATTATTTTAATTTAATATATTACAATATTATATAATATGTTAGAGTTTTATTATTTATCATAAATATGTATAATACTATTAATTAATATAATATAATATTAAAATTATAATTAATATGTAGTAGCGATATAATTAATATAATAATTTTAATGTATTATAATATAAAATATTACCATAATATATTTTAAAAATGTTTAATACTATTAACATAATATATATTATAATATATTGTATTTATAACTAATATAATATATTAAAATTATATTTAATGATATTAGTTATTTAATCATTTTATATTTAGCTAGTATTCATTATTTTAATTATTATAATATATTGTATTTATAACTAATATAATATATTATAATATATTGTATTTATAACTAATATAATATATTATAATATATTGTATTTATAACTAATATAATATATTATAATATATTGTATTTATAACTAATATAATATATTAAAATTATATTTAATGATATTAGTTATTTAATCATTTTATATTTAGCTAGTATTCATTATTTTAATTATTTTTATATTTAATTTATATATCTAATATGATTAGCACATATATTAGTGGTTAATATATGAATGTTTCAAAGTTATTCCACTTGTCCTCAATTGTCCTAATATGAGAGTTGGGGCAAATTTTGGCTTGGGGTAAACTTTTTCTATATGAGTGGGACAATTTTTCCCATGTAGGATAATTATCCCACTCATGTTTCAAAGCACCAATAACACCAAAAGCCGTCCCAATCTCATTATTGTAACCAATAATACCAAAAATATTGTCCCAAAATTTATCCCAATGATCCCCGGGGTGGGGGATTTTCTAATAAAATCTTAAAAGTTAGAAGAGGTTATCTAATAATCTTAAACCTACAGGGGGTTTTCTGAAATTTAGCTAATATATGATGGACTGTCCTTAGAGTTTCTCGCGAATCGAAGGGACGTTTAGGAACACTGACCCAAGATATCTTCCCTTTATTTGTGAGCAAACTACCAAGTTGACAGAGACGACCTAATAGTTTCTCCACGTTATGAAGGCTTAATTGCACTTAAATACCCTATAGTTTTATATATATATATATATATATATATATATATATATATATATATATATATATATATATATATATATATATAAAGCTTAAGTTGATAGGAATAGTCATCCACCAACTTTTCTATACATTGATGTTATCTTGGGATCCGTGAAAGATATAAAACTTACTTTGAGATTTGTGTGCATCTTGATTTCAAGGATCTCAAGGCAAGATCAATGGATATAAAGTTGGTGGACACTCCTCCCTATCAACTTAAGTTTATAAAACCTCTCTCTCTCTCTCTCTCTATATATATATATATATATATATATATATATATATATATATATATATATATATATATATATATATATATATATATATAAATATAGAGGAAAATGGGTATGTTTGGTACCAAGCACTATTTTGGTGCTTGGTAATGAGTGTATCAATCACATCCACTCCCCAACCCATGCATGTGGTCCCTATTTCCCTTATTTGAGTGAGTGGATGTGGTTTATACACCTCACTACCAAGCATCAGCATCAAAGATACCCAATTTTCTCATATATATATATATATATATATATATATATATATATATATATATATATAGGCAGCACTTATATACGCTAAATTTTTAAAAATCACATGATAATAAATTGGTTTTACATTTACATTAACAGAAATAATTTCACCCTTAACAATAAATTTAGGAAGGTGTAAGTGCTATACCCTATAACAGATAAAATGTATGTGCAATTGGCCGTTGACTAATTTGCCACTAATTATAGCAACTAATGGCATGTTTGGAAACTCCAAATTATAATCCACTTAGATGAGTGTTTGGTAAATAGGATGGACTACAATCTATTTTCAATAGTGGCTCTGCATTTAGATTAACTGAAATAATTGCACTCTAAACAATAATTTAAGAAGGTGTAAGTGCTATACCCTTATAACACATAAAATGTATATGCAATTGGTCCTTGACTAATTTGCCACTAATTATAATAACTAATGGCATATGTTTGGAAACTCTGAATTATATATAATCCACTTAGGTGAGTGTTTGGTAAATATGATGGATTGCAATCTATTTTCAATAATAGAGTGTTTGATAAATGAGTGAATCGTAATATATTAATGTTGCCAAAATGACCGAAAATGATAGACTTAGGATTAGGCATTTGAATTTTGTAAAATCATGAGGGGGTGTAATGGTCTTTGACACAATCAGACCTCGTGCATTATAATCCACCAAAAATTAAGTAACCTGGTGGGGGTACCGCAAGTTGTTTCTTGATAATTATAATCCAAAATAATCCAGTTGAATGGTAGATATCCAAATGTGGAGTATGACCCACTTTATGGATCATAATCCAGTTTGACCAGTTGCCAAACATGCCCTAAATCATGCATACATAAAATTTTGTAGAAGAGAACACAGAGGAGAGTTTAAATTAAGTCCCTCTAACCATTAGACGAAAACTCTGAAGTTATGATGAGGATCGATGATTACAGTTTATATTGATTCTAATATGCTCTGGCAGGTTGAGCGCCTCTTTTTATGAGTCGAAACCTGAACTCATGTAGCAGCATCAATTTTTAAAAAATCTGCTTTAAATTCGTGGTCGGTGATATTTGAACCTGGGTTGCTCTGATACCATCTTAAATTAGGGCTCTCTAACCACTACAACAAAACTCCGAAGTTATGGTGAGAATTGAAGATTATAGTTTTATATTGATTCTAACAATATACATATGCAAAGGACGAGGTTCTTATTTGTCACCCGGATTGCAAGAAGTGTGCACTGTTTTGGCCCCCTCGTTACCGTTGTGAGGACATGAGCTTGTTTGATTTCCATCGCAAATGCCCCGAGCCTGCTCTCCAATCTATTAAATGATCGTGGGATCTGTTTGTTATGTACGTATGTATGTACGTAGTGTGGTTCTAGCTAGCTAGCGAAATGCTTAGTTAAATAAGAAAAGAAGCGGAAATAATGTATCTTTGTATGTTGTAGATTCTATAGCTGCCTACGTTTAAATAAGAGAGGGATTGATGAAAACCATCATCATGAGATTGAACATAATTTCTTGACATATCTAGTGCCTCTGCGGGCAACTGCAAATTCCTGTAAAGATTGATTACACACATGTCCTGATATGTCCTTTGTACTAATAAAGGTTCGCCAATTATTATTCATTTTATTAGCCCTTAAATCTTCTCACATTTAATGGAATTATCTCTCCAGTATATATGAGTATCTCACGTGACTATTGCATGTGCAGTGAGAGTCCTTCATATTTTGCGGTGTTGGGGAAATGTTAGAATATGGAAATGTAACTCTCAACCCTCACTGAAAGTTTTGATGCAATAGTTGGATCATTTAAGATGGTATTAGAGCAATCCAGATTTAAATCCCATCAGCCACGAATTTAAAGCGGTTTTAAAAAAATTGACACTGTTGCGTAAGTCGAACAATAGTTGTTTTCTTAACCCTATAAAGTTATCAGTCTAATAGTTGCAATTTTTCAATCTATCAGTTTCATCTTTGAATTTATTTTGTTTTTTATTGTATGCCTCTACTTATAATCTCCGCTTTGAACTTTGGGTTTTTCGCTGCATTTACATATCTGTCTTTCAAATAATACTTTAATAGAAAAATAAAAAAAAAATTTAAGTTCTGTAACATGGCATTTACTTAAAAATTTTCCACTCTCCAGTTTTAAACTTTGTCTCTGTTTGCGATCACTGTTCAACATAGATTTCATCTCTGCTTAATACACTTAATTGTATTTATTTGCTTATTCTTCAAATGCCAGTAAGTGATCTTATAATATCTATGCTAACTGCAAATACTGAGAATAGTTATCTCTTTTGTGTATAGTAACATCTCTTCTACAATTATTATCAAGTGAATAACTGTGATAAGTCGGCCAACACTACCATGGGCAGATTCTCATAGACTCCACACTTGTCTCAGCCCATTCGCCCAACGCAGGGACAATAGAGAACCGCCTCCAGGTTTAGCTCTTTACAGAGCCCACATCTCTGTGGTATTTAGACCCGGGGACTTTCCTGGACAAATATTATTATACTGAAGTTTTCAGTTTGTGTTCTCATTATTTTATAACAACAAAGTCTTAACTACATCATTCATATTTTAATTATACCCATTTTGTCTTTGCCTCTGTTTGTAGAATACCTTATTGCTAGAACTATAATTGCTTGTTTGCTTGTGATCCTTATTTTCTGCAGTTGTCATACATAACAATTCGTTTCAATATTAAGCATAGAAGTCCGCAAGTTTGTCATTTAAAAAAAAATAGATTCTATCCGCAGAACGATTTATAGCTCTTTGTGCCTTATTTATATTTCTTAGTTTGCATAACATCATTATCTACTATACATACAAGTTCAATTTAGGTTGTTGTTGACATTTTCATATAGCAAAATCTCACAAACAAGTTCTTTTATCAGATTCTTTGAATTACCAAGACTAGCAATTTTATTTTCAGACTTTATGGCTAGTTCCGATCTGTCTAAGTCGGCCAAGCCTGAGAAATTCACCGATTTAAACTACAAACGGTGGGCTAATCAGATGAAATATTGGCTCGCAACTCTACGACTTATTTCTGCTATTGACTCTGATCCTTCTATATCAACTCCTACACCCTCTTCATCATCACAAGCTGAACCTACCCCTACACCTTCTATAACCTCCACAACTTCCAAATCTCCCGAGGAAATAAACTTTTATTGTTACAACCGAATCCTTAGTGCTCTTTCAGACAAATTGTATGATATTTATTATGAGTATGAGGATGCAAAAGAATTGTGGGTAGCATTAGAGTCTGAATACGGGTTAGACGATGCCGGTATAGAACGTTTCTCCTCCTCCTCCTTCAATAAGTTTGTCATGGTAGATAGTAAACCCATCAATGATCAGCTCCATGAATTTCAAGACTACATCCGATACCTTCAGTCGAAAGGAAATACTTTCACTGAAGAATATAAGGTATCTAGTCTTATTGATAAACTTCCTCCTTCTTGGTCTGATTTTGCTAAGGATCTCCGTCATCTACAAGGTGACTTGACCCTTGTGCAAGCTCTCAAAGGTATTAGGATAGAAGACCAACATAGGCAAAACTCCAAACCAAAAAATGAAATGAAAGCAAAAGTAAACCTGGTGGAGGATAAGCCTAAGAACTTTAGAAACCCAAATCACAAACCCAAGGGCAAGAACTTCAAGAAGAAGAATCAATTCCATCGTCCTAACCAACATCCCAATCATTCTAAAAACCACAAACCTTTCAGCCAAAAGTCTGAGACTAAATTTTGCTATGTCTGTGGGAGAACCAATCATCTTTCGACTCAATACTTCTACCGAAAGAAAGCCCCTATCAAGACTCATGCAGGCGGAAATAGTGGAGAAGCAAGTCATAAGGTTAACATGGTAGAAAATAATTCAAACTCCTTTAGGTTAGCTTCCTCTTCTTATGTAGTAAATTTTATCACCTTTTCTGATGACTGGTGGTTGGATTCTGGAGCAAATATTCATATTTCTTCTGATCACTTTTGATTTTTAACTTCTCAGGAATCAAGTGGAGGAAGTGTAATCTTAGCATATGACTCAACTAGACAAGTAATGGGAAGCGGACGTGTGGATCTTAAGATGACTTCCGGAAAAATTTTGGCTCTCCACAATGTCCTACATGTACCATTGCTTAGAAGAAATCTGATTAGTGAATCTGTTTTATTGAAAGTTGGATTTAGAATTGTCAAAGAGTCAAATAAGTTTGTAATTATGAAGAATGATATTTTCATTGGTAAAGGTTTTGTTTGTGATGGTCTTTTAAGTTAAATGTAATAAAATCTTATGATAATAAAAATTCTTCTTCCATAATCCTAAATGTTGAATCTTGTGATAAATGGCATGGAAGGTTAGATCACATAAACTATGGAACCATTAGAAAGATGACATTTTTAAACTTGATACCCAAAACTAGGATAGATCTATCTTCTAAGTGTGAGATTTGTGTTCAAGCTAAAGCCATTAGAAAACCTTTCCATTCTATTCATAGAAATTCTGAACCTCTAGAACTCATACACAGTGATGTTTGTGATTCAAATAGAGTTCTTACAAGGGGTGGAAGAAGATACTTTGTAACCTTCATAGATGATCATTCAAAGTATTGTTATACTTATCTTCTCAAATCTAAAGATGAAGTTTTAGAAAAGTTTAAGATATATAAAGCAGAAGCTGAGAACCAAATTGAAAAGAAAATTAAAATTCTAAGATCGGATCGTGGGGGGAGTATACCTCAAATAACATGACCGAATATTGTCAAGAGCGCGACATTATTCATGAGGTCACTGCTCCCTACACACCTCAATCCAATGGGGTTGCTGAAAGAAATAATAGAACCCTCATGGATATGGTGAACTGTATGCTTCTCAGCTCAGGAGCACCTGAAAACCTCTGGGGAGAAGCACTCCTGTCTGCTTGCTATATCCTTAATAGGGTACCTCACAAAATATCTAATACCACTCCCTATGAACATTGGAAAGGTAGAACACCTAGAATAGATTATCTTAAGGTTTGGGGATGTCTAGCTAAGGTAGGAATTCCTGAACCCAAGAAGAGAAAAATTGGTTCCAAAACTGTAGATGCTGCATTTATTGGATATGCATTAAATAGCAACGCAAACCGATTTTTAGTAATCAACTCAGATATTAGTGATATAACCAACAACACTATCATTGAGGATCGAGATGCAGTTTATTTTGAAGATATATTCCCTTTCAAGACTAGGACTCCTAGTGAGCTCTCTTCTAGCACACTTTCTTCTTCTAGCTTTGCCTCACCTTCTAGTATTCCACAATCTATAGAGGCAGAACCCAGAAGAAGCAAGAGAGGAAGAATCGAAAAGAACTTTGGAGAAGAGTTCTTTACCTTTTTGGTTGAAGGTGATCCAAACACCTACCAAGAAGCCATGGATTCTTCTGAAGCTCCTTTATGAAAAGAAGCCATAGATAGCGAAATTAAATCTATTATGGAAAATAATACTTGGATTTTGACTGACTTACCTCCAGGATGTAAACCAGTAGGTTGTAAATGGATATTCAAGAAGAAGTTAAGACTTGATGGAACAATTGAGAAATACAAAGCTAGGCTAGTAGCAAAAGGGTATACTCAAAGAAAGGATATTGACTACTATGATACATACTCCCCTGTAGCTAGGATTTCTACAATTAGAGTTCTTCTAGCCTTAGCTTCTATTCATAAGATGACCATTCACCAAATGGATGTTAAGACCGCTTTCTTAAATGGTGATCTCGAAGAAGAGATTTATATGGACCAACCGGAAGGGTTCATAGCCAAAGATCAAGAAAGGAAGGTCTGCAAATTGGTGAAATCACTATATGGGCTTAAACAAGCTCCTAAACAATGGCACCAAAAATTTGACAAAGTTATTATAGAATATGATTTCTCTATCAATGAGTTTGATAAATGTGTTTACTCGAAAGTTGTTCACAATGGTTGTGTCATCTTGTGTTTATATGTAGATGATATTCTCATCTTTGGGACCTCAATCGAAGTCATTCTAGAAACTAAAGATCATTTATCAAAGAATTTTGACATGAAAGATCTTGGAGAAGCTGATTTGATTCTTGGAATGAAAATCTTCAAAATTTCTAAAGGCATTTCTTTGAGTCTCTCCCATAGCATAGAGAAAATGTTAGAAATTTGATTTTCATAGATGCAAACCTGTGAGTACACCTTATGATTCCTCAATCACCTTGAACAAACATGATGATGAACCTATATCCCAACATAGATATTCACAATTGATAGGCTCTCTTCTTTATGTGACAAACCGAACTAGACCTGACATTACTTATGCAGTAGGTAGATTAAGCAGATACACTAGTAACCCAAGTCAAGAACACTGGAATGCTTTCGAAAGAGTTTTTAGATATTTGAGAGGTACAATAGACTATTGTTTAACTTATTCTGGATACCCTGCTGTGATTGAAGGGTATAGTGATGCTTACTGGGTCACTGATTCTGATAATGTGAAGTCTACTTCTAGATTTGTTTTCATGCTTGGCGGTGCTGCTATATCTTGAAAATCTTGTAAGCAAACAGTGATTGCCAGAAGCACCATGGAGTCTGAACTTATAGCTTTAGATTCTTGCTACTCAGAAGCTGAATGGTTGAAGAACCTTATATCTGAGCTCCCTTTTGTGTATGGACCTATTCCTCCTTTATCTATTCACACAGATTCCAGATCCACTATAGAACTATTAAAATAAAATACCATCAATAAAAAGTTGAACAGACATCTGCAGATAAGATTTAAATCTGTGCAAAGCCTTATGGGAAAATATGTTGCTCTGGACTTTGTAAAGTCGGAGAAAAATTTGGCAGACCACTTGACAAAGGTCTATCTAGGAGTGCAATCCTAGAATCATCAAGGGGAATAGGGCTAAGCCCATAGTAGAGATTACTGACAGCGGGAACCCAACCTTTGATTGATGAATTATTCTCATGAAAAAGGTTCAATGTGGTAGAAACAAGCTGGATTAGTGATCTCATGTGGAGTACTGACTTTCGGAGTTATACTCTTTTTTGTAGTGTTGGATGCATTTATGACTTGCACCATGTTAGATACTCCTCATTCCTATGGTGATAGTGCTCTTATGATGTGACTGGGCAGGATGAGTTATACTCTTAATAAGTCCAACATTTGTGGGGGGTGCAATATCCAGTCACAATATCGTTGGAGGACTTACCTACGTGAGAGGAACCGTGAAGGCCGCGGTTGGGGACATGTGGCTGATTCCTAGTAACTCTCATGAGACGGTTATTGTGAGCATGGCCATTAACGTTCCGACCCGCTCGCTCAATAAATGGATGCATATTATGTGTGCTTTTGTTAATTTCTTATCAATGGGCCTAATTCAAGGTCTAATCCATTATGTCCCTCAGACTGCGATAAATATCACTAAGCAAAGATTCAAAGCCGAAAGCTATCTTTGCCGAATTCACAATATGAGGTTGCCCGACCTATATATATATATATATATATATATATATATATATATATATATATATATATATATATATATATATATATATATATATATATATATATATATATATATATATATATATATATATATATATATATATATATATATATATATATATATATATATATATATATATATATATATATATATATATATATATATTGATACCATTATTATTGTTGTTAATTTTCTTTTATTCCTGAAACTCAATCTTTTGGAATTGTTGGAATTAAATAAAAGATTGAGTTCCTTTATTTAATTCTTATGCAAATATAATTTTGTGAGGGGTGTATTTGCATAATATTTATTTCTTTCCTTATCCTCTTCTCCATATCACGTTTTATCCTGATTAAAAATCCCAAAAATTCCATTTTTTTCCTTCCGTTTCCATTTCCTCCTCCGCCTCCGCTCTTTCCTTCACAAGCGATGTGATCACGTCAGAAATCATCTCAACGGGAAAAATCAAGATGGCTATAAAAGAGGATCTCGAGGAAGGATGGAAGAACACAAGAAAAGGTGAACAATCTCTCTATTCTCTCTCAATAATTCTCAAAATTTCTTTGATTTCTGATTTTATTTGTCGGACAAACATCTATTGAGCAAGAGACCGAAGTTTCACAGTAAACTCTGGTGCCGGCCTTCTCGGGGGATTCTTACCGCTAGGTGTGGTCGCAACGAATCGTCTCTGCGAAGGCGGCGACTATTGTTCTAGGGCAGTGATCACACGATTACCCCTTTCAGGCCTGCATTTCCAACTTGTTTTAATATTCAATTTTGATTATTTAGTAGAGCTTTTATCTTTGCAGTGATTTTTTCTAACAGATTTCAACCCATAAAAAAGGACGCTCAACCTACGAAATATGTTAGGATAAGAAAATATAACTCTAATCCTCATCACAACTTCAAAGTTTTGGTGCAATGTTTAGACTATTTAGTAAGACATAAGAGTCTACTCTTATAGGAGTTAGAACATAAACAATTGTTACATGCAAATTCATTTTTTGTATTGAATGCTTGCTAACGGGCTTTGAGCTCTCCTGTCTGTACACTGAAATTGTGAACTCACGTGGGTGGCCCCCACGTGAGTGGCCCGCGGGAACAAAACAAAAGTTCCTACGCGGGATACCTCTTGTGAGAAAACAAAAAAAAAAAAAATAAAAACTTTTAGTCCCACATCGGTTAGGTTGAAGGAAAATTCTTAATTAATTCCCTTTAAATAGGGAATTAAACCTAGGATTTGTTGTGTGGAGAAAAGTAAAGAAAAAGGGAGAAAAAGCTAGGGTTTTTTTTGGCGGCGGCTAGAGAAAGAAAAAAAAAAGAGAAAGCTTGGAGAGATTCGACAAGAGAGAGGTCAATTTCTCTTGGGTAAAAATCAAAGTTTTTTTTTTGTGGGACGAGCTTGTGGATTGTACAAGTCGTCGGTGTTCTTTATAGTTAAATCTCCCCTCACCCCCTCCCGTGGACGTAGGCAATTTTGCCGAACCATGTAAATCTCGCGTCTTTACTGTTTTGCTGTGTATTTGCTATTGTTTGTAGGTTCGTTTGATTCAGTCCTAGTACTGTTGAGAGGAAGAGTAGATATCTCACTTTGTTGGGATATTTTACTTTCTATTCTTGTTTCCTTCGTGAGACGGGAATATACAAAGCCTTCTCTCAGGTGATATCACTTCCGCGGCGTGCGGGCGTTGACCCCGCATCCCAACAATTGGTATCAGAGCTGTTATTCAGATCAGAAGTGGTGTAGCTTCTGGTTTGAGGTGGTGCTCGGTAATTTCTGAGAGAAGCGGATTTATACAAACGGAGAATGGCGTCTACCAGTAAATCGGTCAAAGTAGGAAAATTCGAGATTGAAAAGTTCAATAGGAAGAATGATTTTTCCTATTGGAGGATGCGATGAAAACTCACGATTTTGCAAAATTGCACAAGGCTTTGGCCGAAAAGAGAAGAAGCACAAGGATATGTCCGATGAGGATTGGGAGGAGCTGGATCCGGAAGCACGGCCGATTATCCTATGTCTTGAAAGGGATGTAGCTTTCTTGGTAGATGGAGAGAAAGGTAGCGAGCGTGTGGTCGGTTAGAAAGTACCTTCATGACGAAGAGTCTAACGAACCGGATCTATTTAAAATCCAAATTGTATACTTGCAAGATGGAGGAGGGCTCATCAATCTGGGAATACATCAACAAGTTTGATAGGATCATATCAGACTTGAAAGACATAGATGTGAAAGTTGTAGATGAGGATCAGGCGCTTCTACTACTTCTGTCTCTGCCGAAGTCTTATGAGAACCTTGTGCAAACACTGATGCTTATAGGAGACAATTTGAAGATGGATGAGACTAGAACGGCACTTCTAGCGGATGACCTTCGGAAGATTGCAACCAGTGACATGACTACTGGTGGTAACAAAGAACAAGCGCATGGATTGTTTGCTAGAGGAAGGAGCAATGAGCGAGGAAAAGGCAAGGGAGGAAAGTCTAGATCTAAATCGAGACCTCTTGCGGGAAAATCGTGTTTCAAATGCGTGAAGTCCGCATTTCAAGGTCGACTATCCAAATAAGAGAGTAGGTGGAAAGAAGAAGAACAACAACAAGACCGAGAGAAGAGAGGGCAAGAAAGAGGCGAAGCCACGCTTCGTGAGGAAGGAGCGATAAGGAGTGCTATGTCGCCACGGGTGGCGAGGATATCTCCGAAAGTGGATACTTGATTCTGGTTGCTCTTACCACATGTGTCCAAATAGGAAGTGGTTTACTACCTACAAAGGTATTGATGGTAGAACCGTATTGATGGGGAACAACCATGCTTATAAAACGGTGGGGCTAGGTAATATCAAAATCAAGATGCATGATGGAGTGGTTCAACCTTGACGGATGTGAGGCATGTTCCGATTTTGGAAGAATCTTATCTCAGTTGGTGCATTGACTCGGCGGTTGCAAAATTATTATGGAGAACGGAGTGAAGAAGGTTGTTCGGGTTCCCTTGTAGTGATGAAGGGTGTTCGCCACGGTAATTTATATACTCTCGAATGCGGCGGTGGCGGAGATCACGTGGTTAGGCGAAAAGTGGTGGAGACCCATGTGAGCACACACGGTTATGGCATAGGCGGCTTGGGCATATGTCCAGAAGGGTCTAGTTCTCGCTTGGTAAAGAGGGTCTCAAGAATCAAGGAACCTAGCATGGATTTTGCGAGGATTGTGTGTATGGAAAGTCACGAGGTTGAGTTCGAGAAGCAAGTTTAAGAGCGAGGGATACTAGATTATGTGCACACGGATGTTTGGGGTCGGCTCGAGACCACTTCTAAGGGTGGTTCCGATATTATGTCTCGCTCATAGATGACTATTCGAGGTATGCTTGGATTTACTTTCCAAGCATAAGAATGAGGTGTTCGAGACATTCAAGAAGTGGAGAGCAATGGTTGAGAACAGGACGGGAAAGAAATTGAAGACACTAAGATCTGATAATGGTACAGAGTATACATATGGTGCTTTCAAGGAGTTCTGTGATCAGGAGGGAATTGTTCGACACTGGACAGTCAGGTCAACACCACAGCAGAATGGGGTCACAGAGAGACTGAACCGAACATTGCGGGAGAAAGCAATGAGTATGCGATCATACGCTAGATTGGGCAACGAATGGTGGGCAGAAGCGGTGGCCACAGCTTGTTACATTGTGAACCGTTCACCACATTCGATATTGGATGGTGATACACCCTATAGGGTGTGGTCGTGAGCATGCGATTATGATAGGCTCGAATTTTCGGATGTACGCCTACTATCACGCCAACGAGGGAAAGCTTGACGCGAGGGCTAAGAAGGTAATATTCTTGGGATATGAAGGGCGTAAAGGCTATCGCCTTTGGTGTACGGAAGATTCAAGTTCGTGATCGCCAGGATGTTACCTTTGATGAGAAATCCATGATTGCTAGGGCACCAAGGATGATGGTGTTAGGACCGATGAGACTTCTAAGTCTCGTGTTATTGAAATAGAACCTAAAGACCAATCAGGTTCTAGTCGGTTCAAGTGGGAAGTCGTAGATGATGAGCTTGAAGCGAAGGAGGAGGTTCAGCGAGGGAGAATACGAGCACTACAACAACGGCGGCCGAGGATAGTTTGGCTTCCACTAGGCCAAGCGAGCATACAAGCGATACAGAAGGCTGATCAACCCGAAAACACTATGGAGAGTTAATTTGGTTGAATCACGCTCTCGGTGGAAGACGAGCAGTCTCTTTCAAGGAAGCTATTCGACAAGGATAGTGAGAGTTGGTTGGCTGCGATGGAGGAAGAGATGGAATCTCTTCGAAGAACCAAACATGGAGGTGGTCCCATTGCGGTAGGAAGAAAAGCTATTGGTTGTAAGTGGGTGTATAAAAAAAAAAAGATCTTTGAGCTTCGGTGGTACAAGGTACAAGGCAAGGCTAGTGGCTAAGGGGTTTGCACAAAGAGAGGGTGTGGATTACAATGAGATATTTTCTCGGTGAGTGAAACACACTTCTATTCGGGTGCTATTGAGTATTGTTGCTCATGGTGATCTTGGTCGGAACAACTCGATGTTAAAACGGCCTTCTTGCACGGAGACTTGGATGAAGAGATCTACATGTATCAACCTCGAGGGCTACAAGGTTGAGGACAAGGAGCATCATGTGTGTCGCTTGAAGAAGTCATGTATGGATTGAAACAATCTCCTCGGCAGGGGTACAAGCGATTTGACTCCTTCATCTTTGAAGCATGGAAGTGACTATGATTGTTGCGTTTACATCTAGAAGCTTCGTGGAGGTAATTATATCTATCTCCTTTGTATGTGGATGACATACTTATTGCTTCTAAGAGCGGGGTGGAGATAGATGGTGAAATCTCAACTTGGTGAAGAGTTTGAGATGAAGGACATATTTACTAGGAAAATCTTGGGTATGGAAATTAGAAGAGATGGCGAACCGTGATTCTTAAGTCGAGAAAGGGCTAGAAGCGGTGTCGCGAGGTTCGGGATGCAAAGTGCTAAGTCGGTGGTGACTCTATTGGCTCCACACTTTAGGCTTTCGGTAAACAATCTCCTACTACAAAGAGAAGGCGCATGTAGCGGTTCCCTATGCTAGTGCAATTGGCGGCAATATGCGCAATGGTGTGTACATGCCGAGATATTTCCTGCAGCGGTCGGTGTGGTGATGGATTCATGGCGAATCAGGAAAGGCGCGAGTAGCGGTGAAGTGGGTCTGAGGTACTTAAAGGGTACCGTTGATATGAGTCACGTGTTTTGGTGGAGAAACATGTCGATTGATGGGTTTGTGGACTCACGATTATCGCGGCGATCTAGATAGACGGCGATCTACTACTGTTATGTATTCGGGATACATGGGGCTCGGTTAGTTGGCGATCGATGTTGCGACTCTGATGGCACTTTCTACTACAGGCCGAGTACATGGCCATGGCGAAGAAGTGAAGGAAGCATTGTGGTTGTGGGTCTTCTAGATGATTTGGGATTGAGCAAGAGAACGTAAACTTGTGGTGCGGCGGTCGAGTGCAATT
The DNA here is from genome assembly GCA_012295165.1 of Asparagus setaceus. Taxonomy (NCBI): domain Eukaryota; kingdom Viridiplantae; phylum Streptophyta; class Magnoliopsida; order Asparagales; family Asparagaceae; genus Asparagus; species Asparagus setaceus. Next base: position 11,697,652 of record CM022705.1, read on the forward strand.
CACTTGGCGAAGAATCAAGTTCATCATGCTCGTACCAAGCATATCGATGTCGTATCATTTTGTGCGGGATGTCATAGAGGAAGGATATTTCTCTCATGAAGGTACACACGAATGAGAATCCCGCAGACATGTTAACCAAGGTGGTCACAGGTAGCAAGTTTAAGCATTGCTTGGACTTGCTTCATATCAACCCGTGTTGATCTGTCCAAGAGGGCATGGCCCTTCGGGGCGGTGGTGGGGTGAGGTGGAGACTTAACTATATGGAGAACAATTTGAGAACTACGGTTAGCTTGATCCGGTGGAAGATGCGTGGCAACCATGGTATAATGGATGCATTTGGATTGGCTGGTTTGGTGATGGAGAATCTCTAGTAATGTTAGTGGTGTTCTTTTGGTGTTAGTCAAAATTTGAGGTTTATCAAAGTTTTTAAGGGATCTAGCTTGTGGATTGTACAAGTCGCCTGTTCTTTATAGTTAAATCCCCTCACCCTCCCCGCGGATCGTAGGCAATTTTGCCGTAACCATGTAAATCTCGCCTTTACGCTTTATGTGTATTTGCTATTGTTTGTAGGTTCGCTTTGATTCATTCTAGTAATCTTGAGAGGAAGAGTAGATATCTCACTTTGTTGGGATATTTTACTTTCTATTCTTGTTTCCTTCGAGATCTGGAATATACAAAGCTCTCGTGATATCATCACGGCGCAAGGGCGCTGACTCGCGATCCCAACAATTGGTATCGAGTCGTTATTCAGATCGTATGGTGTAGCTTCGGTTTGAGGTGGTGCTCTGAATTTCGAGAAGCGGATTTATACAAACCGAGAATGGCGCCTACCAAGAAATCCCAAAAGTAGGAAAATTCGAGATTGAAAAGTTCAATAGGAAGAATGATTTTTCCTATTGGAGGATGCGATGAAAAACTCAATCGATTTTGCAAAATTGCACAAGGCTTTTACCGGAAAAGAGAAGAAGCACAAGGATATGTCCGATGAGGATCGGGAGGAGCCGATCCGAAGCACTAAGGCCGATTATCCTATGTCTTGAAAGGGATGTAGCTTGGTAGATGGAGAGAAAACACAAGGCGCAGGGTCGGTTAGAAAGTACCTTCATGAGTCGAAAGAATCTAACCGGATCTATTTAAAATCCAAATTGTATACTTGCAAGATGGAGGAGGGCTCATCAATCTGGAATACATCAACAAGTTTGATAGGATCATATCGACTTGAAAGACATAGATGTGAAAGTTGTAGATGAGGATCAGCGCTACTACTGCCCTCTAAGTCTTATGAGAACCTTTGTGCAAACACCGATGCTTATAGGAGACAATTTGAAGATGGATGAGACTAGAACCAAGACTTAGCGATGACCTTCGAAGATTGCAAACCGCGACATGACTCATCGGTGGTAACAAAGAACAAGCGATGGATTTGCGTTAGAGGAAGGAGCAATGAGCGAGGAAAAGGCAAGGGAGGAAAGTCTAGATCTAAATCGAGACCTCTTTACGGAAAAATCGTGTTTCAAATGCTGCGAAGCTCGGGCATTTCAAGGTCGACTATCCAAATAAGAGAGTAGGTGGAAAGAAGAAGAACAACAACAAGACTAGAGAAAGAGGGCAAGAAAGAGGCGAAGCACGCCGTGAGGAAGGAGCGATAAGGAGTGCTATGTCACACGCGTTTGCAGGATATTCCCAAAGTGGATACTTGATTCGTTGCTCTACCCACATGTGTCCAAATAGGAAGTGGTTTACTACCTACAAAGGTATTGATGGTAGAACCGTATTGATGGGGAACAACCATGCTTATAAAACTGGGTAGGTAATATCAAAATCAAGATGCATGATGGAGTGGTTCAACCTTGACGGATGTGAGGTGTTCATTTCCATAAGAATCTTATCTCATGCATTGACTCGGGCGTTGCAAAATTATTATGGAGAACGGAGTGAAGAAGGTTGTTCGGTTCCCTGTAGTGATGAAGGGTGTTCGCCACGGTAATTTATATACTCTCGCAATGACGCGTGACGGAGATGCGCCGTTGAACTGAAGAAGTGGTGGAGATCATGTGAGCACACACCTGCTATGGCATAGGCTTTGGGCATATGTCCGGAAGGGTCTAGTTCTCGCTTTGGTAAAGAGGGTCACTAAGAATCAAGGAACCTAGCATGGATTTTATGGCGATTGTGTGTATAAAGCCACACGGTTCGGGCCGGTAGCAAGTTTAAGAGCGTAGGGATACTAGATTATGTGCACACGGATGTTTGGGGTCCCGCCGCACTCACTTCTAAGGGTGGTTCCGATATTATGTCTCGCTCATAGATGACTATTCGAGGTATGCTTGATTTACTTCTCAAGCATAAGAATGAGGTGTTCGAGACATTCAAGAAGTGGAGAGCAATGGTTGAGAACAGACGGGAAAGAAATTGAAGACACTAAGATCCGATAATGGTACGTAGTATACATAAGGTGCCAAGGAGTTCTCGCGGATCGAGGGAATTGTTCACACCGACACCGTCAACACCACGCCAGTAATGGGGTCACAGAGAGATCGAACCACATTGCGGAGAAAGCAATGAGTATGCATCATACGCTAGATAGGCAAACTAATGGTGGGCGTAAGCTGGCCACGCCTGTTACATTGTGAACCGTCACCACATTCGATATTGATTGCGATACACACCCTATGTGGTGTGGTCGTGAGCATGCGATTATGATAGGCTCGAATTTCTGGATGTATCACTTACCATCACGCCAACGAGGGAAAGCTTGACGCCGAGGGCTAAGAAGGTAATATTCTTGGATATGGGCGAAAAGGCTATCGCCTTTGGTGTACCAAGATTCAAGTTCGCGGATCAGCGTGGATGTTACCTTTGATGAGAAATCCATGATTGCTAGGGCACCCAAGGATGATGGTGTTAGGACCGATGAGACTTCTAAGTCTCAAGTTATTGAAATAGAACCTAAAGACCAACCAGTTCTAGTCGCGGTTCGCGGGAAGTCGTGATGATTGTGCTAAAATTGCTTATCAAGCACTCAACAAGACTCGTAAACGGTGGGTTGATAACCGACGATTCGACGCACGCGACTCGTAACTGCCGACGCGGATACGCCGCGAAAACGCCAGAAGTGAGCTCGGCGATGCACGAGCCGCCGAAACGACGCTGGCCGCGGAGAAAAACCTCGACGACGGCTCAACGAGGCGAAGTTGGCTAAACTCAAAACGCTGACAAGACTCGGAATCAACCGCATTCTAGTCCGGTCGATGCAAACGAACCGCTTGAGCTCGAAAGTTGATCTGACACGACTCAACACAACGGGCGACATCACCGAGCAAAACTAAGCCCAAGACCAAGAATCGACGAAGAATCGACCGGAGAAGTCGACGAAAAACGACGCTGAACGACGAGCCGCATACCAAACTCTAACAGTTAAGTAGGGTTCACCACTTCGTCGAGCCACCCCTACCAACTTACGAGGTGCCTCACCAAGGTCGAGGAGGCTCTACCACTTTGTCGAGCCACTCCTACCAACTTGTCGAGGTGCCTCGCCAAGTGGAGGAGGCTCTGCCGGCTGTCAGCCACCCTACCAATCCTTGTCGAGGTGCCCTGGCCAGTGGTCGAGGTGGCTCGGCCAAGTGGCCGAGCCACTGGTTGTCACAAGCACCCCCTTGGTTTTTGTATAAATAGGGGGTCTTGCTCATGGTGGGGTTGGATTTCGGGATCTTGACTGGGACTTGGTGATTTCGGACTTCAAGAGCTCCTCATGAGATCACGACGACGACGGTTCCCAGCAAGCACAGCTCAAGTCCACCGACGCCGATCTATAAAGGAAGGTAAGCAAACTCGGGTCGAACTACAGATACCCTCTAGGTTAAGCTTCGCTTTAACCTCGTGGATAGCGCCAGGATTTCTCCTTGTAGATTCACCCGGCCCTACATCCTCCTTCGCGGGAGTGTGATCCCCGCAGCGCATCCTCTCCTTCGCGGAGTGTGATCCTCAGCGCTTCGCTTCTTCGTGAAACGAGCCCCTCTACGTCAGAAGTTCCGAACCCGGCTTACACCAGATCGGATTATGGTCAACTGACGAATAAAAAGTCCCCAAGACAGCAAAGAACCCACGCAAGCGGGATCCCTGATAATAGAGATCCTCGTTTGTTCACAAAAGGAAGAGAGTTGTAATTTCCATTGTAATGCCTCAAAATAAAATTTTTTTTTTTGAAAATTTTGTTGTAGGCCAACGGTCGTAAACGAATTCAAACGAGCAATGAATAACAAACCAACTTTCCCGCTAACAAGCCGGGCGTAATTAATAGAGCCAACGGCTTCAGAAAGAAGCCGCCGTCGCAACCGCTGATCCCATCCTGCCATCGAGGAGGTCGAAGTTCGAAGTTCACCGTAAGAAGTATGAAGAATACCTCCTCCTCGCCCGCATCCGCCCTCGCAAAGTCCAAGATGGTCTCCGCCGCAAGGAAGACCCGATCGGGCCAAAGTGAGGCAGAAAATCCACCACCACCGCCAAGACCGCAGACAACGGTGGTTCCCCTACCCTAACAACGGCCAAATCCTTCGTAACCCCCGCTCTTTGCAGGGTCGATTCGCTAATGGCGCCGCGGACTCTCTCCAAGAGAGCCCGCCGAGGCGACGCACCGCCGGCTAAACAATTAGCCCAGCGAAGAATCAATGGATGGGGTCCGCTATGAGGCGGATCTAAGATCCAAGTTGACTCGCAGGTCGAATTCGAGATTGTAGCCATTCCTACAGCCGCACGCGACGCATGGGTCCGAAGTCAAACGGAACCGATCCACGCCAGAACGTGATCCGGCCAAGCCTCGCGCTAGCACGGGCTTTGGTGCAACAAGCCCGCGAAGTTGAAGAGGGAGGCGCCAAGAAGTCGCCGACAACTCGGCCTAGCTTGAAGCCTAAGTCCGCCGAGGCTTCAACTTCGACGAAAACCAACATCCAAGCTTAGCTCGCAGCCAGCCAACTCCGCCCCGCGGCTCAAATCGAAATTGTGAGCACCTCAACAAAGTGCCGCTGACACCGGTCACCGGCTGCTCAGACTCAACTTCCGCTGGTTAACTCGCCATTCACGCCAGGCTTACCGCCAAGGATCGCCTAGGTCCGTTAAAGGAATCGCGGTCACTCCTAATACGTGGGTCGCACTCCACAAAGATAAGAAGAAACCCGCAGCAGTCGCCGCGACCGCTTCAAATCGGTCCGAGCCCGCCGAAGAATCACACTCGCTAAGGCTAGGGCGCGGGTGACTTATGAAAGGCCTATTTGTTCTCGAAGGAGACGCTTCATCCGACGATGACAACGTTATACTCGAAGTCGCGTACAACACACGATAGGTTGTTCTCAGATTCATGCCGACGAAGTTGTACCATCGCATGGGGTAAACTCGAAAGAGGAACGCCTGAATCAAACATGCCTTGCTTGTGCTCAAACCGATCAAGGCATTGTTATCGAGTGCAATTGCGCTAAAACGACCAAAAGGCGCCGGTTTTGATAGGCTCGCACGAATGCCCAACCCAAGTCAAGACACTTTCGCAAAGAGATGGGCTTCGGTGATGAATTGCCGAGTGTTACCATCAATATGACCGCGAGGGACGGCCACATGCCGCTCTCCCGGCATCGCGAACGAATGACTCGATTAAGGTCCGAATCGCTAGACGACCCAATTATCGCAAGATGCAGTAAGGGATTACCCCGATGATGAAGTGTTGGATGCCTCCGCGAATGGCTTCCGATAATACAATTTCCATAGGACAACCCCTATGGTATGCTCATGATCGCCGATCAAGTGTCCCAGATGCTTGAAGAGGCCCTAACCAAGCAAAAGGACGCCTTTAAGCTTGAGATGGAACCGCCATGCGCCAGATGAGAGCAATGCATGACCAACATCCAGCGATAATGAACCGCAGTATGGCAGCCGTCGCCGCAATAATGTCAATTTAACGATAGCCACACTAATGCAGAAGGAGGTCTAACGTAGATGGTCATGCGTCGCCAAAGAAAACGCTTAGCGATAACACCGCCGCTCCTCCCCAAGTTTACCCGAACGGAGATGTAGGGGAGAACGAAAATTAAAGACCTTGAGAGCAAAATCAATACTTTGATTTCCGCCAAGAGGTAAAGAAGACGGGTATACCATGTCCTTACCCAAGGGAGTGGGAATCAATCCCGTGATCCCACAAAATTCAACCTCATCAACTTTACACCGCTTGATCGGAAGGGATCGCCCACTCAAAGACTTGATCTACTTCAAGTCTCATCTAGGTGTTATCTCCCTAACCAGCCCTTGATGGTTCGGCCATTCGCTGGCACCCTTCGTGGAGCCGCCGATTGGTACCGCCTCAAACCAGGAGCGCTAATAGTCGGACGATATGGAGGCCATGTTTTCACCAATTTCTTCGACGATGACACCGGAGGTATCCATCGGTTCTTTGTTGGACGAGACGTAAAGACGGGAAACAAAGGGATAACTTCGCCAAGAGGTTCGTAAATAAGGCAATGAATTGCCGACCATAACGAGAAGTTCATTCTCCAAACTTGTCATAGCAACCCGTCATTGGACGTGTTGGAAGCAATGGGAACCTGACCGCCCGAGACTTGGAAAGATTTAAGGATACGTGGAGAGCAAGCCGAGCCATTCCCAGGAGGAAGAAAGCGAGAGAGGTCACCTATAGTGGATGCTCACAAGCGTAACTTTGTCCCCGTGGCAAAGGTAAAGCACCAGAAAGTCCAGACGCTTAATCAAACGCTCGAATCAAGAACCACAACAGCAGCCGCAACAACGCACCGCAAAGAATCGCAGCCTCAATGGCGCCAACAAACTCGTAATCGTAAACCATCCGGCCGAGGTTTCCAAAACTTACTCGCTCAAGGACGAAGAAGTTCCGCATCTTCAAATACCTTCTCGAAAACAACAAAATCCAGCTTGCCCCCAATTGTAGACCAAGAGGAGGCAAACAAGGTTACGGATCCTGGCATCGCGGTTATCACAGGCGTACACCATCCTACAAAGTTCTACCATCTCAAGGACAAGATTCGTGCCTTGATCGATGTTGAGCTCACATCCAAACCCTCTAAAGAGAAGAAGGTGGGAGCAAATGCGCCTCTATAAGCTTCGATCGCCCTTCGATTGGTTCCAACCGACGGGCCAGAAGGTAGGAATGAAGATGGTGAATGAAGATCCTCACCGCAACGAAGAAGGGGCTCGCATCAGACACCCACTCAAGAACCGAGAAATCCTTGGGTCCACCCCGACTTGCCGGAAGACGATCAAGGACTACATCCCCTACCAAAAGGAAGACCAAGGGAAAAGGCAAGCTATGCCATGTCCGCTCAAAGAATTCCGTGAGAAGGATGATGAAAAGTAGCCACCTTCCACCCTCAAGAGGAGCTCAAGTTCGCTACTAGGAGCGGATAATTAATATAGTTACAAATATCCGGAGGCTCCAAACCCAAATGCTAAGACACCGCCGAATCGGGTGACCACGACTCTCACTCGCGGCAGAAAGGACACGCCAGATACCGCTAAAGAAAAGTACCAAGCAAAGGAGAAATGCCTCAGTCCGAAGCTCAACTCCGGCAGCCCGATTCAATCGCCTGACAGAGGGATAGACCGGAACATCGGCTCTCCATACCGCTCGACGCCATGGCCCACCGGCTAACATCCCTGTAATAACTTCACGAAGGTTCGTCAAAGGAAACCCGAAGCTCTACAAGAAGCTCGGGCCGATTCTCGAGGTGTTTCTCACTGACTGCCGATTCCTAAGAATCTACACAACAATGCAACTTGGCAACCAAACACTTCCCCGTGATCACTTTTACAAAGGAGGATATGCACGAGATTCCAAGCACGATAGGCCGCTATACTTCAACGGTATATTGGCTCTAGTGAAGTTAACCGATCCAAGTCGATCCGGTTCCACAGGAGCATCATGCCCTCAGCCATGTATCACCTTAAATCCCCGCCAAGAAGTCAGGCCAACCCGCACAATGATCTATTTAACACCGGGTCTCTACGCTTGGTAAAATCCGGATAAAGTGCCAAATGGGGATTTAAAGTCCTAAGTTCGCTATGTGATTGACGCAGACTTCCTATAACTTATTGGTCGAACCTTGGATCCACTTAACGCTATAGTCCCATCTACTCTTCATCGTCTCAAATATGTAGACACTAATAATGAGGTCAAGACTGGTCGCGACAAACAACCGCTTAAGGGTAGAGAATTATTTTATCGATTTCTCCTCTACGAATGAGTCCTAAATCGAATCATCTACCAAGGCACGGACAGCCGTGAAGAAGTCCGATACCGGGCCGGCTTGATTATAGTGGTGGTTTTGTTTTGAATGACATTGTACCCCTTGTAATCAATCTTGACGATGAAGAATCGCCGATGAACATTGTAATTGGCAAATCGTCGATGAATCAATAAATGACGCATTTAGAGTACCCTTTGTCTTTGAATGATGTAATGACAGTTTATACAACGCACTCGAATTGCACTTCCCAACTCTGGCCATCTTGTTTACACAAAAGCAATCCAGATTCCTTGGGACAACGCCATCCCAATAAGATCAAGTAGTGAAAAAGACTTGGTTTACTAAAAGGAGATGCGTTCCAACGCCAATCTTTAGAAGAAGATGAAGATGACAACGGCCTATCCTCCACACATTCAGATATAGTACGTAAACACCGGCTATCATGAAGAAGTGGGGTACGACTCGACACAAGGAGAAGGTCTATGTTTCGCAGGTCCTCGAAGTCCTCCTAAGCGATATGTCCCAAAAGGAAGCCTGATAACTACTATGCATTCAGATCGATGGGATAATAATCATCCTCGAAGATGAAATGGTCGATTGATAATAATCCACCCGATGAGGGAGACTGACATTCGCCTGATTCTTCGATTCGGATGACACACCTCGAGAAGCTTTCAAGGCCTTGATGTCGAATATGCATGACGATCGATCCTCGCTACTATTGAGGGTGATGAAGATATGCCAACATGGGAAGACCCATGGATCCATCAACTCGCAGAGCTTTGGGGATAGATTCAACAAAGAGACCCCTACTAAGGACCCAGGTAACCCGTGCTAATATGGGTGATGAGGAGCATCCTAAGCTCATAAACATCAGTAATACTCTTCCCAAGGAAGAGTTGATCGCCCTAATCGTGGAATATATCGCATGTATTTGCCTCGAGCTACGAGGACATGACTGACCCTAATGTGGCAACACATCGCCAACATCAACGCGGATGTCAAACCCGCCAAGCAATCGCGAAGACGGTTTCGGCCCACAAATCTTACAGCGCATCAGACGGCAGTAAAGAAACTCATAGAATCGATTCATCGAGAAATTCAACACCCGGACAGGGCTAATATAGTCCCTGGCCATGAAGAAGAATGGTTCGATTAGGACTCGTGGTCACTACAGAGACCTAAACGCCGCTGCCCAAAGGATGATTTTCCGCCAATCACCGACGCCATAGGACAATACGGGGATCTTCGAGGATGTCCTTTATGGATGGTTTCTGTTACAATCAAATCAAGATTTCGATGACGCCACACACAACCAACCTCCAAAGAACGCCGCTCAAGAACATACCAGCAGCAATGACTAAAATTTTCCAGATCATCTCCTAAAACCCGAATGCTACGCCGATGACTTGGTCGGAAAAGCCGCGGACAAAGGAGATCATATCAAAGATCTTAGAACGGTATTCGAGCTCATGCGACTCATCACCTAAAGATGAACCCCGCCAAATCCTTCCTCGATGTCCGGCAGTTCCCTATTGCCACCGACAAAGGAATCCACGCCGATCCCGATAAAGTGAAGGCTATTCAAGAGTTGCAACCTCCGAAACCGAGAACTCGGGGTTGGGCACATCATGACATCCGACGGTTCATATCGAACCTATCCGGGAAGTGTCAACCATTCTCTAAATTGAACAAGAAGGGCGGTCGCTTATTCGGGACGACGATGTCGAAAGCCGCTTGAAGAGATCAAATCAGATCTCGCTAAACCTCCCGTTTGTTGCAACCAAGTCGGAAACCGCTCGATCTATGTCAAGGCAACGGATCACTCGTTGCTTTACTCGCGAAGACGACGACGGTCACCAACAAAGTGCTGTATTACCCGAGTTTAACATTAGTCGGCCGAAGTCTCGATATCCAATGGTCGAAGCGGTTTTTGCATTAGTGTTCGCGATTCGTAAAATGCGACTATTTAGCTCCGGCGACGATTTATGTTATTCTAACGTGAACCGTCCGATATTTATGACCCACCGCCTCAATGAGTTGGCGCTAGCTTAAATGGGCCTTGCTCTTGTCTCAATATGACTTGTATTTCAAACAACGTAAGTCACCAAAGGGACAAGCGACGATCTCGTCGCCAACCGACAACGGATGCGTTGAGCTATATGATGATCTTCCTGATGAAGTTCGTGAAGTCAACACTACGCCGCACCAACAAATATGGCGATTGTATTTTGATGGAGCTTCTGCCACCAATGGCAAAACCCCGACGTTCTAAAATCTCCACTGAGTCTGAGTTGTCTTGATTTCCGGAATCATGTCATGCCCGTGTTTATTCACTCACCAACCTCGCTCCAATAACGTAGTCAATACAACGCTACTTATCTGGACTTAGCTTCGCCAAAGAGCCGGGGTCAATATCTCGCGCATGGAGATTCACAACCGATAGCGCGTCCGGTGACTACGGCGAGGAACTCGACCGTCCCCTATCATCGTAGCCGCTGAAATGGTCGACTCATTCAAGAATTCTTCATCAATATATCCCACGCCCAAAACGCCACGCAGATGCACCGGGCTATCAGGTCGTTAGCACAACCTTCCGGAGACCGGCAATTAGTTACTCGACTCACCTCTTCGCACCAATATATGATGGGGTACAAGAAGACAAAGGGTAGTTACCAAAGAGGTACATGCAACCCAAACCAAGTTAGAGCCCCGAGATTGGCGCTTCCTATCGCCGACACGCTTACACCAGATTCTCACGAAGACGGAAGGAGAGAGAGTCAATCCCAAGAGCTCCTGATTCTTTACTTACCGAAACCCGTGATGCTATATCGACGGGGTACGATGGTCTTTACCCGATGCCTTTCAAACAAGGAGGCGTAAGAGGTCCTTCTGAAGCACACGGGTGAATGGTGCGCACTACCGTCCTAAGCTCTACGAAGGACCGTGAGAATGGGCTACTTTGGCCCACGATGATTAATGACGCAATGAGCACGCCGGAATGCCACGCGGTCGATTCACGCAATTATATGCATCGCCCGTGAAAGCAACAGATCCTTCGCCACGCCCCGCCATTCGAGACATGGGGAATGGACGCTGTAGGTCCCATTTTTCCTCCGTTGCTAAAGGAGATCGCTTTATTCTAGCGATCACCGACTACTTCTCCAAGTGGGTCAAGCAATCCCACTAAAGGAGGTCAAGGCGAGTACCGCCGCCGATTCATCAAACACCATGTCATCTATCGACATGGTGTCCCAAGACGGATCGCGCATGACAACGTCCCCAATTTATCACAATTCCTTCATCAAGTTTTGCTAAAAATTCAAGATACAAGATGTCTCGCCGATGCTCTATAATCCAAAGAAATAATGGGTTAGCCGAGTATGCTCAACAAGACGATCATCAAGATTTTGTCAAGCTTGTGAAGAATAACAAGCAGACCGGACGATAAACTCTGAGAAGCACCCGGGCATATCGCACAACCAAGACGACGCCAACAGAGCAAGACTCGCACTCTCCGTCTACGCGTGAAGCGATTCTCCGCTGGAAATCCAGATTCGGCCACTTCGCGCGCCTTGCAAATGTAGATGACGACCAAGAACATCAAAAACGCCTCAAGAGCTTGAGATGTTAGATGAGAAGCCCGAGGCTCAACAATGCATTGAGTTCTATCAAGCTAGAATGTCGAGGGCTTTCAACAAGAAAGTTCGACAGAGAACCTTTAAGGAGGGAGATCTCGCCCTCGCCGCTAGACGAATCATAATCCTCACCCAAAAAGAAAGGTAAATTCAACCCAATGGGAAGGACCGCTTATAATAGACACGGTCTATTCAAACGGTGCATATCGCCTTATCACACAGATGGCGACCGCAATTAATGCCATAAATGGGAAGTTTCAAAAATACTATCCTTAGTATATTCAGATAACCCATTTTGATGGGAAATTCCCGAGAATATCTCACTCATTTTCATGAGGATAACCATAAGTTATTGTGTTTTCTCCAAAATTCTCTCACCGATCAAATTCATTGACTGGCCCACTAAAATCTCCCCGTCCAACCACCAAGAAAATCCCTCTCTCATTCCCTCCACGAACGAGGTCCACTTTCAAATTCGTTAGCAATCCTACAAAGCTAAAGCTATCCCACTTCTTCCAAGATTCTGAGTGGAGATCCCACTCTTAGTTTCTCATCGGGAAATAGAGTACATTCTTTCTTTCCCACATTTTACCCGAGATAGAATACATTCTTCCTCTCCGTAAGCAAGAGATAGAATACATTCTTCCTCTTGTCTTAGATTCTCTGAGTGGAGATCCCACTCTTAGTTTCTCATCGAAATAGAGTACATTCTTTCTTTCCCACATTTTACCTGGAGATAGGACACAAAACCTTCCTCTCCACGGCAAGAGATAGGATACAAAACCTTCCTTCTCTTGTTCATCCCTTACCCGAGATAGGAGACAAGATCCTCCTTCCTCTCCACCTTCTGAAATAGAATACATTCTTCCTTTCCCATTCCTCAATCAACTTATGACTGTTCAATCCTCCTGGCCAAAGAAGGCGCCAAGATTCATCTCTCGGGGTGTTTCATCCCAAGCCTAAGAAGGATAGAAGTCGACGCCAACACGCCACGCTTAGTCTTTTCTTCTCCGATTGAAGAAGACACCGAGTTCGATTCGGGTATTCCATCCTCAAACCTAAGAGATGAAGTCGACGCCAACACGCTGCCACGGCTTAGTCTTTCTCCGACAAGAAGACACAAGTTCGATTCCGGGTATTTTGTCCCAAGCTAAGAAGTGAAGAACGCCACCACGCTGCTTCGGGTAGTCTATTCTCGACAAAGACGGCTAACGATTCAACATCGTAGCATTAAGTCTAAGAGAGTCTCATTCTTTAGCACAACGCCACGCATACGACTGATAATCCACACGCCAGCCCAACTCAAACCGGAGTTGGTAAGCAAGTCAAACCTGAAGTCGGGTCCTAATAACCTAAAGTCGACTTAACACGCTACGCCGTTTAGTCTTTTCCCATTGAAGAAGACACCGAGTTCGACTCGTATTTCATCCCAAGCCTAAGGATTAAGCCAACGCCACACGCTGTCGCATCTATTGCCCGTAAAAGAGACCAAGCCTACGTATTCAACATCATAGCATTAAGTCTAAGAGAGTCTCATTCTTCCAAAGACAACGCCACGCGCGAACGGATGGATAATCCGCACGCTAGCCCAACTCAAACAGAGTTGGTAAAGGCTAGTCAAACCTGAAGGCGGGTCTACTAATAACCCTAAAGTCGACTAACACGCTGTCACGGGCTTAGTCTTTTTCCGATTGAAGAAGACACCAGAGTTCGACTGGGTATTTCATCCCGGCCTAAGAAGGATTAAGCCAACGCCACACGCTGCTGTCCGCATCTCTTGCCCGTAAAGAGTACCAAGCCTATGTATTCAATATCATAGCAACAAGTCTAGAAGAGTTTCATTCTTCCAAAGACAACGTCATCGCGGCGGAACGGATTTGGACAATCCGACGCCAGCCCAATTCAAACGGTAGTTGGTAAAGGCTAATCAAACTGCTGATCACCGAGGGTTTGCCAAAATCCTATAAGTATTATGGTTAATTATTTCTCGTAAATAAAAGAATCACAATAGAGCACAAAAGAGGACGTAAATATGTTTTGCTTTAACTCGATACTTTATTGAGGAAAGCTTGTTGAAGTTCCTCCCAACCTCGCCCCGAAAGCCTCCTCGCCACATTACCTCCGCAGCTTCTTCTTGATGTCAACCAGCCTTCGCTTCGAGAGTTCAAATTTCGCACGACTGAGTCTTTTCTTTGTGGCCTTTGTCGCCTTCAAGACGATCAGCTCTCCCCGCTGGGGTTCCTGCTCGAGCTCTACTATCCTCGCCCAAAGAACACAAGACCAAAGTGTCCCACTAAGACGAAGCTTCAAAGAACAACGCCTCCAATGATGCACCCGCCTCACCGATGTGAACTTCGAAGTCCAATAACGCTAGCGCCCCGCCAAGCCAGCGAGCCGCCTCTCGCTCTCTATATATGAGGAGAGCTCTACTACTTCAAAATCTTGTAGACTTTGGAGCTTAACCTCTAAATGGTCGAAATCATCGCAGAGGTGGCTCAAGTGCACTAATCTTCCGTGATATTCTCCCATGCCCTACTCCAAATAGGATTACGAGTATAAACTAATTCCGGTTCTTAACGAAGTTCCCGGAGAATATTACCATATTCTTAAGGATAACTCGATAACCCCAATTTCTCCCGCCATGGACCTCAAGGAGGGATAAAATTCGACGAGGCTTATATCGACGGACAACGCTTCACCTCGAAGGACTCTCACACCGCATCGCCGATTCATACATCGCCGCCGAGGGCCTACCAATCAACAATTGGGAAGAATACCTCCAATCGTGGATGAACACACCGCAACGAAGTAATGCAAGAGCGACGCCAACCAACGGCCGTCAACGGGATTCACCCATCAACGGTTCGATCTACAAAAGAATTCCCCGATCAATCGGAGGAATCTCGAGGGTCAATTGGACGACAATCCACCGACGCGAAGTCAACAACAAGAAGGAAACTTGATTAGCTACAGCTCGAATTCCAACAACGGTCAAGCAATAAATGCAAAGACCGCCACACCCCCGGGATCCTACAAAGCACCGAGAACCCGAGAGGATTGAGGAATCAAACATCGAGCCAACCTCAAAAGAAATTCATCTATCGACTTGGTCGAGATTTCGACAACGGCCGACAAAAATGCAAGACTGCAATACCTTCAAAGAATCCTACAAAGCACGGAAAGACCAAGGAATGGAGAGATCAAACGCCGTGGTCATTCACAAGTCCTATCACGCCAATTAAGGAGTGAAGGGGTTTATCATGTTCCAAAGCATCCCGCACTCATCAAGAATCGAGACCGAGACGCTTTGGAGGGGTATCAGGCGCTAAAAATTGCTTATCAAGCACTTCAACAAGACTCGTGAAACGGGTTGATAACCGATCATCCATCCCGGCGGCGACTCTAACGCCGCCGACGATTACGCGAAAACGCTGTAAAGTGAGTCGCACAGGCGCACGGTTAAGCCGGAAACGACGCCGTGGAGAAAACCCGACGACGGCTCAACGAGGCGAAGCTGGCTAAACTCAAAACGCTGACAAGACGGAATCAACCGCATTTAGTCCGCCGATGCAAACAACCGCTTGAGCTCAAAGTTGATCTGACACGGACCAACACAACGGCCACATCACCGAGCAAAACTAAGCCCTAAGACCAAGAATCGACAAGAATCGACGAGAAGTCGACGGAAAACGACAAACGACGGAGCGCCACAAGCCAAACCTCGCCAAATTGGTTAGATAAGCCGCCACTTTCGCCAAAGCCACCCCTACCAACGAGGTGCTCTGGCCGGGTCGGCACTTTGTCGAGCCACCACTTGGTCGAGGTGCCTCTACCAAGTGTCGAGGCTCGGCCACTGGTCGAGCCACCCTGCCAACCTGAATGAGGTGCCTACCAAGTGGTCGAGATTTACCGCTTTGGTCGAGCCACCCCCCAACTTGGAGGTGCCCCTGCCAAGTGGTCGAGGCCTCTGCCAAGTGGCCGAGCCACCCGTGGCTACAGCACCCCCTTGGCTTTGTATAAAGGGGGTCTTGCTCATGGGGGGTTGGATTTCTCGGATCTTGACTGGGACTTGGTGATTTCTGGCGACCAAGAGCCCTCAGAGATCTCTACGACGACGGCCCGGCAACCTACGAGCTCAAGTCCAATGACGCCGATCTATAGGCGGAAGGTAAGCAAACTCGGGTCAACTACAGATACCCTCTAGGTTGCTTCGCCTTAACCTCGTGGATAGCCGCGATTTCTCCTTGTAGATTCCACACCGGGCGCATCCTCTCCTTCGCGGAGTGTGATCCCCGCAGCGCATCCTCTCCTTCGCGAGTGTGATCCTCAGCGCTTCGCTTCCTTCGTGGAACGAGCCCCCACGCCTCAGAGTTCCTGAACCCGGTTTACACCAGATCTGGATTGCGCGGTGGTCAACTAATAAAAGTCCCCTGCACGTGCAAAGAACTGACGCAAGCCGGTGATCCCTGATAATAGAGATCCCCGTGGTTTGTTCACAAAAGGAAGAGAGTTGTAATTTTCGCTTTCATTGACGCAAATAAAGGCATTTTTCTTTGTTTGAAATTTTGTTGTAGGCCAACGGCCGTAAACTAATTCAAACGAAAGCAATGAATAACAAACCAACTTTCCCCGCTAACAATGATGAGCTTGGAGCGTAAGGAGGTTCAACAGAGATACATGTGCACTACAACAACAAAGAACCGAGGATAGTTTGGCTTCCACTAGGCCAAGGCGAGCATACAAGCAGTACGTAAGTCGGGCTGATCAACCCCAAACACTCATGGCAGGTTAATTTGGTTGAATACGCACTCTATGGAAGAGGACGAGCCGCCTCTTTCAAGGAAGCTATTCGACAAGGATATGAGTTGGTTTGTCAGTTGATGGAGGAAGAGATGGAATCTCTTCTAAGAACCAAACATGGAGGTGGTCCCATTCCCCAGGGAAGAAAAAGCCTATTGTAAGTGGGTGTATAAAGAAAAAAGATCTTTCAGAGCTCTGTGGTACAAGGTACAAGGCTAGTGGCTAAGGGGTTTGCACAAAGAGAGGGTGTGGATTACAATGAGATATTTTCCCGGTGAAACACACTCTATTCGGTGCTATTGAGTATGTTGCTCATGGTGATCTTGAGTCGGAACAACTATGTTAAACGGCCTCTTGCACGGAGACTTGATGAAGAGATCTACATGTATCAACCCTCGAGGGCTGGGCTTGAGGACAAGGAGCATCATGTGTGTCGCTTGAAGAAGTCACCATGGATTGAAACACCCACGCTGGTACAAGCTTATTTGACCCTTCCATGCCGAAGCATGGGTTTTCCGGCGACTATGATTGTTGGCTACATCTAGAAGCTTTGAGAGTAATTATATCTATCTCCTTTGTATGTGGATGACATACTTATTGCTTCTAAGAGCGTGGTGGAGATAGATAGGCCGAAATCTCAACTCGTGAAGAGTTTGAGATGAAGGACATGGGCCGCTAGGAAAATACCGGTATGGAAATTAGAAGAGAGCTGGCGAACCGCCGATTGTTCTTAAGTCAAGGGCTACATAGAGCGGTGATCGCTGGTCGAGGTGCCCTACCAAGTGGTCAGGGAGGCTCAGCCATTTGGCCGAAGCCACCCTACCAACTTGTCGAGGTGCCCTACCAAGTGGTCGAGGAGGCTCTACGCTTTCGAGCTTCACCCCAATCTTGGAGTGCCCTGCCAAGTGGTCGAGGTGGCTCTGCGGCCATGGCCGAGCCACCCTGCTGTCGGCCAGCACTCCCCCCTTGGTTTTGTGCAACAGGGGGTCTTGCTCATGGTGGGGTTGGATTTCGGATCTGACTGGACTGGTGATTTCGGGCTGACTCTCAAGAGTCCCCGAGATCTACGACGCGACTTCCGGAAAGCACCGCGAGCTCAAGTCCAATGACGCCGATGAGGCGGAAGGTAAGCAAACTCGGTCGAACTACAGATACCCTCTAGGTTAAGCTTCCGCTTTAACCTCGTGGATAGGCCAGGATTTCTCCTTGTAGAACTCTCACCATTCCTCTCCTTCGTGAGTGTGATCTCATCAGCGCATCCTCCTTCGTGAGTGTGATCCTCAGCGCTTCGCTTCCTTCGTGAAACGAGCCCCTCTACGCCAGTAGTTCCAACCCTCGGCCACACTCAGATCGGATTGCGCTGTGGTCAACTGACCTAATAAAAGTCCCCCTCGCACGCAAAGAACTCCACGCCAGCGCAGGATCCCTGATAATAGAGATCTCGTGGTTTGTTCACAAAAGGAAGAGAGTTGTAATTTTCGCCATTGTACCAAAATAAAGGCATTTTTCTTTGTTTGAAATTTTGTTGTAGGCCAACGGCCGGTGAAATAATTCAAACGTGCAATGAATAACAAACCAACTTTCCTTCAGTTAACAATGATGAGCTGGAGCGTAAGGAGTTCACAGAGAATACACAGCACTACAACAACATGCAGCCGAGGATAGTTTGGCTTCCACTAGGCCAAGGCAGCATAAGGCAGTACGTGTCGGGCTGATCAACCTCAAACACTATGGGCGTGTTAATTTGGTTGAATACGACTCGGTGGAAGAGGACGAGCCGCCTCTTCAAGGAAGCTATTCGACAAGGATAGTGAGAGTTGGTTGGTCATGATGGAGGAAGAGATGGAATCTCTTCTGAAGAACCAAACATGGGAGGTGGTCCCATTGCCCGTAGGGAAGAAAAGCTATTGGTTGTAAGTGGGTGTATAAAAGAAAAAAGATCTTTCAGAGCTCGGTGGTACAAGGTACAAGGCAAGGCTAGTGGCTAAGGGGTTTGCACAAAGAGAGGGTGTGGATTACAATGAGATATTTTCTCCCAGTGAAACACACTTCTATTCGGGTGCTATTGAGTATTGTTGCTCATGGTGATCTTGAGTCGAACAACTCGATGTTAAAACGGCCTTCTTGCACTGAGACTTGGATGAAGAGATCTACATGTATCAACCTCGAGGGCTACAAGGTTGAGGACAAGGAGCATCATGTGTGTCGCTTGAAGAAGTCATCAGATGGATTGAAACAATCTCCTCGACAGGGTACAAGCTTATTTGACTCCTTCATGCCGAAGCATGGGTTTTCCGGCGACTATGATTGTTGCGCTTACATCTAGAAGCTTCGTGGAGGTAATTATATCTATCTCCTTTGTATGTGGATGACATACTTATTGCTTCTAAGAGCGTGGTGGAGATAGATAGGTCAAATCTCAACTTGGTGAAGAGTTTGAGATGAAGGACATGGGCCGCTAGGAAAATACCGGTATGGAAATTAGAAGAGAGCGCTTAACCTGCCATTGTTCTTCTAGTGGGCTACATAGAGCGTGATCGCGAGGTTCTGGATGCAAAGTGCTAAGTCGGTGGTGACTCTATGGCTCCACACTTTAGGCTTCTCTCGTAAACAATCTCCTACTACAAATGAAGAGAAGGCGCATTACGTAGCGGTTCCCATGCTAGTGCAATTGGCGCCTTAATGTAATGAATGCGTATCACCGTGATATTTCACAGCGGTCAGCAGGGTCGAGGATTCATGGCTTAACCGGAAAGACGACCGGTAAGCAAAGGAAGTGGGTCCCGAGGTACTTAAAGGGTACCGCTGATATGGGTCCGTGGTTTTGGTGGAGAAACATGTCGATTGATGGGTTTGTGGACTCGATTATGCGGGCGATCTAGATAGACTACGATCTACTACCGGTTATGTATTCGTGATACATGGGGCTCTGCTAGTTGGCGATCGATGTTGCAGCTACAAAGGGCGGCACTTTCTACTACAGAGGCCGAAAGTACATGGCCATGACAGAGGGAGTGAAGGAAGCATTGTGGTTGTGGGGTCTTCTAGATGATTCGGGGATTGAGCAAGAGAACGAAACTTGTGGTGCGACAAATGAGTGCAATTCACTTGGCGAAGAATCAAGTTCATCATGCTCGCATCAAGCATATCGATGTCGTATCATTTTGTGCGGATGTCATAGAGGAAGGCGATATTTCTCTCATGAAGGTACACACTAATGAGAATCCCAGACATGTTAACCAAGGTGGTCGCTGTGTAGCAAGTTTAAGCATTGCTTGACTTGCTTCATATCAACCCGGTTGATCCGGTCTAAGAGGGCATGATTCTTCGGCGTGGTGGGGTGAGGTGGAGACTTAACTATATGGAGAACAATTTCGTAACTACTGCTAGCTTGATCCCTATGGAGGGTAATGAAAGCAACCAGCTACATAAATTGCAAAATTCGGATCGGGCCCGTCACGGATTGCATCTCTAAGAATGCTCGGCTGCTCGCCCAAAATTCGGCGCTTATCAAACGACGTACGAGGGGAGATGTGAACTCAATGCGCCTTCCCACAGGATGTCCATGAACAAAACAAAAGTTCTCCCGCTTGAAAACAAAACAAAAAAAAAAATAAAACTTTTAGTCCCACATCTAAGCAGGCCAATGGTATTTTAATTAATTCCCTTTAAATAGGGAATTAAATCTAGGATTTGTTGTGTGGAGAAAAGTAAAGAAAAAGGGAGAAAAAGCTAGGTTTTTTTTAGGCCACGGGCTAGAGAAAGAAAAAAAAAGAGAAAGCTTCGAGAGATTCGACAAGAGAGAGGTCAATTTCTCTGGGTAAAATCAAAGTTTTTGTGGGACGAGCTTGTGGATTGTAAGTCGTTTGTTCTTTATAGTCAAATCTCCTCACCCCTCCGCGCGGACGAGCAATTTTGCCGAACCACGAATCTCGCTGCCTTTACCGCTTTTGCAGTATTATCGTATCGGAGGTTTCGCTGATTCACCCTAAGATCGTTGAGAGGAAGAGTAGATATCTCACTTTGTTGGGATATTTTACTTTCTATTCTCGCTTCCTTCGGCATCTTAATATACAAAGTTTTCTTCGTGCTGATATTATCTCGGCATACATATTGTTGGAACCCCGATCCCAACAGAAATAATTTTCTTATGATATTGGGTGTCGATTGCAAATAATCAAAACAAAGTAATAGTTTACATAAGAGGTAAGCTTCTCGAGTGACTTGTCATTTTCCCAACAAAAAGAAAAAAGAGAAAAAATTTAAAAATAAAAAAGACAGAGAAATAAAGAAAAACTGAATGTACAACCATGTGAAACATGAAACTTTAAATTGGTGACCCTATTATTTTTTTTCGGTTTGATTGTGACCCCATTATTATTCGTCTCTTATAGCTAGGGTGTGGACCAACTAAGAAACACATATTTAATTTTGAAGATGACATTTTTGACTCATAGATAGTGTTATTTATTAGCAAAGATTTCATATCCATGCTCCTATGTCCATATATACACAAAACCTCAAGATATTATGGATGTGGTTTTTTCTTATTGCATTACAAAATATGCTAGGAACATTCTCACCCGCAATAATTTCCATATTATGGAGATCCTCACAGGTTAATTATGAGTGGTACTAGTATGCCAATCGAAAAGAGACACAATCGAAATAATGTTTTATGGAGGATTTTTAAGGGATACAATTAGCTACCACAACTGTATTTCCTGTCAACCAAACAATCCCTTTGTGAACATAAGGGCTCGTTTATTTGACAAAAGTACTATAGTCTATAAGTAAAAAATTTATAAGAGAAGTAACTTCCAAATTTATGAAATAGTAAATAAGAAAAGTATTAACCTTTTTTGTCTGTTTCATCGAATTTTAAAAGCAGTAAAAGAGTATTTCTTCTCCTTCATTCACTTTTTTGTGATGTTTCAGCTACCTCTGAGCCTTCAATGGCAGGGGGAAAAAGGAAAAAGAAACAGGAATGCTAGCTAAGCATTTGAAAGTATAAGAATTTGATTTTCAGAGAAACAAACATATATTCTCAAGACAAGATAAGTTATTTCTCACGCTTCACTCCAAATTTACTTCATAACTATTTATATTTAAACAAGTAGACCCTAAACATGTCATATGTACTATCTGTAAAACAGCTTTTGAATCCTCTTCTCATGTTTGTTCGCTCTAAAGATAAGCTTAACAACATTGAGAATGATATTATGCAATTGAGGTTTGTTTTTGACATTTATACTAACTTGATAGGTGGATACCATTAAGATTTTACTTTAGGAAAATAATTCTACTTTCAAATGATTATTGAAGATTCAAGTATTTGATATGGGATGTAATTAATGATATTCTCTCTTTTGTAATTGACAACGCTAATACGTTGTTAGGGCGCGCGTAGAACTTGCTTTAAATGTTGGGTTTGTTATTTGTTATTGTTTTGGTTATGGGTATTGATGATAAATGTCAACACATGTGCTTAATTATCCATAAATTGGATGAGTACGAAGAGTAATTATTTTTGGACCTAAAATATGGGACCTGACCGTGAGACAGTTGACATGTAATGTGTTAATTATATGTCGACAGCTTCGGTACTCCGATAATTATTTTTTGGAGTACCCTTTAGACTCTAATTAGTACTAACCAGCTAATTGACGATTCATTGTACAGTTAGCCTGCCACATCACCTGTCCCTTGCACCTATCCCATTTTTGGGTACTCCTAGCAATAATACTCGAGTAAGAAACTCACTATCAGCAATAATTCCGTTGCAATAAAACAAATAAGTAGTATCCCAGATTCAAAAAAAAAAAAACGAAAAAAAAAGAAAAAGCAAACAAACATCCCCAGATATATCCGAAAACTGTGAACCCTACCTACCTAATTGTGTGGCCAAAGTTTCTCTCGTGTTTCACGACTCATGAGCAGTCATTAATTACTATCCTATCTTAAGGATAATGATAGAGACTACACACCCGACGGTTTCGTTTTTTCATGCTATCAAGTACTCTACAAATAGCGAATGTGAGCAGAGAGGTGAGAGGCAATTAATTACTTAAATAAGCCAAAAATGAAGAAGAGTTCAGCCATTCTCGTGTTTGTAGTTGCAGCTTTGGCATTCTTGGCTGCTACGCGCTCCGCTGCCCGTTCTGATCTCACTGATCTCCTAGCTGCAGCCGAAAAAATCGGTAAAATAACCACATTATTAATATAATTACTAAGTCACATATATCTGTTTAGGGACCCTGTCACAATACCAAACCTTCAAACTTGTGGTTAGAATTGAGAGTTATATTATTAAATATATATACATAGGTCGAAACTTAGACACACAGCAAAAATCCGCTTTAAATTCCGGTGAGATTTAAAGTTATATTGAGGAGTAAAGGTTATCTTTTATATTCCAACAATACCTGATGTAAAATTTCGCAGAAGAGATGGAAGAGGTGGAGAGCTTGACAGAGGGGAAAACTACACCGAGGCTTCAAGTCGCGACAAGCGGCGCAGCGACAGGAGATCTCCGGAGTTTGCGAGATGCGTGTGCGACGATGTTGTTCTGGCTTGCCACCCGGCCTGCAAGAGGTGTGTGCAACTGCCGATTTTTATTTGGCCCCCTCGTTACCGTTGTGAGGACATGCGCTACAAGGCTTGCCACCGCAAATGCCATAAGCCTGCCCTCCAATCTATTATTAACTGATCGTGGGATCGATGTACGTATGTATGTATGGTTGTAGCTAGCACAATGCTTAATTAACTAGTTAAATAAGAGAGGAAATGGACTCTATCTATGTATGTCGTTGATGCTAGCTCCCTATATATATATATGCTTAAATAAGAGAGATTAATGAAAACTATCATGAGGTTGGAGAGTTAATTTCTTGGCATATCTAGTCCCCTGTGGGTAAAGCAAAGTCCTGTGAAGATTGTTTACGAATTTCGTGATTAAAGTTTTTGGTTTAAATGCTTTAGCTGCTGGTTTGGTTTTTTTTTTGTGCAAGTAAGCAAGTAATCTTATTCACCAGTAGTAAAAGAAGCGCAAAACTATTTATGTACAAGATGTCAGCACTGGCAAATTATGCCTAGCAAAACCACTCAAACTGACTAAAAGAAAGACTCCCCCGAATACTAACATCAAAGATAAACTCTCACGAACCAAAACAAAAGCTTATTGCGAGGATCATCTTCTTCTAGCTAAAAATTTAGGGTCAATCCTCATAGCCTGACACCAAACTCTATTAGCCTTTGTATCCTTCAAATGCACTACTCTGCTGCAAAGAACTTTGATCTCAAAAATGATCTGTTTATTATGTACGTATGTATGTATGTGTGGTTCTAGCTAGCTGGCGAAATGCTTAGTTAAGTAAGAAAAGAAGAGGAAATAATGTATCTTTGTATGTTGTGGATTCTATAGCTGCCTATGTTTAAATAAGAGAGGGATTGATGAAAACTATCATCATGAGATTGATCACATAATTTCTTGACATATCTAGTGCCTCTGCGGACAATTGCAAATTCCTGTAAAGTTTGATTACACACATTTCCTGATACATCCTTTGTACTAATAAAGGTTCGCAGATTATTATTCACTTTATTAGCCCTTAAATCTTCTCATATTTAATGGTGTTATTGTTTGGGTCGAAAGTTGATTTCTTTGTCGCTTCCATTACAAAACTTAAGAAAATTATACTTTGATTTTCAATTACAAAGAAATTTTAGATAACTCTCTCACAAACTCGAACAAAAGACACTACAAGTGTAGATCTCCTGCTTTTGTGAGACTTTGCTCGCGTCGACGCAGAATCCGTGGACCACCGAAAATGATCGCCGAATCGACGGTTTAGTTGATGCTTCGCGAAAGGAAACAAGAACTTAAGCAAATATCTTAGCAAAGTAAGATATCTACTCTTCTCAAGAATAAGTCAAAGCTTAAACTCGAGGAATCTCCGTAGATTGTGTTCTTGAACTTTGGAAGCTTGGATTCTCTCTCTCTCCTTGCAAAGCTCGTTTTGTTTGATCTCGATTGCCAAATGCCGATCCCCGCCCAAGTGGATGTAGGGGGTATTTATAGTCCTTGGGAAACGTGGTCCTCCAAGAAACACAAGTCATAAGTGCTCCACATTTGCGCTAGCGCTGCGTACCGAGTCGCCAGCTATGCCGCTTCGCCGGCGCGTAGGCATTACGGCCGCTCGGCGGCGCAGAGGTAAGATGGCCGCCACACCGGGCGAGTAAGCGTTGCCCCTTCAACAGTTGAACGTTGGCTGCTTTTGCAGACGATTAAATGCCCTAAAATCACGCCAGTGGGCGATTTTCGCGGTAACCGCCATTAAAGTATCTCGAACGCCTCTTTGCTTTGATAAAGTCAAGTGGGCCCCATCGGCATTGATTTAGACCCTTCAAGAGATCGCTTAAGTATTCTGGTCTCGCTTTGACGACACAAGTAAGTGCCTCGCCTATAGCGAGACACATCAAGGTGTCGCTTCGTGGCGAGACACAAGTAAGTGCCTCGCCTATAGCGAGACACATCAAGGTGTCTCGCTAGTGGCGAGGCACACACGAAGTGCCTCGCCATAGCCGAGACATCAAGGTGTCTCGCTAGTGGCGAGGCACACATAAGTGTCTCGCACTGTAGCGAGACACAATCTTCCCCTGTGTTGACTTCTTGAGATTTCGACGACGTTGTTCTTCGATCTTCTCATAATTTAGTCATATTTGAGGTTATTCAGCAATTTTTGATGCCTACAGATACCCTCCAAAGTTTTCAGACTCCACTGTATTTTATCGAGGGGTCTGGAATACTTTGGATAAGATGCTCCTTGCTTCTGTTCAACGTTGAACTTTGTAGAAGTGGCCCATGTTTTGCTTCGCCGAACCCCGGCTACGCCGACGTCACGACCATATTCTCGAAGTTCAATAACTATTGCATTTGTATTTGAATTGGTTGAAATGTCGAAGTCGATTTTGGACTAATCATCTTCATCTTGAAAGTCATCATTTGTTGTGATTGAATGCCTTGAGAGTCATTCAGAGAAAAGCGCCATCCGGTTTTCTCAATATCGATTTCCGTGAAAGCTTCAGATGTAATATGGAATCAATTTGTCTTGAATATACCGCCTTGAATCCCATGCAGAATAATTATCAATATCCGAATTGTCCCACTTGAAGAAAGCGAAGCAGGCAATATGAAGTGTCTCGCCAAAGATGGTGGTTAATGTTGTCTCGCTTGAGCAAGCGGCCGATTCCTCGCTTGAGCTGGCAGCTTGACCCGCCCGCCGATAAGCTGGTCAGATAAAACCCGACACTAGGTTTTAACCCCATTCGACCCCGCCTTCTAAACTTCAAATTTGTTCTAATTTCTTCCCGAGCTCTTCCATCAATCTTAGCAAGCCCTTTTAATCTCTCAAGCTTCCAAGTTTGCTCGAAAACCCTCTTTAGATCTAGGGTTTCTTCGATTTCTTAGATCCCATCGATGATCGATTTTCCTCCATCAAACCGAAGCCCCGATCTTCGCCGATCCAAGCCTCTTCATCAAACCCTAGGCCTCTTCGAAGCTTCTTGCTTTCGGATTTTCATCAAACCCTAGCTTTTCTCTTGTTCAAGCCAAAAATCTGATTTTTATCATGTCTCCCAAAAGATCTCGTGGTCCCTAAGGCCAAATCCGTTCCCCAAACCTCGATGTCGAAGAACCGATCATTTCTTTGGGGTGAGTTCTTCTCGATATATGCACTTATTTTGGGTTGAAAAGTTTGCATTTTTGTATAAAATCCTCATTTGTTCTCCTTTGCAGGCATTTGAGAAGTGTCGAGGTCCTCCTTTGTGTGGATCCGGCTAAAACAAGTGTTTTGCATAGCCGTAACATCTGCCAAATCAACGAACAAAGCTTCATTGTCTCGCGGTTTGCGTAGGCGGTCGAGGTCGCTCGCTTCGGGCGAGACAGCTTGGGATTGTCTCGCCAGCGGCGAGGCAGCTTGAAATCGCTCGCTTCGGGCGAAGTCACCAAGACCGCTCTTGCCGAGAGATAGTTGGGACTGCCTCGCGGCTAGCGAGATAGCTTGAGCCGCTTCACTTAGCGAAGTCGTCCCAACACTTAGGCATTTTTGATGTTAATTTTAACCCAGCACTGATAAGTGTATATGTGCTTTGCAGTTGAGTTTCCCCCTACCACGCATTTGGTGCTCATGAGTCAAGTGGATTGCAATACTGTTTTCCTCTTCTCAAGAGATGCCACTAGTGATCGATGCTCCTCGCCGGTCCAAATGCGCCCATCATCGAAGTGTTAGAACATGGTGATCGTCGTAATTTACGAAGAATGATCACCGACGCCCCACTGACAAAAAATGCCGGATCCACAGAGATAATGAGGAAGTCCAGCTATTTATTCGGGATTCTGCGGATCCGTAAGCCTTATCCGCTCGGACCAACCATGGTCAGATGAAAGTGATGGCTCTAATCTTTATTTACCTCCGCTACCCGCCATCATTCACTCTTTGCACGCGCAATTTATCGCTTAAGAGGAATATGTCCCGAGATCGATCAAGATTTGGAACGCATACACCGCGGATATATCGCCAAAGGCTAGCCTGTGTTCTAGCGACAAGAACTATATTCGGCGCTTTACCCGCCTTGTGGGTCGACAGCCCACCTCATGATGAACTGATGGTCAAAGCCGACACATTGAAGAATCGCTAATAAAATAGGAAGGAGTTGCCTCCTAAGAAATCTCACCTGCTTCGTTGGTACATTCTACTACCGACCGATGGTGGACACGATGACATTTACGCTCTCGACCGATGGAGCTCTGAACTCAAAGAGATTGATTATATGTTCCCATCCGTGCTAGCATGTATGGAATTCCTCCCACCAGATCATTTCCTCAAGATTGCCGAAATCTACAACCCGCATACCAACACCTTCTTGACGAAAAATGGGGAATTGGGTCTACCACTTCATGAGATGATGAAGGTTTCCGTCTTCCGATGGGTGAAGCACCATATCAAGAATATTTTCCGCCAATCGACGCATTGAGGGAAATGAAAGAGAAGAGATCACCGCTTATGATATTCTCGGGAGCCGACTTGCCACTATCAAGCCGCAATAGCCATAGTGGACGGAAGGCTAGGAGGCTTCCGCAGATTAGCCATAAACAGTCACGATTATCTATTCCGTAACTTAGAGGGTGACGAGGATGTAATCAACGTAAAATCTCCACTCTTCGCCATCAACAAGCCGATTGCAAAGATAAATGCCCAATCCTTCACTACCCCATATGCTGAGGGCAAAATTCCTAAGGGAACGAAATTTGAGACTTTCTTGTGGCAGCTACAAAAGCAGATCAAGCCACAAACTCTCTTGGCGGGCTACTTGGCTATCCGTTGAAGAAGTGTGTAGTCCCGCATCAATCTTCGATGCCCCGCCTTTAGAAGTGCTTTTCCCACCGTTGAGTTGGTCACCGATCGTCGCCTTTCTCTTCTTCCTGCAATGGTGGCAGATATTCATGGTGGACTCCGACGGATAGTCTCTGGTTTTATCCACAAGGGTAAAGGGTCTTCAAATGATATTCCAGCCGTCAAAGTAGAACTGCCGTATACATATTTGATGGCTCGCTCGTGCTTCATCGCCCGTGATCCGATGACGCCCCGACATAGTAGATTATGAACCGCCTTTATTTACGATCTTGGAAGAATGTAAGTGGAAAGCGACAAGGTCTCAAGCGCCTCGCCAACTCGTAATTGCTAAGAGTTGGGAATTCTTCAAATGTTTCCCGAACTTTTCAGGCCGATATGATGAAATGCTTGTAGATGCTGCTGGGCCTAGCGGAAGTCGAACTATTCTGGATCTTGGTTGCTTCCGATGGCTAATGAACATTCGCGATTGGTTACCCGATCTTCCGTGAAGAATTTCGCGGACATCGAGCCTTATCTCCCATGCCGCTTCTCCCGTCAATTCGGCTACGATCAGATCTACATCGGGAATCCAAATCGGGGAATGAAGACTCATGGAGGTCTTATTGACGGTGCCCGCTGGTATTGAACATAAGCGCCGCACCAATGCCAAGTTCGGGCCTCACGCCGAGCCAAAGCTTCAGATGACTTTTCTATACTGCAAATGGCTCATTGCAGCTAATGCTCCCACGGAAGTAGGACATGACAGAGAGCCTACACCAACCCGTGCTTCACCCAAACGAGCTCGCCCTTCAAAGAAATCAAAAGGCAAGAAGAAGGTCGCCAAGAAGAGAGTGAAGAAGAGGAATTTGATTATACACCCACACTTCAAGAAGAAGAAACGATCGCTCGCCCAGCCAGAGGTCCAATTGAGCGGTTGTAGTGCCATCGCCGCCGCTTCCGGGCTCGACGGATGTACCAGCCAAACCTCTTCTCGTGTTCCACCTCCTCCGCTGCCCTTTGAAACGGCCTCGCCGTAAGGTCGTTTTACTTATCCCCACCGGATGACTGGCCGAGACAGGGAAGAAGAAGAAGAAGAAGCGACCGAGCTTATACTCCAAAGAGGGCTCGCCCATCACCGGCCGCTCATACTTCGCTTCCATCGCCGGCAATAATGCGCACGTAAGAAGGTCGCACACGTGCTTCGCTGCACGAGATCCCCAAAATCACCAACTCCCCGAGGCGATAGACACCGATTTTCCGCCTAAGAGAAGGTATGACTCAGATTCATCATCTCTCGACTTTACCATTTCATCTATGATTATTAATTATTCCATTTTTCTTATCTCAAGAAGGCGAGGTTCCAAATGAACCTTCTCCTCCAAGAGCGCTCACTTATGAGGATCCCAACTCGAGATACCAACGCCAAACTATGGATCGACGCCCCGATACCACTACAGACGCCGACATTGACATCCCTCCTGCCGAGGGTGCCGCCGCAGTACGCACCATTTCATCCGATGGCGACTTAGAATCATGAAAGAGTCTCAATTGGTTCCTCCACTTATTGCTAACGCTTCATATTCTTTTAGAAAAATTCCAAGAAATGAGCGCAAGCTGCTAGCCACCGAGCCAACTCCTCGGTATGAAGTCTAATTTCCACAGATTCTTTTCTCCATATTGGAAAGCTAACATATTGCGCTTTCAAGAATGGAAGAACAAGTCAAGGAGAGGCCGCCTTTAGGTGAGGAACCAGAATTTCAACCGAACTCCGAATTGATCCCCGAAGAGGGTTTCGAGGAATCATCCAACATGGCTTAAGTCGATGATCTCCCTTCTCGAAGTCCGATCACATTTTGATTGAAGAGATGTTGTCTAACAGTTCGATTCCCTGCCAGACTCAATCAACATCTCCCAAACCGAGTCCATTATTGTATCAATCTGTTGAGAGTTTGCTCGCTCAACCTCGACCACCAACTACTCAAGCCGACTGGACCGCTGTGGTTCACGAGACCAACAACCAACTATAGAGCAAACAACTCAAATTGAAGGCCCTATTATGCACCCCGACCACCGCTATCCAACTTGAAATTGAATCAACTCCTGGTTCCCCAAGTCAATTGATGAGTGTGGAAACAACACTTGCCGGAGGATCTTCTAGCCGCGACGCAGAAATCTTTCAATCTTGATTTTTTTAATTTGAGTTTGGAATCCTCGTAAGCTTACACTTTCTTTCACACCGCTCCTTCCATACCGTATGACACAATTAAAGCTTTAATGGCGATGAGGATCCGAGAAGATGGTCATCGCCACAGAAGCTTGAGGGTTTCACATTCCTTTTCAATAAATTGATTGAAAAGGTCGTGAATAAAGGTTCTTCCTTCACCAAATAAGCTGCCTCGACGGCATGTAAATATCATAAGGGAGGAGGATTTTCCGACTTGGTCGACTCCATTGCGTAAGATCCGATCCAGCCTAGAACAGAACCGAGTAAACTTCAAAGACTTCGTCCGGGTACTTCTTCTTATATCTCTTCTCGAAGTTGAGTCTATTACACAAGCTAGAGAAGCCAAGCCAAGAACTGTTGAAGAAGAACTACAAAGAAGTGCAAGCCCAATCCGCTGCCTAAGGGCAAGCTTGAATACACGGATGAGGCCAATGCCGACTTGGTCCGCCTCACGAGATGCACGACCTTGAGATCGCCACCAAGAAAGCTCGAAGATGTCAAGAAGCTGCGTTTCCTCGAAAATTGATCTTGCTAGTTCGTGAGAAGACTCGCCCAAACCGCGTAACAATTGAAAGCATCCGATGAAAGGTCTGCTGAACGGATCAAGATTATTCAACTTCTAACTATTAATGATGCTTCTAGAGTCCTTCTCGAAGGAATTGGAACAAGAATACCGCATCGAAGCTGAGCCGAAGAACAGATCCGGCCAATTCTCCCCATAGGACACTTTTGATTTTTGTTTAGTCGACAATGTATTTTAAACCACATCATTTATGAAATAAAATTTACTTTTGTCGACTTTTATTACGTTCTTTATTCTGCTTTGAACGAATGGATATAACCTTAATAGGATTTTTGGCAAACCCTCAGCCATCAACGGATTTGATATGCCTTTACCAATTACCGTTTGAATTGGGCTAGCATGTAGATTATTTAAGTCCGTTCTACACATAACGTTGCGCTAAAAGAGTGAATTCTCTTAGACTTTATGCTACGATATTGAATACGTAGGCTTAATCAATTATCACGGGAACTGATTACCCGGCGGCGTGTGTTAGACGCTGACTTATTCCTGATTTAAGGACAGGAATAACACCTACTACGCATAAATAGACGTAGATTTAATATAACCAGCTATGTAATGAATACATAACCTTCTGGAATTGTGTCTTCTCTTGGGGCGAAAACGAACCCGTTGTGTCTTCTCTTGGGGCGAAAACGAACCCGTTGTGTTTTCTCTTGGGGCGAAAACGAACCCGGTTGTGTCTTCTCTTGGGGCTTAAAACGAACCCGTTGTGTCTCTTGGGGCTTAAAACGAACCCGTTGTGTGTTTTCTCTTGGGGCTTAAAACGAACCCGTTGTGTCTCTTGGGGCTAAAACGAACCCGCTGTGTCTTCTCTTGGGGCTAAAACGAACCCGCTGTGTCTTCTCTTGGGGCTAAAACGAACCCGTTGTGTCTTCTCTTGGGGCTTAAAACGAACCCGTTGTGTCTCTTGGGGCTAAAACGAACCCGTTGTGTTTTCTCTTGGGGCTTAAAACGAACCCGTTGTGTTTTCTCTTGGGGCTTAAAACGAACCTCGCTTCATGAAAGAAATTAATAATAGGTGTTAATATTATCGGTGGCTTCAATCGCTTAAGATTTTCACCAATGAGAGCTTAGTGAATGTGACTGCTCACAAGTCTAATCATTCAATATCGCTAAAACGGATTATCCCAATATATTAGGGATAATATATCTTCGTGAACTTTCCGCTAATTGGCATCATTAACTTGTCACCATCTTGAGTGATCAAGCGATATGCTCCATTTGAGTAGACCGTATCAATTATAAACGGTCCTTCCCATTTAGGCCGAATTTGCCTTTCTTCTTGGAATTAAGAATCATTGTCGCCGGACGGCGAAAGTACCAAGTTCTCCTTGAAACTCCGACACCGACTTTCTTGTTAAAGGCTTTGGAAATTTCGCTTGGTATAGCTCAATTTGTTGCCGAGCTCCTGCTGCTCATCTAACACCTCAAGCTCTTCAAGACGCTTTTGATGTTGTTCGTCACTTGTCATCCCTATCGCAAGGGCTACACGGCGACGGAATTTGTATCTCCAAAGGCAAAACAGCTTCACATCCGTGATACTAAGGAATATGGTGTGAATCCCGCTTGTTCGAATCAGAAAAGCGATATGCCCAAAGAGTTTCACCAGCTTATCATCCCAATCGCTTATTGGTTTTGACTAGCTTTGCTAAGATTTTGATGATAGTCTTATTAAAAGCTTCAGCCTAAACCATTTGCAAGTGGGATTATAAGTCAGGATCTAAACGCCTTGTATTCTCAACTTGCCGCAGACCGACGGCGCTGTTAATGAACTGAGGACCATTGTCATGCAATAATTGTTCTAACACCATATCGATAGATAATATGGTGTTTAATGAATTTGATGACAAGGTTCGCCTTGACTTCTTTGAGCGGAATTGCTTCACCCATTTAGAGAAGTAGTCGGAATTGCCAAACCATTTAGAGAAGTAGTCGGTAATTGCCAAAATAAAGTTTATCACCTTTTGTCGACGGGGAATATGGGTCCTACCACATCCATTCCCCATGTTTCAAACGCCAAGAAGTAGCCGACGGGTGTAGATCTTCCGCGGCCGATGCATGTAATTTGCATGTATTTGACACGCTGCGGACATCGCCTCGCATATTCAATTGCATCTCTAATCATGGTCGGCCAATAATAGCCTAACCTTCTTAGTCTATCTCCCGCTTTAGGACTGTGTTGATGCGCACCGCAAGTACCGCCATGTGCTTCTTTAAGTGCCTCTTCTCGCTTCCTTGGTCGAAAGACATTGAGTAACAATCCATCGTATGTACGACGATAAAGTGTTCGAGATGTCGCTGTAGTAGAATCTCTACGCTTCTTCTGATAGATTCCCTTTCTTTTACATCTTCTGGTAAAATACCATGTAAGACATAATCTATAATCGGAAAGCGCCAATCTCGAAGCTCGGGTCCCATTGAAGTAGCATGTGCTTCTTTGACACCCAAAATATATTCTGGTATGAAAAGTTGGTGTGTCCTCACAGTGACGAACTGCTCTGTTTGAGGGGGTTGCGCCAATGAAACAGCCAGTGTTGCTAACGCATCGGCATAAGCGTTCTGAAGCCGTGGTATATATTCGATGAAGAAACTTTTGAATGATTTTGCCATCTCTATTGCCGCTT
This sequence comes from Asparagus setaceus, assembly GCA_012295165.1. Lineage (NCBI taxonomy): Eukaryota > Viridiplantae > Streptophyta > Magnoliopsida > Asparagales > Asparagaceae > Asparagus > Asparagus setaceus. The sequence goes on from CM022705.1 coordinate 11,731,175, forward strand.
CATGATATGGGATCAAATCCGGATTTCTAACTTCATAGTCTCCACGAATTTGCTTAACTATGAGTTGAGAATCTCAACGCCGAGATATTCGACCCCAAATTTTTAGCAAAACCGAGCCCAATAAGTAACGATTGTATTCACCACATTATTAGAGCACGGCTCACCAACTAATAAGCCCGAGGCATCACATGTTTCTCCGGGGAAACTAAGACAACTCCGACTCCGGCTGAAATCTTAGAACATCCAGGAGCACTCGCCACATTGGTTGCGCGGGACGCTCCGTCGAAGTATAATTGCCACACATATTCATGAGAAGTGTGATTGACCTCATAGGTTTCACGTAAATCTTCATAAAGTATAGCTTTATCATCGACGGTCGCTACGGCTAGAAGATCACAAATCGCTTGTCCCTTCACCGACTTCGCTTGAAGTGGATGTCGATATAAAGGAGTAATGCCCATCTCGCTAGTCGCCAATTCAAAGAAGCCGGTTGTGTCATGAATACTGAATTGGATTAACATCCGAGATGACATGTATCGCCCGTCCACCAAGTAATGACGATTTTCTCGACCGCAAATACCAAAGCTAGGCATTCTTTCTCGATATCGATATCGATTCAGCGCCACCATTGTCCGACTCAAATAGTATACCGCTTGCTCGTGACCGTTATCATCATCTTGTGCTAATAAAGCACTTAATGAATGGTTGGTCGCCTCGACGTAAATCAAGAACGCCTTCCCGATTTCGTGCGACGAGAACAGAGGATTTGATAGATATATTTTAATATCTTCAAAAGCCTTCTGACAAGCATCATCCCAAACGAATGAAACACCCTTCTTGGCTAGCTTGGAGAACGGCTGACACTTGCCCGCAAGGTTCGAAATAAACCGTCTTATGTAAGCCAATCTCCCTTGCAACCCTCTGAGTTCTTTGAGATTCTTCGGAGGTTGTAACTCATTAATCGCCTTCACCTTGTCCGGATCAATATGAATTCCCTTTGACGTGACGACTAAAACCAAGGAATTTACCACCGCCATTCCTAAGAATGACTTAGTTGGATTCATCTTCAATTGATGACCCCGCATAAGTTCAAATACCATCCTGAGATCTTTAATATGATCGCCCTTATCCCGGCTTTTCACTACTAAATCGTCAACATAGCATTCGACGGTCTTTCGTAGATGATCCTCAAAAATATTTGTCATTGCCCGTTGATAAGTAGCTCCCGCTCTTCAAACCAAAGGGCATAACGGTATAACAAAAGACGCCAAGAGGCCCGAATGAGGTATGTTTCTCATCGCCGATGCATCTTGATTTGATTATATCCAGAGAACCCATCCATAAATGACATTCTTTCAAACCCGCACGATTATCTATGATGACATCCGTGATGGGAGTGGAAAGTCATCTTTAGGGCATGCCAAGTTTAGATCTCTCAAATCGATGTAAATTCTAATTGTCCCATTCTTTTAGAACAGAACAATATTTATGCAATCTAACTGATGTTGCTCTTCCCCGATAAAGCCCGATTTTATGAGTTTAACCTCAGCTACGATTGCTTCCATGATTTGTGGACTAAATCTTCACGTTGTTGTTTCACGTGTTTAGATTCCGCTTGATATTAAGTCGGTGCATCGCTACTGATCAAGCCCGTGCATGTCTTCATAATTCCGTGCTAATACATCAATATATTCGCCAACAAGAGAAATCAATTCTCTTTTTCTTCCGAAGAAGACTACCACTCATGAATATGGGTTTCGATTATCTTCGCCACCCATATTAACTTGAACAATCGCATCTTCTAGAAGGCTCTCTTTGTTCAAACCTATCGCCGAACTGAACATTCAGATGGAAAGTCCAAGGGTCTTCCCATTCTGGTAAATAATCATCTTCTTCAGACTGTGTAGGACTTATTGTGGTCATATTGGACATTAGCCCCTTGAACATTTCGCCAAGACTAAAATCCAATCCCAGGCTGAAGAATCTGACGAGCTGTCATGATCATCAATTTGCCAACAAAGATTCGCCGAGGATGAAGAAACATAGCCCGCACTTTTTATATTCATAATAACGACGGGCTTTCCTTGAAACATGAGAGGGTCGAGGCGAATCCAACACCGCCAACCGGCCAAGACCGGTCCGTACGAATTTATATCCCCATTTTTTCATGTAATGGTGCGCTTGTGAGCTATATTTGGAAAAATATTTGCACGGATCATCGTTGCTATCTTCAGATTCCTCACAATAATCTTGTGGTGGAGATTTTCTTCCTTTTCCAAAGATTGTTTGCTTTGCATCTTTCAAAGGAAGGAGGAATGTTGATCCCGCCGAACTTTGAAGGCATTTCTTCACCGTTCAATGACGAGCGTACATGTATATCATGATCCCTCGCATAATACCGCATTACAAGATCAACACTATGTACATACTCTAAATCGCCATTTATTATATATTCATCTAGCCGCTGCCATAACTTTCTCCGACGATTCAGATCCATCAAGATCGACATAAGAGGTTCGATGTCATTAAATACAAAGCTTCCATCGTAATCGAGCCCGCCTCAGACGCCTTCATTACCGCTGTCCGCACTCGGGCCGATGGTTCAAGATCGGATTCAAAGACCATACAAAAGAGAGTCAAGAAATAATTTTCTAACCCCTTGAATGGTTGCTTATCCGCGATCATCGTCTTGACCACATTATCGTCGACATACTTCAAACACCGATGTAATGTGGATGGGACTATAAGGCTACCGTGGATCCAAGGTCCACCCAATAGCAAGTTATACGAAGTTCTCGTGATCGATTACATAACATGTAACCTCGATTTGAGATCTCCAAGCCGCACTTTATCCGATTTTACCCAAAGGTCCGACCCGCCGGTATTAAATCCATAAATCACCGTGCTCAGAGAAGCCAACTTGCTAGCCTAATTCCAAGATGATACATCAACCGAGTGGCATAATGCCGACCGCAGATCCGTGATCAACTTGAATCCCGCTGACGTTAATCGAGCCAATGTACCCAAAGTGAAGTATAATGGCCTCGTCGCGGTTTCGAATTTTTCACCGCATATCCTCTGCAAAGGTTATGCAAGGGAATTGTGTTGTCGCTAAGTTGCAAGGTTCGGTTTTCTCCTAACCCGCTTGACTTGAGTGATAAAGTTTCAATCGCCTAAAGCTTCCTCGTAAGGCTTCTAGTCTCTTTAGAAAGACGTAGTAACTCGTAAAGAGTTATCCTCGCCGAATGTTGGCTAATCGGGTCATAACATCAAACGATATGATGAACTGAACTTCCGCTTGTCCCTCCTAATTGGATGATTAAATCGGGATTGCCTCGACTTGCACCTCTTGAGGTTGTTTATCTTTCGCTTGGTTGTATCCTCCTTAGCTACTTCCTCGCCGCCAGATTGTGTAGGTGGAGTCATTGCCACCCCCGCCTGCTAGAGTTTTGACATTCGAATCGAATTTCGGTATTGATAATCAATTTATGCCCACTTCGTAGCATAAGCCGGGTTACCTTCACCACGAACTTCATGTTCATTTTCAGATGACGAAAGAGTTGGAGCTTTTTCATCACCCTCTTCCGGAATTGCCGAAATATGAGCACAGAGCTTGCCTTTACGCTTGGACTTCCGTGTTGAAGAAGAACCCGTCCATTGCTCATCTTGAAGAAGATCTGGATGAATCCACGCATCGCCGTTAGAGTCGTATGATACCAATCCTTTCTGACATTGCCCATGCGGATCATCATTGACCGTTTTGACTTTAACCTCAGGGACAATCTTCTGTAAGTATGGCATGGGTGGTAGAGATCCAAAGTTGATGGCCACCATATTTGAACCAACTTTCTTCTCCTTCTTCGCCGTTATGATTCCCGCATCGATTAGAGCTTGAATTTTGTCTTTAAGAACAAAACAACTCTTGGTCGGATGATGGACCCTTCTGTGGTACGCACAATACTTGGGATCTGAGATCTTATTAGCCTCCTCTTGATTTGTGATTGGAGGCAATTTGATCTTATTGTTATCCAAGAGGTATTTGAAGATAACTGGCACTTCTTCCTCTTTGAAAGTATAGCTCTTTTGGAATCTAGTATCCGGAGCCTTCTGCAATTCTTGAGGTTTTTGTTGAAACCTCAATTGCGGTTGCTGCTGTTGTGACGCTTGTTGTTGCTGTTGGAATGCCTGATTTGCTTCAACAGCATTAGCTTGCGCCTTTCCTTTGCCACGGGGCACAAAATTCGCTTGAGGGAACTGCTGTGGGTTCACCTCTCATTCTTCTTCCTCCCGATGAAACGCTCGCTTCTTCACCGTTGAGTTTCAATTCTTTCCAAGTGGTTGGTGGTGCAACCCCCATGACTTCCAACAATTCTATAGAAAGATTATTGTGGCAAGTCTTCAAAATGAACTCTTCAAGAATTGGATCTCGCAATTCATAGCTTTATTGCGAAACGCTTAACTAATGTGTCAATTGTCTCCCATCTTTCTCGCTTCTCATCCAGAGAGTTCCAATGGAAACTTCGTGTCATCATCAAAGAAGTTACCGAGAAAAGAGCTTTCCATGTCATTCCAACAAGCATGCTCCCAGCTTTGAGTCTTCGATACCAATCGAAGGCAGCCTCAAGGGTACCGATTTAATGACCGAATCATCAAAGGCTCATTTCCGAGATCACCCCAAGTGAGATTTGAAATAGATTAAGTGCCGGTAGGCTAACCCTCCCGCCAAAAGGTGTGAAATTAATCAAACTGAATTTCAAGGTAAGGGATTGAATCCCACTCTCTCGATATGGACACGGATTCGGTCTTCTTAACCTCGTGAGCAGCCATTAAAGCATTAATTTTGCCTTCAAGCTCCTTCATCTTTTCATTTTCACCTTTGTTTTGATGATTTTAGGAGGAATTGGAACATTTCCGCTTTGGGTAGCTTAACGCTTTTCTTAGGAGGTTTATCGGCATAAATGTGTTCATCTATCTCCTAATCACCGCCTTCAACATTATGGTGGGTAACTCCTCCTTGTTGATCGGATTCAGCCGCTGATCGACCTGTGTTGTGCAACCGTATGGGTTTGCAACTCCTCATCCGCTGCATGGCTAGCTCCATCTCGCTCTCATTTCGCCTTAAGCTCTTCTCTTTGCTTGGCTAAGGCTTCGTAACATTTGAGCCGTGACATCGGAGTAATGGTAAAGCCTCCCTATGGTGACGACTCATACTTGAAACAAGATCGCCTCAAGCTATTGCCGAGCAAAGGCCGAAATTTCATCTTCGATGATTCTCCTTCATGCATTCTTCTATAGTCACGCGCCGCGTAGCTCGCAATTGCACCGGACAATCTCGGAAATCGAGAACTAACTCTTCCTCCGTGGGTAAAGTCGATCCGTGATCCGCCGCCAGCCCTTTCCCTTTGTTTACCATGTTAATAGTAACTTCGTGAAGTTCATCCGCTCAATGGTAGATCTTCTCTTTCTTCGGGTCGCTTTGACTCGCCTTCAAATCTTCCGTCGGGCGTGGAAAGCCTCTCGAATCTTGAAGCTCTTTGTGGTTGAGCGCTTGACTCGAATGTGCACATCCCGACAACAACGCCTTGATTAGTTGTGCACACGAGCAAGAACAATTTATTTCATCAATCGCTTCTTCGTGGTGTTACTACCCCACCGATGACACAGCTTGATGTGGCTTGTCATCGGTTGTACTTTCACCCCAAGTATAACGCTGTTCTTAACCGGAGGACACGTTTCTTTGGGGCGCCGATCATTCGACTTGGGAAGCACCTTTGATGTTTTAACTTCATCCGCTGAAATTGTCTTGGCATGGATCATAAGTGTTTTATCATCTCTCGTGACTTCACGAATCACACGCCAAGTTCTTCCCTTTAGTAGACTTCGCTGACTTTATGGATGCTCAAACGAGATGCAATTGAAATTTTAGAAGCTCGAGATGTTTCAGCTTGCTCGTAACTCTTCCGACCGGGTAATCCAAACGCTTCTTCATTGGTATCTTGCCTTTATTTTCTGTCAGGACCAAGACTACCAACACCGGTTGCCAAATTTCCGTGCTTAATTGTTGTTATCTTAGCCGAGAAGTGAATGAAAGGGCGGAGAAACCAAATTCTTGCCAAGGCATGGAAGGTCGCCGCCGGGCGAGGCAGCTCGGCCGCTCGCCGACGCTGGTGACGTTTATTAATCGCCGGCCGCTGGCGCAGGCAGTTTAGCCGCCTCGCCACGCTGAGGTACCGGTCGCCTCGCCAAGATCGCTGTCGGTGCGCACTCTTGAGCCGATGTCGACTTCGACCCAAACTTTGTGATTTTGAGTCGATTCCTTGGTTGATTTAGACTCGCGCTTTGCGAACAATGGCACGCGGCATGAGCAACGCTGCACGGCGCTTTTGGGCTCCTTCCTGTCAATCGGGTCCTTTTGACTAGAACCCATTCTTCCTTGGGAGGAGTGTCGGATTGAGGTTGAGACGTTGTAACTTGTCGACGCTTTGATCACGAGAGTTCGTGGTTGTAATGAACTCCGCCTCGCTGATTCCATGGCCTTTGCAAGTTGTCCGCCATCTTTGACGTTGTCTCGACGAGCCCTCTTCGCCGAGCGTTGAGATCTTGTTGAATGACTCTTTCTTCTGAAAGGAGTCAACTTGAGCGAGCTCCCGCTTTGAAATCCACCGGTGTTGTTGAGAGGGGAAATCGCCCGCCGCAGTTTAACGAGAATCGCTAAGCATCACAACGTAACTAACCTCCTCTTAGGCGATGAGATCCTCCGATGTTTGCGGGTGAGGAGGACTTCGATGAGGAAGAGGAGAGATATTCTTCAAACTTGGCTTGATCGAAGAAATAATCCACCCATCGACCATGAGGTCGGCTTGATCGCCGCAAGGTCAGCGACACAACGATCTCTGCTCGAGACCGCTGGCTCCCATCGTGGTCGCCATCGTTTGGGTCGAAAGTTGATTTCTTTGTCGCTTCCATTACAAAACTTAAGAAAATTATACTTTGATTTTCAATTACAAAGAAATTTTAGATAACTCTCTCACAAACTCAACAAAAGACACTACAAGTGTAGATCTCCGCTTTTATGGGACTTTGCCCGTGTCGGGACGCGAATCCGTGGACCACCGAAGCGATCGCCGAATCGACGGGTTTAGTTGATGCTTCGCAAAGGAAACAAGAACTTAAGTAAATATCTTAGCAAAGTAAGATATCTACTCTTCTCAAGAATAAGTCAAAGCTTAAACTCGAGGAATCTCCGTAGATTGTGTTCTTGAACTTTGGAAGCTTGGATTCTCTCTCTCCTTGCAAAAGCTCGTTTTGTTTGATCTCGATTGCCAAATGCCGATCCCCGCCCAAGTGGATGTAGGGGGTATTTATAGTCCTTGGGAAACGTGTCTCCAAGAAACACAAGTCATAAGTGCTCCACATTTGCAAGTAGCTGCAGCCGAGCGTTCGCTGCTATGCCGCTTCGCCGCCGGCGAGGTATCGGCCGCCGCCAGGCCAGGTAGATGGTCATTCGCCGACCGGCGAGGCAAGTCGCCCCTTCACCGTTATAACGGTTTCACGCTTTTAGGCACGATTAAATGCCCTAAAATCACGCCTAGTGGGCGATTTTCGCGGTAACCGCCATTAAAGTATCCGAACGCTCTTTGCTTTGATAAAGTCAAGTGGGCCCCATCAGATTGATTTAGACCCTTCAAGAGATCGCTTGCATTCGGTCTCGCTTTGACGAGACAGTAAGTGCTCTTATAGCGACACATCAAGTGTCGCTATGGCGGCATTTCACACGAAGTGCTCGCCGCAATGAGACACATCAAGGTGTCTCGCTAGTGGCGAGGCACATAAGTGTCTCGCGACCAGAAGCGAGACACAATCTTCCCCTGTTGACTTCTTGAGATTTCGACGACGCTGTCCTTCGATCTTCTCATAATTTAGTCATATTTGAGGTTCTTCAAAGAATTTTGATGCCTACAGCTATCTCTCATATCCGAGTATCTCACATGACTATTACATGTGCAAAGGAGAGTCCTTCAGATTTTACTTGTTGTGGAAATGTTAGAATATGAAAATGTAACTCTCAACCCTCACTGAAAGTTTTGATGCAAAAGTTGGATCATTTAAGATGGTATTAGAGCAATCCAGATTTAAATCCCATCAACCATGAATTTAAAGCGGTTTTTAAAACATTGACACTGTTGCGTAAGTCCAAATTTCAGCCCATAAAAACGACGTTCAACCTACGGGAGGCATGTTAGGATAAGAAAATATAACTCTAATCCTCATAACAACTTCGAAGTTTTGGTGTAATGTTTAGGCCATTTAGTAAGAGATAAGATTCTACTCCTATAGGAGTTAGAATATAAACAATTGTTGCATGCGAATTTATTTCTTGTATTGAATGCTTGCTAATGGGCTTTGAGCTCTCCTGTCCGTACACTGAAATAATTTTCTTATGATATTGGGTGTCGATTGCAAATAATCAAAACAAAGTAATAGTTTACATAATAGGTAAGTTTCTCGAGTGACTTGTCATTTTCCCAACAAAAAGAAAAAAGAGAAAAAAATAAAAAAAAAATTAAAAAGACAGAGAAATAAAGAAAAACTGAATGTACAACCATATGAAACATGAAACTTTAAATTGGTGACTCTATTATTTTTTTTCGGTTTGATGGTGACCCCATTATTATTCGTCTCTTATATATAGCTAAGGTGTGGACCACCTAAGAAACACATAATTATTTTTGAAGATGACATTTTGACTCATAGATAGTGTTATTTCTTAGCAAAGATTTCATATGCATGCACCTATGTCCATATATACACAAAACCTCAAGATATTATGGATGTGGTTTTTCTTATTGTATTACAAAATATGCTAGGAACATTCTCACCCGCAATAATTTCCATATTATGGAGATCCTCACAGGTTAATTATGAGTGGTACTAGTATGCCAATCGAAAAGAACAAAATCAAAATAATATTTTATGGAATATTATGGAGGATTTTGAAGGGATACAATTAGCTACCACTGCTATATTTCCTGTCAACCAAACAATCCCTTTGTGAACATAAGGGCTCGTTTATTTGACAAAAGTACTATAGTCTATAAGTAAAAATTTATAAGAGAAGTAACTTCCAAATTTATAAAATAGTAAATAGGAAAAGTATTAACCTTTTTGTCTGTTTCATCGAATTTTAAAAGCCGTAAAGAGTATTTCTTCTCTTCATTCACTTTTTGTGATGTTTCAGCTACCTTTGAGCCTTCAATGGCAGGGGAAAAAGAAAAGGAAAAAGAAACAGGAATGCTAGCTAAGCATTTGAAATTAAGTATAAGAATTTGGTTTTAGAGAAACAAACATATATTCTCGCAAAGATAAGTTATTTCTCGCTACATTCACTTCAAATTTACTTCATAACTATTTATATTAAACAAGTAGACCCTAAACACTTCATATGTACTATCTATAAAATAGCTTTTGAATCCTCTTCTCATGTTCGTTCGCTCTAAAGATAAGCTTACTAACATTGAGAATGATATTATGTAATCGAGGTTTGTTTTTGACATTTATACTAACTTGATAGACGGATACTATTAAGATTTTACTTTAGGAAAATAATTCTACTTTCAAATTATTATTGAAGATTCAAGTATTTGATATGGGATGTAATTAATGATATTCTCTCTTTTCTAATTGAAAAGGATAATATGTTGTTGTTAGGGCTCACGTAGGACTTGCTTTAAATGTTGGGGTTGTTATTTGTCATTGTTTTGGTTATGGGTATTGATGATAAATGTCAACCCATGTGCTTAATTATCCATAAATTGGATGAGTACGAAACTCACTATCAGCAATAATTCCGTTGCAATAAAACAAATATGTAGTATCCCAGATTAAAAAAAAAAAAAAAAAAAAAAAAGAAAAAGCAAACAAACATCCCCAGATATATCCGAAAACTGTGAACCCCACGTAATTGTGTGGCCAAAGTTTTTCATGCTAGAGACTATACACCCGACGGTTTCGTTTTTTCATGCTATCAGGTACTCTACAAATAGCGAATGTGAGCAGAGAGGTGAGAGGCAATTAATTACTTAAATAAGCCAAAATGAAGAAGAGTTCAGCCATTCTCGTGTTTGTAGTTGCAGCTTTGGCGTTCTTGGCTGCTACGCGCTCCGCTGCCCGTTCTGATCTCACTGATCTCCTAGCTGCAGCCGAAAAAATCGGTAAAATAACCACATTATTAATATAATTACTAAGTCACATATATCTGTTTAGGGACCTGTCACTACACCAAACCTTCAAACTTGTGGTTAGAATTGAGAGTTATATTATTAAATATATATACATAGGTCGAAACTTAGACACACAGCAAAAATCCGCTTTAAATTTGTAGCCGGTGAGATTTAAAGTTATATTGAGGAGTAAAGGTTATCTTTTTATATTCCAACAATACCTGTATGTAAAATTTCGCAGAAGAGATGGAAGAGGTGGAGAGCTTGACAGAGGGGAAAACTACACTGAGGCTTCAGTGCTGCGACAAGTGCGGCGTGTGCGACAGGAGAGCTCCGGAGTTTGCGAGATGCGTGTGCGAGGATGTTGTTCTGGCTTGCCACCCGGCCTGCAAGAGGTGTGTGCAACTGCCGATTTTTATTTGGCCCCCTCGTTACCGTTGTGAGGACATGCGCTACAAGGCTTGCCACCGCAAATGCCATAAGCCTGCCCTCCAATCTATTATTAACTGATCGTGGGATCGATGTACGTATGTATGTATGGTTTGTAGCTAGCACAATGCTTAATTAACTAGTTAAATAAGAGAGGAAATGGACTCTATCTATGTATGTTGTTGATGCTAGCTCCCTATATATATATGCTTAAATAAGAGAGATTAATGAAAACTATCATGAGGTTGGAGAGTTAATTTCTTGGCATATCTAGTCTCCTGTGGGCAAAGCAAAGTCCTGTGAAGATTGTGTACGAATTTCGTGATTAAAGATCCCCCCGATCCCCTCAAAAAAAAAAAACCTTTGGCTGTTGGTTTGGTTTAACATTAATGGATATTCGTTTAGAAATAAACAATGGATTGATATCTGCATATTTTTTCTATACATATCTTATGTTTATGTTGCATTCTATGAAGCCTTTTACCATATTTTCTCGAAACTAGGACTTCATCAGCAATAAATTGCTCCTTAAAAGTACTATAGTAGCACAATTCTCTTTGCGCATGTATGAGCCAACAAGTTTCAAATCCCATATCAAATCCAATATCAACTTGACTCATGTAATCAAATAAAGGGGTTAATTTCACATAACCCCCCTGAACATTGGGGGGTGTTCCACATAACCTCGTGAATAATTTTTTTTTATCTCACATAACCCCTGTAAACTTCGTAGTGTCTCACAAAACCACCCTAAAATTTAACCTTATCTCACTTGACCAATACAGGTAAGTTGCAAATAACTAAAATTTCCTTGAGTGGAAAATAAATCCCTAATTTAGGGGAGAGAGTACATTGCTTGTAATGATAATTGAGAGTTTTTTGTTTTTCTCTCAAAGGCATTTTAGTTATTTGAAATTACAGGAAGGGTTCGGTGGGGTTGGGGTGGTGTTGGGGTGGGGGTTGTTGATAAGATTAAAGCTCAAATGAATTTTTGTGAGATACCCAAAAGTTCAGTGATTTATGTGAGATAAAACAAAGTTTAGGGGGTTATGTAACCACCCCCCAAAGTGGAGGGGGGTTATGTGAAATTAACCCCAAATAAAGCATCCGGATTCAAGATAACAACATAAACAAAAGCAATACACTTTGCTTTCTTAAAAGAATAGAGAAAATTATAATCTCCTGTTAACTGCGATAATAATAAACAACTAGACACCCACCAAACAAAGGTTATATTCGAGGTAGAAAAGGTTCTTTATATTTATGTTAATTAATTATGAATCTTTTGAAATTGTTCTTATTGCGATTAATATTTCAAGACCTCTTACCATGATATTTATATTGGTTACTTGTAGATGCATCTCTTGTACTATAGAAGGTTAGCCATTTATTGCTTTATTATCACTTAACTTTCCTAATAGAGTTATTTTCTTCATACGGGTGCAGAGAGAGCCCTCGGTATTTTAGTGAGTTGTGGAGAGACACTTCTTACATGTGAATTCATTTTTTGTCGAGCAAGCCTACCTTGAAATAAGTTTAGGATTATTAAATTGATCGATTGCCAATAATCAAAACAAAGAAATATTGCCAAAAATTATATATGATCCCTGAAAAATATGAAATTGCAAACAACCTCCTGAATAATATGGAATTGCATCAGACTTTTACAGTTAAAAAATTTACTAAAAATTCTATAAGAAAAATAAAAAATTACAAAAAAATCTCCCGAAAAATCCGAAATTGCAAACAACCTCTTTAAAATCGAAAAATTATAAACAACCTCCTGATTTTTGTTTGTTTTTGTTCATTTGGTTGTAATGGCCAATAATTTTGTGGAGTTCAAGACTTTTATCCTTTTTTGTTCGGTTTTCACCCAATGGCAAATAATTGCTGAGTGCAAAATTCACGATTTTCATGAGCTATAATTTTATTTATTTTCTTTCATTTTATCTTAATAGCAAATAATTATGCTAAGTTTAAAATTCATGATTTCATGAGCTATATAATCCATGATTTTGTCCATTTTTTCGCTTACACTTAGTGGCAAATAATTAAGTTGAGTGTGAAATTGACAATTTTAATGAACTATAATCCATGATTTTTATTTATTTTTCGCTTGTTTCCACCCAATGATAAATAGTTAAGTGGAGTGCCAAATTCACAATTTTCATAGGCAACCCATGATTTTTACCTTTTTTATTTTGACCTAATAAAAATAATTATAATGTAGGGTTTAAAATTTACGATTTTCATGAGCTATAACCTACGATTTTATTTATTTTCTATCATTTCAACCTAATGACAAATAGTCATGTGGAGTTTAATATTTATGATTTCATGATTTATAACCCCATGATTTTGTCCATTTTCATTCACTCCCATCCAATAATAAATAATTAAACAGAGTTCAAAATTGATGATTTCAAGAGCTATAACTTATAATTTTTATCCACTTTTGTTTGTTTCGATCCAGTGGCCAATAATTTTACGGAGTTAAAAATTCATATAAGGTATAACCTTATTTCATTATCTTTTAATTATGTGGAGTTCAGAATTCACAATTTCACGAGCTATAACACATGATTTTGGTCCATTTTCTTTTATTTTCACCCAATGGTAAATAATTGTTTAAATGCAAAATTCACGATGTTTATGAGCTATAACCCACAAATTTTATTCATTTTCTTTCATCTCCATCTAATGACAAATAATTATGCAGGGTCCTAAATTGACGATTTCATGAGCTGTAACACATGATTTTTATATATTTTTATTTATTTCCACCGAATGGCAAATAATTAAGACGAGTGTAAGATTCACGATTTTCATGAGCTATAACTCATGATTTTTTGGTCATTTGCTTTTGTTTCTACCTAACGATTTTTTTCCTATTTCATTTGTTTACATCGCATCCAATGATAAATAATTAAGTAGAGTGCAAAATTCATAGTTTTAATGAGCTATATATATATATATATATATATATATATATATATATATATATATATATATATATATATATATATATATATATATATATATATATATATATATATATATATATATATATATATATATATCCATTTCCTTTCATTTCGATCAAATAGAAACTAATTATATGAAGTTTAAAATTCATGATTTCATGAGCTATATAATCCATGATTTTTATTTATTTCCACCGAATGGCAAATAATTATGCTAAGTTTAAAATTCATGATTTCATGAGCTATAACCTACGATTTTATTTATTTCCACCGAATGGCAAATAATTGCTGAGTGCAAAATTCATAGTTTTAATGAGCTATATATATATATATATATATATATATATATATATATATATATATATATATATATATATATATATATATATATATATATATATATATATATATATATATATATATATATATATATATATATATATATATATATATATATATATATATATATATATGATGTGGCACAATCCCCATGATGAAGCTTTCTCTCTCCTACTTTATTTACATGGTGGGGATTGTGCCACATAATGACATATGAGGAGAATCCTCCATGACATATGATACCCATTAATCTCATATATATATATATATATATATATATATATATATATATATATATATATATATATATATATATATATATATATATATATATATATATATATATATATATATATATATATATAGAACTGATACCAAGTGCAAGTTTTCAGCTTTAGTAGTGAGGTGGTTCATTCTCATCCACTTATTCAAATAGGGACCACATTCACATGGGTTAAAGAGTGGATGAGAATGAGACATTCGCTACCAAAGACAAAATTTGTGCTTGGTACCAAATTCTACATTTTCCTCATATATATATATATATATATATATATATATATATATATATATATATATATATATATATATATATCCATTTCCTTTCATTTCGATCAAATAGAAACTAATTATATGAAGTTTAAAATTCACGAGCTTAATAAATTAGAACCCATGATTTTTATCTGTTTTCATTTGTTTTCACCCTTTGGCAAATAATTAAGCGGAGTGTAAAATTCACGATTTTCATGACCTATAACCCACATTTTTTTGTCTATTTTCTTTCGTTTCACCTAATGTAAAAATAGTTATGTGGAGTTCAAAATTCATGAGTTTTTTCTATCTTTTTTCATTTCAACATAATGGCGAATAATTATGTGGAGTCCAAATTTCATGGTTTCTTGAGCTATAACCCATAATTTTTGTCCATTTTTTTTGTTTCGCCCACATGGCAAAGATTTAGATGGAGTTCAAAATTCTTGATTTCCTGAGTTATAATCCATGATTTTGTCTATTTTATTTGTTTCAATCTAATGAGAAATTATTTACTGAAGTTTCAAATTCATAATTTTCATGAGCTATAGTCTATTATTTTGTTCATTTTATTTATTTCTATCTAATAAAAAATTTATGCCGAAGTTCAAAATTTATAATGTCATGAGCTATAATTAAATTTTTTTCCATTTTTATTCATTTTGATTCAATGGCGATAATCTTGTAAAGTTCGAATTGTGATTTCATGATCTATAATCCACGATTTTGTCCATTTTACTCGCTTTCACCAATAGAAAATAATTAAGTAGAAGTCAAAATTCACAATTTTATGAGCTATAACCCATGATTTTTGTTTACTTTTTGTTTCATTGTAATGGCCAATAATTTTGTAGATTTCAAAATTCACAATTTCATGAGCTACCCATAATTTTTATCTATTTTAATTGTTTCCACCTAATTGCAAATGATTAAGCTGAGTGTGAAATTCATGATTTTCATGAGCTATAACCTATGATTTTATTCATTTTCTTTTATTTTGACCTAATAGCAAATAATTATGTGGAGTTCGAACTTACAATTTTATGAGCTAGAACCCACAAATTTTGTCCATTTTCTTTCATTTTCACCCAGTGGTAAATAATTAAGTGGAACGTGAAATTCATGATTTTCATGAGCTATAACCCATGGTTTTTATTTCTTTTCTTTTGGGTCGGCCTAATGGCTAAGAATTATGTGGAGTTTAAAATTCACGATTTCATCGCCTTTAAGCCACAATTTTTTTCCATTTTTGTTTCAATCTAGTAGCAAAAATTTGTGGAATTTGAAATTTTGATTTCATAAGCTATAACATGATTTTTATCCATTTTTGTTCAATTCCACCTAATGGGAAAATAATTGTGTAGTGTTCAAAATTCATAATTTTATTGGTTATAACCCATGATTTTTTGTCTAGTTTCATTAATTTCCATGACAAATCATTAAGTAAAGTTCTAAATTTACGATTTACATGAAATATAATCTATGTTTTTTGTTCATTTTTGTTCAAAATTCACAATTTCATGAGCTACCCATGATTTTCACCCATTTTTATTTGTTTCCACCAATGACAAATAATTATGCAGAGTACGAAGTTCACGATTTTTGTGCGTAAAGCCCACAATTTTGTTTATTTTCTTTCATTTTGGCCTAATGGAAAATAAGTATATGGAGTTCAAAATTCACGATTTCATGAGCTACCCATGATTCTCGTCCGCTTTTGTTTATTTTGTTGTCATGGCCAATAATTTTGTGGATTTCAAAATGCACGACTTCATGAGCTATAACACACGATTTTTATTCATTTTATTAATTTCCACCCAATGGAAAATAATTAAGTAGAAGTCAAAATTCACAATTTCATGAGCTATAACCTATGATTTTATTCATTTTCTTTTATTTTGACCTAATAGCAAATAATTATGTTGAGTTCAAAATTCAAGATTTCAAGAGCTTTAATCAAGGACTTTTATCCATTTTCTTTTATTTTCAACTAGTAGAAATAATTAAGCGGAGTGTGAAATTCATGATTTTAATGAGTTATAAACCACGATTTTTGTTCATTTTCATCTATTTCCACTTAATGGCAAATAGTTAAGCAGAGTGCAAAATTCATGATTTTCACAAAGTATGACCCACGATTTTTATCCATTTTCTTTTATTTCGACCTATTGGAAAATAATTATGTCAAGTTCAAAAATTTCGATTTCATAAGCTATAACCTATAATTTTTTCATTTTCTTTCATATTGACCTAATAGTAAATAATTATGTGGAGCCCAATATTCACGATTTCATAAGCTATAGACTATATTTTTATTCATTTCTACCCAAAGACAAATAATTAACTGAGTTAAAAATTCTTGAATTTATGAGCTATAATCCATAATTTTTGTCAATTTTCATTTGTTTTCACTCAAAGGCAAATAATTAACTGTGAGTTAAAAATTCTTGAATTTATGAGCTATAATCCATAATTTTTGTCAATTTTCATTTGTTTTCACTCAAAGGCAAATAATTAACCGGAGTGCAAAATACACTATTTTAATGAGCTATAATCCATGATTTTTATACATTTTCTTCAGTGTCAACCTAATGGCAAATAATTATATAGATTTCAAAATTCACGATTTAATGAGCTACACTTCATGATTTTTGGCGATTTTTAGTTATTTTGACACATAGACAAATAATTTTGTGGATTCTGAAATTTACTCTTTCTTGAGCTATAACCCATGATTTTTGGCCATTTTTATCGTTTTGATCCACTGGCAAATAATTTTGTGGAGATAAAAATTTATGATTTTGTGAGCTATAACTCATGATTTTTGACAATTTTAGTCTTTTCAACCCATTGACAAATAATTTCATGGAGGCTAAAATTCATGATTTCATGAGCTATATAACTAATAATGTTTGTGCATTTTTAGTTATTTTGACCCGTATGCAAATAATTTTGTGCAATCTAAAATTCCTTAGTAATTTTTAGTCATTTCAACCCGTTGGCAAATAATTTTACAGAGTTAAAAATGCACAATTTTATGAGCTATAATCCATGATTTTTGGCCATTTTTAACCATTTCGACGCCTTGTTAAACTATTTCGATGTGGCCAAAATTCATCATTTCATGAGCCATAAGCTACGAATTTTGAGTTTTTTTAGTCATTTCGACCAGTTGTTAAATAATTTTGTAAAGTCTAAAATTCACGATTACATGAGCTATGACCCATAATTTTTTGACATTTTTAGTCGTTTGGGCCCATTGGCAACTAATGTTGCAGAGGCCAAAATTCATAATTTCATGAGCTATAGCCAATGATTTTTTAATATTTTTAGTCTTTTCAACCCATTGACAAATAATTTCATGGAGGCTAAAATTTACGATTCCATGAGCTATAACTGATCATCACATTTTATTATATTTTTATACCCTCATTCTATTTTATTTGAATAAATATATAGACTAATAATGAGTTTTTATCTTAATTTGCAGGTAATGAAAGATTAATGAATAAGAGCACAAAAGAATAAAATTTTCTCAATTTTTAATCTTTTATATAAGTCCAAGATCAAGCCAAGAACCCCAAAAGCCCATGAAGACGAAGTCAACAAGTCAACTCAAAGAGAATCAAATTTTGTTACAAGCCATTTGATGCACCAATCAATTAACTAATCGATTGGCTAATCGATTTGCTAATCGATTGGTTAACCGATTAGTTTATAACAAAATTTAATTAATGGTTGATTTTGATTTTCTTGAAGCTCAAGAATACTCAAAGGGCTATTGTTGATTGTAGTAGGCTATAAATAGGGGTGGAGAGTGAGGGGTTTGCATGTGAAAAATTTTGTAAAAAAATTCTATTTGGAGAGGAGGGTCACTCTTAATTGAGAAGGACTTCCAAAACATGTAAACTTTAGTTTACAATAAATAAAATTTTTCCTCCTTTTTAATTTTCTTTTCTTCTTCTGCTTTTATGTTGAAGATAAAGATTTGCTCACAAGAGGCCAACCCCTTGCAATGTAAGTTTTCATTTTTCTATTTTATTTTCTTATTCTAGAATTGCATATTTTGATATTTATTTTCTTATTTTAATTTCATGTTTGGTAGATTAGATTTATTTTATGTTTGTAGTGTAATTTTTCTTCGTGCTTTAGAGAGTAAAATTATAATTTTTGCTCTCTTTATTGCTTTGTGGCTCAGCTTTTTCTTTTCTTTCTTTTCTTTCTTTTCTTCTCTTTACTTTTATGCTTTATAATTGGATTTCATTTTTGTAATGTAATATGTGTAACTAATCTCTAGGAAATCTAGGATTATATGAAACTAGTTTAATTTCTTTTATGGTTTATGGATTTGCTCTCTTTATGCTTAAAATGATCATGCTTAGAATAATCAACTAGAGAACTATTTAGTAGAAAAAGAGTTAGATAATATCTTGAGTAGTTTGATAGATTATGCTTATTTATTTCTAGGATTATTATTGATAGTCATATTTTTATTAATTCTTATACCCTCATCATCTATCTTATTGAAATTAATATATCACTAATAACATATTTTATCTTAATTTACGTGTTAATGAAAATTAATGAATAAGAGCTCAAAAGAACTCAAATTTCCTTATTTTTAAGCTTTTATTGAAGCCCGAGATCAAGCCAAGTAGCCTATAGAAGCCAAGAAATATTGATCAAATATGAAAAGAAATCAAATCAAAATCATATTAATGATGATTGGTCGCAAAGAAACGACGATATCTCCCAATCCAAATGCAAAATTTAACATGTAATATATGAAAATCGCCTATCTCGATGAGACAAAGCCATCTAGTAAGTTAAATTATCGATACTAGTATTGATACTAGTACCGATACCGATTGATACCAGATCGATAGGGTATCCATACCAAATGTGCAATTATGAATCAAAGGTATCGATACTAGTAACTTGGTGTAGGCATCAAAATTGTCAAGAACCTCAAATATGACTAAATCATGAGAAGACTCGCGACTAGCGAGACACTTTGATGTGTCTCGCGACTAGCGAGACACTTTGATGTGTCTCGCGACTAGCGAGACACTTTGATGTGTCTCGCGACTAGCGAGACACTTTGATGTGTCTCGCGACTAGCGAGACACTTTGATGTGTCTCGCGACTAGCGAGACACTTTGATGTGTCTCGCGACTAGCGAGACACTTTGATGTGTCTCGCGACTAGCGAGACACTTTGATGTGTCTCGCGACTAGCGAGACACTTTGATGTGTCTCGCGACTAGCGAGACACTTTGATGTGTCTCGCGACTAGCGAGACACTTTGATGTGTCTCGCGACTAGCGAGACACTTTGATGTGTCTCGCGACTAGCGAGACACTTTGATGTGTCTCGCGACTAGCGAGACACTTTGATGTGTCTCGCGACTAGCGAGACACTTTGATGTGTCTCGCGACTAGCGAGACACTTTGATGTGTCTCGCGACTAGCGAGACACTTTGATGTGTCTCGCGACTAGCGAGACACTTTGATGTGTCTCGCGACTAGCGAGACACTTTGATGTGTCTCGCGACTAGCGAGACACTTTGATGTGTCTCGCGACTAGCGAGACACTTTGATGTGTCTCGCGACTAGCGAGACACTTTGATGTGTCTCGCGACTAGCGAGACACTTTGATGTGTCTCGCGACTAGCGAGACACTTTGATGTGTCTCGCGACTAGCGAGACACTTTGATGTGTCTCGCGACTAGCGAGACACTTTGATGTGTCTCGCGACTAGCGAGACACTTTGATGTGTCTCGCGACTAGCGAGACACTTTGATGTGTCTCGCGACTAGCGAGACACTTTGATGTGTCTCGCGACTAGCGAGACACTTTGATGTGTCTCGCGACTAGCGAGACACTTTGATGTGTCTCGCGACTAGCGAGACACTTTGATGTGTCTCGCGACTAGCGAGACACTTTGATGTGTCTCGCGACTAGCGAGACACTTTGATGTGTCTCGCGACTAGCGAGACACTTTGATGTGTCTCGCGACTAGCGAGACACTTTGATGTGTCTCGCGACTAGCGAGACACTTTGATGTGTCTCGCGACTAGCGAGACACTTTGATGTGTCTCGCGACTAGCGAGACACTTTGATGTGTCTCGCGACTAGCGAGACACTTTGATGTGTCTCGCGACTAGCGAGACACTTTGATGTGTCTCGCGACTAGCGAGACACTTTGATGTGTCTCGCGACTAGCGAGACACTTTGATGTGTCTCGCGACTAGCGAGACACTTTGATGTGTCTCGCGACTAGCGAGACACTTTGATGTGTCTCGCGACTAGCGAGACACTTTGATGTGTCTCGCGACTAGCGAGACACTTTGATGTGTCTCGCGACTAGCGAGACACTTTGATGTGTCTCGCGACTAGCGAGACACTTTGATGTGTCTCGCGACTAGCGAGACACTTTGATGTGTCTCGCGACTAGCGAGACACTTTGATGTGTCTCGCGACTAGCGAGACACTTTGATGTGTCTCGCGACTAGCGAGACACTTTGATGTGTCTCGCGACTAGCGAGACACTTTGATGTGTCTCGCGACTAGCGAGACACTTTGATGTGTCTCGCGACTAGCGAGACACTTTGATGTGTCTCGCGACTAGCGAGACACTTTGATGTGTCTCGCGACTAGCGAGACACTTTGATGTGTCTCGCGACTAGCGAGACACTTTGATGTGTCTCGCGACTAGCGAGACACTTTGATGTGTCTCGCGACTAGCGAGACACTTTGATGTGTCTCGCGACTAGCGAGACACTTTGATGTGTCTCGCGACTAGCGAGACACTTTGATGTGTCTCGCGACTAGCGAGACACTTTGATGTGTCTCGCGACTAGCGAGACACTTTGATGTGTCTCGCGACTAGCGAGACACTTTGATGTGTCTCGCGACTAGCGAGACACTTTGATGTGTCTCGCGACTAGCGAGACACTTACTTGTGTCTCGCCAAATACGAGACACCCGTAATACTTAAAATGAGCTCGAAGGGTCTAAATCAATGCCGGTGGGGCCCACTTGACTTTATCAACGCAGAGACGCTCGACACGCTAATAGGCGGTTACACGCGAAGATACACCCACTAGGTGTAATTCTAGGCATTTAATCATGCCTAAAAGCAGGAAACCGCTACAAACAAATGGCGGGACGATATTGCCTCGTTGTCGCAGGCATCATACCGCCGCCAGCTAGCGGCAGCCTTGCCAGGCGCTCGAAGGCCGCTAATCGCAATTCCTCTGACTTATGACACTTGTGTTTCAAGAGGGCACGCTTCCCAAAGACTATAAATACCCTCCTACGCCCACTTGGGGGTCGGCCATCGAAAGGGAAAAATCGAAATCCAAGCTTCCTGAGTTCAAGAACACGATCCACGCGAGATTCCTCGAAGTTTAAGCCTTGACTTATTCTTGAGAAGAGTAGATATCTTACCTTGCTAAGATATTTGCCGGGTTCTTGTTTCCTTTGCGAAGCACTAACTAAACCCCGCCGATTCGACGATCGCCGCCGGTGGTCCACGGATTACGATCCCCACGTGCAAAGTCCCACAAAAATGTGAGATCTACACTTGTAGCGTCTTTTGTTCGAGTTTGTGAGAGAGTTATTTAATTTTCATTGTAACCGAGAACCAAAAGTGTAATTTTCTCAAGTTTTACAAATGGAAACAACTTTCACCCAAACACGATGGCTAATTATTGGGAGCCAACGGTCTCGAGCCCGAGATCGTTGTGTCGCAGCCTTGCAAAGAATCAGCCGACCTCATGGTTGATGGGCTAGACTACTTCTTCGATCAAGCCGATTTGAAGAATATCTCCTCTTCCACATCAAGTCCTCCTCATCCCGCAAACATCGGAGGATCTCATTCCCTAAGAGGGAGGTTCGCTCGCCGTGATGCGCAACGATTTTGTTCGCTATGCATGAGGCGATTTCCTCTCAACAAGATCTCAACCGATTCGACGAAGAGAGCTCGCCAAAGACGACGCCAAAGATGGCCCGTCGGTTCGCCAAGGCTCGAGTCGACGGATGGAGTTCACTATCGAACTCACGGATCAAAGGCATCAACAAACCGCAATCTCTCAATCCGCCGACTCCTCCCAAGGAAGAATGGGTTCTCGCTAAAAGGATTCGATTGACAAGGAAGGAGCGTGCCTAAAGAGCCGCGGCACGCTGCTCATGCATCGCGCTATTGTTCGCAAGGCTAAGAGTCAAAAGCAACCCAAAGAACGGCTCAAAATCGCCAAGCATGGATCCCGGTCGACATCAAAATCGGCTCAAGAGTCCGCCTCGCCAACAATAGGTAGCAGTAAACCGCCTCGCCACCGAGACAGCTGAATCGCCGCCAAAAGCGAGGCGCCCTCCATGCATTGACAAAAGATGGGCTTTTTCGCCTTTCTTCCACTTCTCCGGATGAGGTATCAACCTTTAAGTCCGGAACCGACAACTTCGTTTAGTCGTCTTGGTCCACAACCGTGAAATAAAAGCAAGGTTCCAGTGAAGAAACGCTTGGATTACCCAGCCGTAAGAGTCTTGAGCAAGCTAAAATATCCTGTGTCTCTAGAATTCCAATTGCATCTCGTTTGAGCATCCCACAAGGGGTCCACGAGTCTGCTAAGAAGAAGAAGTTGAGGCAAGTGACTCGCAAAATCACGAGAGATGACCAGACCCTTGTGATTCATACAGAAGCAACTTCAGATGACGACGCCAAGCGATGGAAGTTGTCTCTCAAGTCAAACGGCCGACGTCCCCAAAAGAAGACGTGTCCTCCAATTAAGGACAACGTTACACTTGGGGGTGGAAGTACAACCAGTGATAAACCACACCAACCACATCATCAGGCTGGGGGTGGCAACACACGAAAGAGGACGATCGACGAAATAGATTGTTCTTGCTCGTGTGCAAAATTGATTAAGACGCTGTTATCAGGATGTGCCTGTTCTGAGTCGAACGCTCACCCACAAAGAGCTTCAGTATTCGAACGGCTTTCCCTCGCCGCCAACGGAAAATCAAGCCACAGCCAAGACAACATCGAAGAAGAAGGAGATCATCCATCCAAATTGATGAGTTTCCGGCGACCATTAATATGGTGAACAAAGGAAAAGGACCGCGACGGATGCAGATCCCGATTTCACCTCGCAGAAAAGTCAAGACCGAAGTTTCCCGCCAGATGTCTCGTTACAATTGCGAGCTACCCAACGATCGACTATAGAAGGATGCATGAGGGAGAGTCATCCGATGATGAAGCTTCCGACATCAATTCGGCGATAGCTTCCGATGACACAATGTCAAGGCCGGTCCCCATCCCGCAGAAGCTTTTACCATTACTCCCGATGTCCTGGCTCAAATGTTACAAGAAGCCTTAGCTAAGCAAAGAGAAGAGCTTAAGGCCGAAATGAGAACAGAGATGGAGCTAGCCATGCAACAGATGAGGGAGTTGCAAACCCAAACGGTTGCACAACCCGGTCCAACACCAATCCACCAACAAGGTGGAGCTACCCACCATAACGCCCATAATGTCGAAGACAGCGATTCGGAGATTGACGAACACATTTACGCTGATCAACCTCCAAAGAAAGCTGCATCTGGTGCTCAAGGTGGAAATGATCCAATTCTTCCTATTGGAAATAATCCAAAACAAGGGGAAGATGATGGCGAAAGGATGAAAGAGCTTGAAGATAAAATCAATGCTTTGATGTCCACACAGGAAGTCAAAAGGACTGGTATCCCGTGTCCGTATCCGAGAAAATGGGATTCAATCCCTTACCCGCCAAAATTTAATTTGATCAACTTCACGCCATTTGACGGGAGAGGGTCACCTTCACAACACCTGATTTACTTCAAATCACATTTGGGGGTAATCTCGGGAAACGAGCCTCTGATGGTTCGGTCATTCGTCGGTACTCTTCGCGGAGCTGCCTTCGATTGGTATCGAAGACTCAAGGCCGGGAGTATTAACTGCTGGGAGGACATGGAAAGTTCTTTTCTCAGCAACTTCTTCGATGACGACAAGCAGAAAGGTGGGGAGACAATCGACACCTTCGTTAAACGATTCCGCAATAAAGCTATGAATTGCAGGGATCCAATTACTGAAGAGTTCATATTGAAGACTTGCCACAACAATCTTTCTATAGAATTGCCGGAAGTCATGGGGTCGCCCCACCAACTACGGAAAGACCTAAAAATACGAGGAGAACAAGCCTAACGCTTCCTCTAAGGAAGAAAACCGAAGAGGCTAAATGACTACCGACCCTCGAAGTAAATTTTTCCTCTCGTAATAGAGGAAAGGCATCCGGATCGCCGTTAGTCAAGCGCCGCAACAACGACCGCCAAAAGCTTCTAAATCAATTCCACAGACATACTCTTTCAAGGACGAAGAAGTTCCAATCATCTTCAAACACCTCCTTGATAACAACAAAATCAAGTTGCCTCCAATTACAAATCAAGAGGAGGCTAACAAAACTTCGGACCCTAAATACCGTATGCACTACGAGGATCCTCCATCCTACAAAGGATTGCTTAGCTCTCAAGGCCATCATCCAAGCCTTGGTTGAAGCCGCGCCTTAACGAAATAAGCCGAATCAAACTTGACTGGCTGTGTATACGAGTATAAACCGCCCTTTCCTCCGATGAATATAAGAGGTTAAACCGCTCTTCCTTCTTACTCACTCCGACAGCCCAATTTTAAGAAAGTCGGGGTGGATAATCCATGAACGAGAGGTCCACTTCCACATTGAGCAATCAAACCTTCCTACGCTTAGGATTGTCTCAAAACTCCTATCCCGATCAAACCTTCCTACGCTTAGGACCATGGTCAAAATCCTCTTGATTCCTTCCATGAACGAGAGGTCCATTTCAGATTGAGCGATCAAACCTTCCTACGCTTAGGATTGTCTCAAAACTCCTATCCCGATCAAACCTTCCTACGCTTAGGATCATTAATTTGTAATTTTCACTCCCACTTGGTCAAACCTTCCTACGCTTAGGACCACGGTCAAAATCCCTCTCGATTCCTTTTATGAATGAGAGGTCTACTCCTGCATGTGGTTCGCTTCCCCAAGAGAAGACACAACGGGTTCGCTTCCCCAAGAGAAAACACAAATTCCACAAGCCTACGTGATTCAAAATCGTAGCATAGATGTCATTACCTAATGACACCTAAACTATGCCTTCATGCATAGGGATATTATCTCGCCCCTTATCGAGATAAGTCGCCTAACACACGCCGGGTAATCAATTCCCGTGATAATTGATCGCTTCACGATTCAATATCGTAGCATAGATGTCATTACCTAATTACACCTAAACTATGCCTTCATGCATAGGATATTATCTCGCCCCTTATCGAGATAAGTCCGCATCTAACACATGTCACGTAATCAATTCCCGTGATAATTGACCGAGCCTACGTATTCAATATCGTAGCATAAAGTCTAAGAGAATTCACTCTTTTAGCACAACGTAACATGTAGAACGGACTCAGATAATCTACATGCTAGCCCAACTCAAACGGTAGTTGGTAAAGGCTCATCAAACTGCTAATGGTCGAGGGTTTGCCAAAAATCCTATATCTATCATACAAGCAATAACTTGAGACAGCGGGTTCACTCTTCCTGCCGAGGTCAAGCACTTTCTCCTACCGTGATTTTAATGCACTTTGTAACTCATTGCTAATGCAAATGTACCATTACATCGCCTCCGGAAGCTCAAGCATGCTCGCATGCATTCTCGGCGGTCCTTTGAGCGAGACACTTCAGATTGCCCCGCCGCTTCAAGTGGGACAATTCCAGATATTACATATAGAAGCTTTCCTGGAAATCTGATATTCAGAAAACCAGACGACGCTTTTTCTATGAATGATTCTCAAGGCATTTCAATTATAACCCAAGTGGTGACTTTCAAGATGAAGATGATTAGTCCAAAATCGACTTCGACATTTCAATCAATCCAAATACAAATGCAACAGCCTATTGATCCCAAAGTATGGTCACGACGCCAGAGCCGTGATTCAAGAAATCAAGCAAAACATGAGCCTCTTCTACAAAGTTCAACGTTGAACGTAAGCAAGGCGATCTTATCCAAAGTATTCCGCACTTCGACAAAATACGAGGAGTCCAAAACTTTGGAGGGGTATCAGAGGCATCAAAATTGTCAAGAACCTCAAATATGACTAAATCATGAGAAGATCGAAGGACAACGCCGTCGAAATCTCAAGAAGCCCAATACAGGAAGATTGTGTCTCGCTACAAGGCGAGACACTTATGTGTGCCTCGCCACTAGCGAGACACTTTGATGTGTCTCGCGACTAGCGAGACACTTTGATGTGTCTCGCGACTAGCGAGACACTTATGTGTGCCTCGCCACTAGCGAGACACTTTGATGTGTCTCGCGACTAGCGAGACACTTTGATGTGTCTCGCGACTAGCGAGACACTTACTTGTGTCTCGCCAAATACGGTGACACCCGTAATACTTAAAATGAGCTCGAAGGGTCTAAATCAATGCCGGTGGGGCCCACTTGACTTTATCAACGCAGAGACGCTCGTGACATCGCATAGGCGGTTACATCGCTGAAGATACCACTAGGCGTAATTCTAGGCATTTAATCATGCCTAAAAAGCGTGGAAACCGCTACAGCAATTGAAGGGACGATATTGCTCGCTTGTCGGCCGAGGCAGTTTCATACCGCCGCCATAGCGAAGCCTGCGACCGCCGCCAGCTAGCGAGGTAGCCATGCCAGGTACCAGCCGCCGCTTAACCGCAAATTTCCGCACTTATGACACTTGTGTTTTGAAGAGGGCACGCTTCCCAAAGACTATAAATACCCTCCTACGCCCACTTCAAGGTGGGGGTCGGCCATCGAAAGGGAAAAATCGAAATCCAAGCTTCCTGAGTTCAAGAACACGATCCACGCGAGATTCCTCGAAGTTTAAGCCTTGACTTATTCTTGAGAAGAGTAGATATCTTACCTTGCTAAGATATTTGCTGAAGTTCTTGTTTCCTTTGCGAAGCACTAACTAAACCCCGCCGATTCGACGATCGCCGCCGGTGGTCCACGGATTACGATCCCCAAGACAGCAAAGTCCCACAAAACAGGAGATCTACACTTGTAGCGCCTTTTGTTCGAGTTTGTGAGAGAGTTATTTAATTTTCATTGTAACTGAGAACCAAAAGTGTAATTTTCTCAAGTTTTACAAATGGAAACAACTTTCGACCCAAACACTTGGGGATTAAGTTTAATCTAAGGGCTAATATTTATTGTAATACTCTATAAATAGGGGTAGAGAATGAGGGTTTGAGTGTAAAACTTTTTGTAAAAAATTAATTTGGAGAGGATGGTTACTCTTAATTGAGAAGACCTTCCAAAATTGTAACTTTGTTGCAATTAATAAAAGAATTTTTTGCCTCTTTATATTTTTCTTTTCTTCTCTTTATTTGTTGATGAAGATGAAGATGAAGATTTGCCTTCAAGGGGCTAGAACCCTCTTGCAATGTAAGTTTTCATTTTTCTCTTTATTTTTGCTTAGATATTCATGTTTTAGGATTTTATTGTCTTTTGATAGATTAGATTTATTTTGATTCCTTGTAGAGTAGATTTACTTCTATGTATTTATTTTTATATTATTTTCTTACATTTTTATTTGGTAGTATAGATTTACTTTCTTGTATTTGTTCTTTTCAGATTTAGATTTATCTTTATGTTCATAGATTAGATTTTTATTTCTTTGTTCTTATTTTCCTCTGTGTAATTAGTTTCTATTTTCATTCTCTTTCTTTCATACTCTCTAATCTAGATTTTATTTCTTGTTAATTTCTAAAATGTGGAACTAAATTCTTGTAGGAATTCTAGAATTGTATGAAACTAGTTTGATTTCTTTTATGATTTATGAATTGCTCTCTTATGCTTAAAAAGATCATAATTAGGATAATCAACTAGAAAACTAATTGGTAGAAGAAGAATTTGATAATCTATGCTTATCTTGAGTAGTTTGATAAGTTATGCTTATGAATTCTAGAATTAATATCTAGTTGTTGTTCTTTTCATGAATGTTACTTTTACTTGGATGATAATTTGATAGGTTATGCTTTCCTTAAGTGGTTTGATAGTCTATACTTAATAAATCTAAAGTAAAATGTGATAAAAAGAGAATAGTTCATAAATTCTAAGTGAAATTGACTAGTAGATTCAATTCTAGATTCCTTATATCTCTAATTGAATTCCTCCATATTTTACTTGTGATTTTCCTCTTTATTCTTGATTTTTCTTTATTTATTTCTTGATTTCTTCTCCCTCTTAATCTAGTTTTGTCTTTATCTTTTCACAACCATATTTATCACTTTTAATTGTCACACACATAACTTATGAACCAATTTGATGATTTCCTACAACACCTTCCTCGAGGATTCGACATCTTTTATACTATAACTTGATAGTTATGCACTTGCAACTTAGGTTTTATTTATTCCCTATCAAGTATCTAATTACTTGTTCTTTTCATGAATGATAATTTTGCTTGGATGGTAATTTGATAGGTTATGCTTTCCTTAAGTGGTTTGATAATCTATGCTTAGTAAATCTAAAGTAAAATATGATAAAAAGAGAGTAGTTCATAAATTCTAATTAAAATTAACTAGTGAACTTAATTCTAGATTCCTAGCTCCTCTACTTGTTTTTCATCACTTTCTTAATTTTAATTTTCTCTCCATCTCTTTATTTCCTCCTTTTGATTTTTCTTTTGTTGATTTTTCTTCTTCCTACTTCTTTTTCTTTTCTTGTTTCCATTTCTTTTTATTTTCCTCTTTATTCTTGATTTTTCTTTATTTATTTCCTCCTTTTCTCCTTTTCTCTTTCTTCCCTCTTATTTTAGCTTTTTATTTTGTGAAAATCTCTACATCTCTACACTTTTACTCCTTTTTATCCACACTCTTCTAGGACCAGTTTTAGAATTTGCAAACACACACATTCCTCATGGGTTTGACATATATACTATACTATAACTTGATAGTTATGCACTTGCAACTTTGTATTATTTATCACGATCAATAACCCGTGATTTTTGGCCACTTTTAGTTGTTTTGACCCATAGACAAATAATTTTGTGGAGTCCAAAATTCACTATTTCGTGAGTTATAACCCATGACTTTTGGACATTCTTAGTCATTTCAACCCATTGTTAAATAATTTCACGTAGGTCAAAATTTCGATTTTATAAGCTATAATCCATAATTTTGGGTATTTTTAGTCATTTTGACCCTTGGCAAATAATTTTGTGGAGTCCAAAATTCACTATTTCGTAAGCTATAATCCATGATTTTTGGCCACTTTTAGTTGTTTTGACCCATAGACAAATAATTTTGTGGAGTCCAAAATTCACTATTTCGTGAGTTATAACCCATGACTTTTGGACATTCTTAGTCATTTCAACCCATTGTTAAATAATTTCATCGAGGCCAAAATTGATGATTTCATGAGCTATAACCCATAACTTTTGGCCTTCTATTTTAATTTGACCGATTGGCAAATAATTTTGTGGAGTCCAAAATTCACTATTTCGTGAGTTATAACCCATGACTTTTGGACATTCTTAGTCATTTCAACCCATTGTTAAATAATTTCACGTAGGTCAAAATTTCGATTTTATAAGCTATAATCCATAATTTTGGGTATTTTTAGTCATTTTGACCCATTGATAAATAATTTTATGAAAAATTCATTATTTCAAGAGCTATAAACAATGATGACCAAAATTCAAGATTCATGTGCAGATATATCCGAAAACTGTGAACCCTACCTAATTGTGTGGCCAAAGTTTCTCTCGTGCTTCACTACTCAGGAGCAGCCATTAATTGCAGAACCCCACCTAATTGTGCGGCCAAAGTTTCTCTCGTGTTTCACGACTCATGAGCAGTCATTAATTACAGCTGTATCAGTATATTTTTCAATATCCTACCTTAGAATAATGATAGAGACTATACACCCGACAGTTTCGTTTTTTCATGCTATTAAGTGCTCTACACTACAAATAGCGAATGTGAGCAGAGAGGTGAGAGGCAATTAATTACTTAAATAAGCCAAAAATGAAGAAGAGTTCAGCCATTCTCGTGTTTGTAGTTGCAGCTTTGGCGTTCTTGGCTGCTACGCGCTCCGCTGCCCGTTCTGATCTCACTGATCTCCTAGCTGCAGCCGAAAAAATCGGTAAAATAACCACATTATTAATATAATTACTAAGTCACATATATCTGTTTAGGGACCCTGTCACTACACCAAACCTTCAAACTTGTGGTTAGAATTGAGAGTTATATTATTAAATATATATACATAGGTCGAAACTTAGACACACAGCAAAAATCCGCTTTAAATTTGTAGCCGGTGAGATTTAAAGTTATATTGAGGAGTAAAGGTTATCTTTTTATATTCCAACAATACCTGTATGTAAAATTTCGCAGAAGAGATGGAAGAGGTGGAGAGCTTGACAGAGGGGAAAACTACACCGAGGCTTCGCTGTCGCGACAAGGGCGGCGTGGCACAGAGAGCTCGAGTTTGCGAGATGCGTGTGCGAGGATGTTGTTCTGGCTTGCCACCCGGCCTGCAAGAGGTGTGTGCAACTGCCGATTTTTATTTGGCCCCCTCGTTACCGTTGTGAGGACATGCGCTACAAGGCTTGCCACCGCAAATGCCATAAGCCTGCCCTCCAATCTATTATTAACTGATCGTGGGATCGATGTACGTATGTATGTATGGTTTGTAGCTAGCACAATGCTTAATTAACTAGTTAAATAAGAGAGGAAATGGACTCTATCTATGTATGTTGTTGATGCTAGCTCCTATATATATATGCTTAAATAAGAGAGATTAATGAAAACTATCATGAGGTTGGAGAGTTAATTTCTTGGCATATCTAGTCTCCTGTGGGCAAAGCAAAGTCCTGTGAAGATTGTGTACGAATTTCGTGATTAAAGATCCCCGATCCCTCAAAAAAAAAAACCTTTGGCTGTTGGTTTGGTTTAACATTAATGGATATTCGTTTAGAAATAAACAATGGATTGATATCTGCATATTTTTCTATACATATCTTATGTTTATGTTGCATTCTATGAAGCCTTTTACCATATTTTCTCGAAACTAGGACTTCATCAGCAATAAATTGCTCCTTAAAAGTACTATAGTAGCACAATTCTCTTTGCGCATGTATGAGCCAACAAGTTTCAAATCCCATATCAAATCCAATATCAACTTGACTCATGTAATCAAATAAAGGGGTTAATTTCACATAACCCCCCTGAACATTGGGGGGTGTTCCACATAACCTCGTGAATAATTTTTTTTTATCTCACATAACCCGTGTAAACTTCGGAGTGTCTCACAAAACCACCCTAAAATTTAACCTTATCTCACTTGACCAATACAGGTAAGTTGCAAATAACTAAAATTTCCTTGAGTGGAAAATAAATCCCTAATTTAGGGGAGAGAGTACATTGCTTGTAATGATAATTGAGAGTTTTTTGTTTTTCTCTCAAAGGCATTTTAGTTATTTGAAATTACAGGAAGGGTTTGGTGGGGTTGGGGTGGTGTTGGGGTGGGGTGTTGATAAGATTAAAGCTCAAATGAATTTTTGTGAGATACCCCAAAGTTCAGTGATTTATGTGAGATAAAACAAAGTTTAGGGGGTTATGTAACCACCCCCCAAAGTGGAGGGGGGTTATGTGAAATTAACCCCAAATAAAGCATCCGGATTCAAGATAACAACATAAACAAAAGCAATACACTTTGCTTTCTTAAAAGAATAGAGAAAATTATAATCTCCTGTTAACTGCGATAATAATAAACAACTAGACACCCACCAAACAAAGGTTATATTCGAGGTAGAAAAGGTTCTTTATATTTATGTTAATTAATTATGAATCTTTTGAAATTGTTCTTATTGCGATTAATATTTCAAGACCTCTTACCATGATATTTATATTGGTTACTTGTAGATGCATCTCTTGTACTATAGAAGGTTAGCCATTTATTGCTTTATTATCACTTAACTTTCCTAATAGAATTAACATGAAGTGGAATAGAATTAACATGAAGTGGAATAGAATTAACATGAAGTTGAATAGAATTAACATGAAGTTGAATAGAATTAACATGCAACCTAATAGAATTAACATGAAGTTGAATAGAATTAACATGAAGTTGAATAGAATTAACATGCAACCTAATAGAATTAACATGCAACCTAATAGAATTAACATGCAACCTAATAGAATTAACATGAAGTTGAATAGAATTAACATGAAGTTGAATAGAATTAACATGCAACCTAATAGAATTAACATGAAGTTGAATAGAATTAACATGCAACCTAATAGAATTAACATGCAACCTAATAGAATTAACATGAAGTTGAATAGAATTAACATGAAGTGGAATAGAATTAACATGCAACCTAATAGAATTAACATGCAACCTAATAGAATTAACATGAAGTTGAATAGAATTAACATGCAACCTAATAGAATTAACATGAAGTTGAATAGAATTAACATGAAGTTGAATAGAATTAACATGCAACCTAATAGAATTAACATGAAGTTGAATAGAATTAACATGCAACCTAATAGAATTAACATGAAGTTGAATAGAATTAACATGCAACCTAATAGAATTAACATGAAGTGGAATAGAATTAACATGAAGTTGAATAGAATTAACATGCAACCTAATAGAATTAACATGAAGTTGAATAGAATTAACATGCAACCTAATAGAATTAACATGCAACCTAATAGAATTAACATGAAGTTGAATAGAATTAACATGCAACCTAATAGAATTAACATGCAACCTAATAGAATTAACATGAAGTTGAATAGAATTAACATGAAGTTGAATAGAATTAACATGAAGTGGAATAGAATTAACATGAAGTGGAATAGAATTAACATGAAGTTGAATAGAATTAACATGAAGTTGAATAGAATTAACATGCAACCTAATAGAATTAACATGAAGTTGAATAGAATTAACATGAAGTTGAATAGAATTAACATGAAGTTGAATAGAATTAACATGAAGTGGAATAGAATTAACATGAAGTTGAATAGAATTAACATGAAGTTGAATAGAATTAACATGCAACCTAATAGAATTAACATGCAACCTAATAGAATTAACATGAAGTTGAATAGAATTAACATGCAACCTAATAGAATTAACATGAAGTTGAATAGAATTAACATGCAACCTAATAGAATTAACATGCAACCTAATAGAATTAACATGAAGTTGAATAGAATTAACATGAAGTGGAATAGAATTAACATGAAGTTGAATAGAATTAACATGCAACCTAATAGAATTAACATGCAACCTAATAGAATTAACATGCAACCTAATAGAATTAACATGCAACCTAATAGAATTAACATGAAGTGGAATAGAATTAACATGCAACCTAATAGAATTAACATGAAGTTGAATAGAATTAACATGCAACCTAATAGAATTAACATGAAGTGGAATAGAATTAACATGAAGTGGAATAGAATTAACATGAAGTGGAATAGAATTAACATGAAGTTGAATAGAATTAACATGAAGTTGAATAGAATTAACATGCAACCTAATAGAATTAACATGAAGTTGAATAGAATTAACATGCAACCTAATAGAATTAACATGAAGTTGAATAGAATTAACATGAAGTGGAATAGAATTAACATGCAACCTAATAGAATTAACATGCGTGAAACTAACATGAACCTCAAGATTCTTGTTAAATTTAATTTGATTCATGTTAAGTCTAATTTCATGTTAAATTCAATTTATTTCATGTTAAGTCTAATTTCATGTTAAATTCAATTTATTTCATGTTAAGTCTAATTTCATGTTAAATTCAATTTATTTCATGTTAAGTCTATTTCAACTTATTTTAAGTCTAATTTCATGTTAAATTCAATTTATTTCATGTTAAGTCTAATTTAATTCAATTAAAAATAAAAATAAAATAAGTTGAAAATAGACTTAACATGAAACATGTTAAGTCTATTTCAACTTATTTTAAGTCTAATTTCATGTTAAATTCAATTTATTTCATGTTAAGTCTAATTTAATTCAATTAAAAATAAACAAAAATAAGTTGAAAATAGATTCATGTTAAGCTCATTCGACTTGTTTTAGACTTAACATGCAAGAATATGGAGGAGATAAGGCATTTTAATGCATTGAATTAAATTAGACTTAACATGAATCAAATTGAATTTAACAAGAATAATGAGATTCATGTTAGTTTTATCACAGGTTATTTCCATCAGATTAATTTATTCCACTTCATGTTAATTCAATCTCACTTCATGTTAATTTATTCGGCCG
The DNA here is from genome assembly GCA_012295165.1 of Asparagus setaceus. Taxonomy (NCBI): domain Eukaryota; kingdom Viridiplantae; phylum Streptophyta; class Magnoliopsida; order Asparagales; family Asparagaceae; genus Asparagus; species Asparagus setaceus. Next base: position 11,766,049 of record CM022705.1, read on the forward strand.
CATGTTAATTCTATTCCACTTCATGTTAATTTATTCCACCATGTTAATT